>CM053276.1:42579376-43179376 GCA_028583415.1 Protea cynaroides | reverse complement strand
CGTGGAAAACCCGGTTCCTAAGTTCCATAAAGGTTGTTGGTGCGTTCGTCAATCCGAAAGACATGACCAAAAATTCATAATGTCCATATCTGGTCCTGAATGTTGTCTTGGGAATATCACCATCCTTAATTTTCAACTGATGGTAGCCTGACCGAAGATCGATCTTGGAGAACACTTTGGCACCTTGCAACTGATCGAATAGGTCATCGATCCGAGGCAATGGATACCGATTCTTGATTGTCAGCTTATTCAGTTCTCGGTAGTCTATACACAATCGAACGCTACCGTCCTTCTTCTTCACGAATAATACTGGCGCTCCTCATGGTGATATGCTAGGGTGAATGTAACCCTTGTCGAGCAGTTCATGTTGTTGTACTTTCAATTCCTTCAGTTCAGTGGGAGCCATTCGATAAAGTGCTTTCGATACTGGTGCGGCTCCAGGTATAAGATCTATAACAAACTCTGTAGCTCGGTCGGGTGGTAAACTTGGTAATTCTTCAAGAAATACGTCTGGGTAGTCCCGCACGACATCAATATCTTCCATTCATGGTGTTTCCTTGGTAAGGTCGATTACAGATACTAAATACCCGACTGCTCCTTTTTCAAGGCACTTTTTAGCCTTTAGCGCCGAGAGTATGAGCTTTCGTTTACGGAGAAGTTTGGTTCCTGAAAAATTGAACTCTGCTCCTTCCTAGTCTTTAAATGTCAGCTTCTTTTTGGCACATAATAGATTTGCAGAATGCCGAACTAACCAGTCCATTCCCAAGATGATGTCAAAGCCTGCCATCTCAAGTTGGATCAAGGTCGCATCCAAGGTCTTTTCATCAATAAGAACTGGACATGGTCCATAACCTTTTTCTAACTCCACTTCTAATCCTATAGGTGATCGTACAGGTAGTTTGTAGTCTAAGGATTTAAGGGGTAGATTTAACTTCTTTCCAAACGTCACAGATATAAAGGAATGAGTAGCTCCTGAATCAAAGAGTACTCTGGCGGGAATTCCATTAATAGGTACGATACCTATGATTTGTTTTGGTTTAGTCTACATACTCATACAATGTAATACAACTAACTAAAAATGTAAGTCATACCTGTGACCACATCAGGTGATGCGGCAGCATCCTCCGATGTAACCGTGTAAACTCATCCTTGATGTAGCTGCTTCTTGGGCTTAGGATATTCCCTTGCTATATGTCCCACTTGGTTGCAGTTAAAACATTTTATCCCTTCAGTAATTGGCTTCTGTTGCTGTTGAGCTACGGGAGTAGTCTTGGTTGCAGCAGTAAAGCCTTGAGCACGGAAGGGTTTGAATGTTTTGTTATTCCCTCCATTATAAGAATTTCTAGCTGGTCTTTTTATACCTCTGTTTTGCATGAAATAACTCTCCTTCTGGATCGATTCTATAACTCGAGCAATTTGTGACGCTTCATTATGGAATTTCTTTTCATGTCCCAGAACGTGCTCGCGGATGCTTCCCCTAAGTCCCATGACGAACCTTCGGGTCTTTGTGTTTTCTTCTTGCATACTATTGGGTGCAAAGAAGAACAACTCTTCATAATGCTGTTGATACGCATCCACGGTCATCTGTCCCTGATATAAACTCAGGAGCTCTCTTTCCATAAAATCTCTGAATCTTCTTGGAAAGTACTTCTCAAAGAACGCCTCTTTATAAATATCCCAAGTCAGTTGGGCGTGCTTTGTAAGTAAATACATCCTGGTAAACCTCCACCAATGGTGTGCATCTCCTTTCAGCATAAAGGTGGCACATAACACCTTTTCTTCTTCATTTAGTGTCATCATCATAAAGTTTCTTTCCATTTTGTCAACCCAGTGTTCCAGCCATAAAGGATTTGCTGGCTTGCCATTGAATTCTCTGGGCTTTACTTTTAGAAAATGCTCCATCAGTCTGGAGTGGTCTAGTTGCTGCGGGACATACGGTCCATACATAGGTGGTTGGTATTGATATCCACCTTGAGCTATCCCAGGATTCGGTACATGAGTTACTCCCCCCTGGTGCGTGGGGTACTATGTTACTCCCCCCTGGTGCTGTGCTTGCCTATCCTGCTGGCAATGGAGGTGTCTGTGCAGCTGGAGGAGTTATGCCTATGGCAGCATGTATAGTAGCTTTTGCCTGTTTCATTTGTTGCAGCTGTTGGGCCAAGTTCATTATAACTGTGGCCAATTCTGTAGGTGGAGCTGGCAGATTGGTAGGATTTGCCTACCCATTTATGACGGACGGTGCCATGTTCATGTTCCCTTGTGTTTTCGGGTGTGTCTGGTTATCTTCCCCCACAGGTGGTGGTGGTGGGATAGAGTTACGACTCTGTCTGGTTACTCTGCGTCCCGCCATTGATTAATCTGATGGTAGGATTGCCTGAAATCATTGAACACGGGAGACAATCATTAAATACTTTATTCTCATATTTTAAAACCACTAACAATTGCAAATTTCAAATTTTTCAGATCATTCTATCGAAAATGGTGTGTTTTCACTGCAGGGTCGATGGTGGGGGTCGATGGGTGTCCGACCCTCAGTCTGCGACCATGGGAAATCACCCATTCTTCCCGAGAGCCAGGGGTCGATGGGGGGGTCGAAGGATGTCCGACCCAGGGTGCAACCCCTGGTTCTCTGTCAGATTCCCGAGAGTCGAGGGTCGATGCGGGGGTCGATGCTGGGGTCGATTGTTTTAATCGAATTTTCTGACCCCCAGACTAAAAATCTGATTTTTAAGTTCCGATTCAAAGTCCATTTCTCAATCTTTCTTCTCCGCTTCGACTCAACTCGTCCATCTGAGTTGCTACAGTAACAACTCCGATCCGTTGGTGGTTTGCACTCCTTGTTTCGTCGTCTACACCTCCGCTACAGGTATGTCTTCTACCTTTTCATGTTTTTAGGTTTCTTTACCTAGGTTTATACTCGCTTGGGTCGTATTTTTCAAATTAAACTTCTTCCAACCATAAAAATTTGATTTTTATTGGGGGCTTTTGTTGTTGGTGACTCGAGGAATGAAAGCCCTCAAAAATATTTGAGTTTCATCGGTTGGTTATCGAGAAACTCAAAATTTACATTTTTTTGCCCTAATTTTGTCAAGATTTTGAATTTCTTGAAATTCCTTGCAATTCAATCTAATTAGTTGAAATTTCCGACTGTATGAGTCTCACTGGATAGTCTAGGATCTATGTAAGTCCTCCTACCCACGCGTATGGGTGAAAAGTGAGGCTTTTGACCAATTTACATTGTTATTATGTCAAAAATTCAGGTTTTTACTCTCTACTAATCCATTATTTGTTTCTCTTTCTTATTTGCAAATACTATGGCTCGTACCAAGGTACCCAGAGTTCACGACCTTCTTCGCTTCCGTTCTAATGAAGCCGAGGCAAAGTATGCCCACTACGCTCGCAAGAAGGTAGAGGGCGGCCGCAAAGTGGACTTGGCTAGCTTAGCCTTGTTCAATGTGAAGCGGGCCTTTGGTGATATGGGATGGCTTCCTGTCATCACCTATGATGCGTGTACCTGTCCTGACTTGGTATGCCAGTTCTACTGTAATCTCCAAGTGGTGGGAGATTACAATGATGTTAAGAGGGGTGGTGAGCTTCGGATCACCAGCTACGTCAAGGGGGTTGATGTTTCATTTGATTATCGGCAGCTGGCCGACTTATTGGGCATTTCCCATGCTGGCCCCTTGGTATTCTATGCCCCTGGAGAGCCCCAGTTCTTTTCTCTACAGATGAGGGCTGAGATTGATAGCCATCTCATTAAACCTGATCAATGGCAAGTGAAAGCGAGTTATCTTTGCTCAGATCCACGGGTATACTGCAAGACCATTCAGCATAACCTGATACCGCAGAGTGGTCATTACGGGAGGGTCTCCCAGTTGACCCAGTATCTATTATACTGCATATGCACTAGGCAGCCCGTCTGCCTTCCCTACATCATCATGCGTACGATGATCAATGCCACGTTGCCAAGTCACACTGGCAACCTTCCTTATGGACACATGATCACTACCTTGCTTACCCGCCTAGGGGTTGATTTATTGAATGAGAAGATTCATGAGAAATCCTTCTCATCGCCTCTAGATTGGGAGGCTATCTGCAAGATGGGCATGCGGGATGCCCAGTTCAGTGATGAGGAGAGGAACATGATGGTGCGCCCTCGCAGTTGAGTGGAGATGGCCGACGCTGAGGCAGCAGCAGCAGCAGCAGCAGCAGCCGCTGGAGCAGGGGTTGATGGGGATGATGACGACCGGCTATACATGGATGTAGATGCCATACCTCCTCCACCACCTACTCATGCTACTAGAGCTGTCCGTCTTCTTCTACTGGTCCTTCACATGCAGCTGGTCCTTCGTATGCTCTTTCTGATGACATGATGTGGATATTTCACAAGATACGATAGGCTCAACGTATGTCTGACTTGAGGATGGGAGAGCTTCTAGGGGCTCAGCACTCGACCGATCAGCGGGTGGGAGAGCTTCGGGCTGCTCAGCGCGTGTCGAATCAGCGGGTGGGAGAGCTTCTAGCTACTCAGCACGCATCGGATCAGCAGATGGGAGAGCTTCTAGCTGCTCAGCACGTATCGGATCAGCGGATGGGAGAGCTTCAAGCTGCTCAGCACATATCGGATCAGTAGATGGGAGAGCTGAGGGATGCTCTGTGTGTGACTGACCAGTAGGTGGCTGATCTCACAGCTAGTCTCTAGACGACCCAGACTCAGATAGCTTGGTTGACTGGAGTCTATGCTGAGGACTATGATAGAGACTGTGAGGCACCGCCTCCCCCATCACCTCCAGCTTCTTTATGTATTTCTTTTATTTCTTTTTCTTTTTGTATTTCAGAGTAACTGTCCAGACTATGGACTATACTCTGCTTTAATCATATATATATAAACATTTGTTCTTCCTTTTGGTTGTATATAAATTTAGTTCTCATTTAATAGATGCGTTATTCTCTTTCAGTTTAGTCTCAAACAACCCAGATGCTTATGGTGTGTTATTATTACATCTTTCAAATCTTTATCCTATCTCAGTTCACGACCTTTTGTGGAAGTACATGGTTTCACAGATAAAGCCTGAGATGCTCTGATACCAAGTTGTCACACCCTAATTCTGCACCATTCAGAACGGTGTGATGAACCGCTAATAAACCAACGGTTCAACCAGGATCTCTAATAGGCGGTATCCATTAAAAATAAAATCATGCACAACTACAACCATAATCAGAATAAATACACAATAGTGGAAGTCTTATAGTAAACGAACTGAGAACTTTAAATGTAATAATCCTAATTAAAATATCAAGTTATTGTTGTATCAACTGAGACATAAATAAATAAAATATCAATTACATAATTTTATAAATTCAAATAAAATCCTAATAGAATACGCATGAGTTGCACTCGCATGAGGGGTCATGCGTATCCTCCAAGTCTTCAGCTTCCATTGCAGCAACACACGCATACACCAAAGCATTCATCTAATCCTCAACTGTAGTACCTGCATCATCAACTAAAAATATTCGACGTCGAGAGGTTGAGCACACATCATGGCTCAGTGAGCAAACAAAATAATGCAACATACATATGCATGCATTCAATTCATATCTTTGGTCTGGTAAATAAGTTTGCAATGTGCTATAGAAAGGATAGGTGGCCAAAGGTCACGTTTATTGACGCCGTACCTCTATACACGAGTGTGTGAAGCCGCCCAAAGGTAACATTTATTGTCGACCCACATGCACCCACCATGGACAATAAACACGCAAAGGTCATGTTTATTGCTGTACCCGTTGCCCATACCAACACGTAAGCCCCTGTTGGCAAGGGCTCGCAAACTGGGCTCACAACTAACCAATCCTAATACCAATCAGTGTATCCAAGGCCTCACCCCAACATCCCTCAATACTTCCATAGGGATAGGGCTAAGGCCCCCCAGCAGAGTCAGAGACTACACGGTCCGAGACCACCTCCCCTCATACCCTATGACGTAATAGTTCTGCTAAGGTAATGGTCATACGACGATGTCAGTGGACAAGATATGAGTTAGAGATAGAGCTAGAGTGCTGAGGCCCCGCCTATGACACCTCCCCCTGATACTCGCTCGCATCAAGCACACCAACCACACACATACATTCACATGCCTATTCCTATCATCATCATCATCATCATGTTGTAAATAATATTTTAAATATGCATGAACAATAATAATTGAAATTTTGGATGACATGTTGAATGCACATAACAAGCATATACACATATAATCAATCATGGCATTGGACTCAAGAATAAAATAGTTTATTATTAACCAATTAGTTTAGGTCTTGTTTCCTCACCTTTACTTGCTCGTGGGTCCTCTTTCAAGCTTTAAGAATCAATTATATATCGATATTATATCACTAGAAGACCTAATCAAGTTGATAGAATTTAATTAGAATTAATTTGGACATTAAAAAGCATACTATTAACTAGGGGTCGATGCCAGGGTCGGACGTTCCATCGACCCTGTGTGCGACCACCCACAGTCTGGACTTCCCGAACACAGGGGGTCGCACAGGGGGTCGATGGCCAATCGACCCTACCAGACCCTAACAATCGACTTGATTAGGTCTTCTAGTGATATAATATCGATATATAGTTGATTCCTAATGCTTGAAAGAGGACCCACGATCAAGTAAAGGTGAGGGAACAAGACCTAAACTAATTGGTTAATAATAAACTGTTTCATTCTTGAGTCTAATGCCATGATTGATTCTATGCGTGTATGCTTGTTATTTGCATTTAACATGTCATCCAATATTTCTATTATTATTGTTCATGCATATTTAAATTATTGTTTATAACATGATGATGATGATGATGATAGGAATAGGCATGTGAATGTTTGTGTGTGGTTGGTGTGCTTGATGTGAGCGAGTATCAGGGGGAGGTGTCATAGGCGGGGCCTCAACACTCTAGCTCTATCTCTAACTCAAGTCTTATCCACAGACATCGGCGTACCGCCATTACCTTAGCAGAACTATTACGTCGTAGGGTATGAGGGGAGGTGGTCTCGGACCGAGTAGTCTTTGACTCTGTCGTGGGGCCTTAGCCCTATCCCTATGGACGTATTGAGGGACGCTAGGGTGAGGCCTTGGATACACTGATTGGCATTAGGATTGGTTAGTTGCGAGCCCAGTTTGTGAGCCCTCGCCCGCAGGGGCTTACGTGTTGGTATGGGCAACGGGTACAGCAATAAACGTAACCTTTGTGTGTACATTGTCCATGGTGGGTGCATGTGGGTTGACAATAAATGTTACCTTTGGGCGGCTTCACACACTCATGTATAGAGGTGCGGCGTCAATAAACGTGAACTTTGACCACCTATCCTTTCTATAGCACATTGCAAACTTATTCACCAGACCAAAGATATGAATTGAATGCATGCATATGTATGTTGCACTGTTTTGTTTGCTCACTGAGCCATGATGTGTGCTCACCCTCTCGACGTCGAATATTTTTAGTTGATGACGCAGGTACTACAGTTGAAGATTATATGAATGCTCCGGTGTATGCGCGTGTTGCTGCAATGGAAGCTGAAGACTTGGAGGATACGCATGACCCCTCATGCGAGTGTAACTCATGCGTATTCTATCAGGATTTTATTTGAATTTATAAAAGGATGTAATTGATATTTTATTTATTTATCTCTCAGTTGTTACAACATTAACTTGATATTTTAATTATGATTATTTCATTTAGAGTTCTCAGTTCATTTACTATAAGACTTCCGCTATTGTGTATTCATTCTGATTATGGTTGTGGATGTGCATGGTTTTATTTTTAATGCATACCGCCTATTAGAGATCCTGGTTGAACCGTTGGTTTATTAGTGGTTCACCCCACCGTTCTGAATGGTGCAGAATTGGGGTGTGACAGTGTACAATCGCATCCCTGCATCCACCTCTAAGCATTATGTTATGCTGTGTGATGCGACTGTATATCTTGGGTGTTGGACGACAGTTTCTTTCGCTTAACTTTGGACCCAGCATCATTTGTTATCACATTTTTGTAAGCTCCCACTCACCAACCACGGGAAATTTTTGCTCCACATAAACCATCTCTCCCTCAGTAGATGTCACCAAACTCTGTGCTAGGTTGTGATAGTAATGACAACTGGTCTACACCTAACCCAATGGGAAATCTATGAGGTGGAACCATCTGTAGCCTCCTCCATGCCCCTGTCAACTTGTAGATTGCAATAGAAGTGTCGAACCATGTTTACCTGGGTCGGCAATTGAAATCTTCTCAAAGGAAACCAACCCATGTCAGAAAAAGCCTGACGAATGTTGAACCTGTTTAATTCATCCACAAGGACAAAACGGCCTGGATCTACCGATCAATCCTCAAAGGCAAGGCAAGCCACCGCAGCCTCTACTGATCTGAAATGGAATGGATCATAGGCTAGTGGTTGGTATCCCTGCTGTCTCTCTGCTCTTGCAGTAGAAGACTTAGCACCAGATGACCTAGGGATGTCTCGAGCAGCCATAGTGGATGAGATAGGTGTTCAGAAAATGGAAACATGCCCAAAAAGATGGAGAATGATCATTAGTAATGAATAATTTGTAAAAATAAACCCAATAATATGCCAAAGTGATTAAAACACTAAGGCAAGGTATTGGAACACATCTGAAGTGACAAAACTCAAATTTAGGAAAATAGGCGGAATGTGAAAAACTCATGTATATGACTAAATAAAGTCTCAAAAGAGATTCCAATGCATTCTAATCATCGCTGCAGATTATAAGATGTGCTATGGAACATTAATGGGATGGAACAAACTACAGACCAAGAATATCACAAATTTAGTTTTGGAGAAAAATCCTGATTTTGGCCTTGGGCAAATCTATAAAACGATGACACCAAGTTAAAACAAAGGAAAATTCATGGGAAACACTTCCTAACATGTGATATAGTAAAGCCCCATAATTTTAAGCCATTACTTGGGAAAAACAAGAAGAAATTGATAAAAACCTAACCTAGGTTACTCAAAAAAAGAAATTGGTATGAGAAACTTATCATAGCAAGGTGTAGAGACGATTTCTAGATGGATGGAAGTAAGAAATTACCAAGGAAGCCTCTGAAATTTTTTTTTGAATGGTGTGCACCTTCCATGGCCTTACTTAGCTCCACTACAGTGGAAATGAAACAAAATAGAGTCATGCCCCTTCTTAAATTAAAGTTGCAAAGTGCGGTCGATCACGTACCACACGCCTCTCACCTGGTCAATGGTGCAGTCGGTCATATCCATTTTTGTCAGCTTTTCACTCCGTGTTGAATATTTAACTGTATGTTTCTTTAGTAATGCATTGAAACTGTAACCTGAGTTTTAAAACATGACATTTTCCTTGCATGATGTAAATTGGACATTCATAACTGTGAGTCGACTGACAATTCAAAATTTTTAGGTCTGACCAAAGTTTCTGATCATGGCTCCTAGTACAAGGTGAAGGCGACAAGAACCTGATACTACAAAAAGCAATGCCCCACCAAATGGGATAACACAGGAATTGATACCTCCACCTGAGGTACACCATGAACCAAAACCTATAGCACCACCACCATCACCACCGGTGTGGACCGCAACAGACATTACTGATATTTTGGGGAACTTTACCCACAATTTCAGTATCCAACAACAACAGCTAATGAATGGACTCATAGTAGTACTTCATGGAGAAACAGTTCCCCTGGTTATACCAATTTTGATAGTTCCAATAGTAGCACCAACACCTGCTCTAGTGCCAATGCTGCCTCCTATTAATCAAATACTTGTTGTTGCAGCATAAGTGCATCCATAAGCACCACCAGTGTAAGCAAATATCGCTCCAGTCGCTCCTCCGATAGCAATGCCACCTACCCTGACACCTATGGTAAGGATAGTGGAAGTTTTTCAAAAGATAAAGCCTCCTAAATTTATAGGTGTAGGAAATAATCCCTTGTGTCCTGCCATCTAGATGCATACTATCGAAAAGACTCTTAGAATGATGCCTTGCACTGATGAACAAAAAATACTCTATGGCACTTTCATGTTTGAAGATGAGCCTGATAATTGGTGGGAATCTACTCGGCCTATCCTAGAGGCCAGGTATGGCAGTATCTCATGGGAGAACGTCAAGGGGCAACTATTTTCAACAGAGTTATTGAGATCAAAAAGAGGTAGAATATCTAACATTTAGCCAAGTACAAAGATCAATCACTGAATATCAGAGATATTTTGAAAGGCTATACCACTTTGCAACTCTAAGCATGCATATAGATGCATTAGGCAAGGAGGTTTGCTTATGGGCTTAGAGGACGAGTGTGAGCCATTATAGGCTCAAGGTCATACCACCTATGCAAGAGTTGTCCAAACAGCCAAGGTGGTGGAGGACAGCCAAAGGGATGGGTACCAAACAAGTTGGAAAGACAGAGCAAGAACTTTAGGTACCAAGAGAGTGAGTACCTTCACAAGCAAACGCAATGCCAAGAAGCCATTCACAACCACAGCTATGAAGAAGGCAACCACCCAAGTTCCTACAAAGAAGTCTGCTACCCCTGCTTCTACAGACCTGACAACTGGCCCAGTGAGGTGTTACCATTGTCAACAAGAGGGTTACATTTCTAGATACTGCCCTCACACTCTGAAGTCAAGATTGCAGTAGGGCAAGGTCTATGCCACAATAGTAGAAGATACATGGAACTCCACCAGTATGGTTATAGGTATTCTTCTCTCATAGTAGTTAAACTATTACGCATAAATTATGATTGTTCTTGAAGTATTGGTTAAATTAATAAAATATATACCAATAGGTACCTTATCCATATCTAATTTGCAGGCTTGAGTTGTCACACCCCAATTCTGCACTGTTCAGAATGGTGTGATGAACCGTTAGCAAACCAACGGTTCAACCAGGATCTCGAGTAGGATATATCCGTGTTATCTAAACTTCCACACATCCATAATCATAATAAAAATAAATACACAATAGCGGAAATCTTATAATAAAATGAACTGAGAATCAACTGTGATATAAATATTAAATAGCAATTTATTCTGTATCAATTGGGACATAAATAATTATCCAATACATGTCTTTATTAAATTCAAATAAAGAAACCTAAGAAAAATCTAATCGAATAGACATGAGTTACACTCGCAAGAGGAGTCATGTGTATCTACTTCAGTTTCAGCGTCCATCGCCACCATGTTCTCGTAAGCGGGAGCATTCATATAATCTTCAACCGTATAACCTGCATCATCATCTAAAAATATTCGACGTCGAGGGGGTGAGCACACATCACGGCTCAATGAGTAGACAAAACAATGCAACAATACATATGCATGCAATCAATTCATATCTTTTGTCTGATTTATAGTTTGCAATGCACAATGGAAAGGTTGGGTGGTCAAAGGTTAACGTTTATTTACCGCCTCTATACACAGGGTGTGGAAGTCCGCCCGAAGGTTGACGTTTATCATCGTCCCCATCCACCCTAATCATGACATTATGCAACAAAGGTTAACGTTTATTGCTATATAATACCATACCAACACGTAAGCCCCTGTTAGCGAGGGCTTGCAAACTGGGCTCGCAACTAACCAATCCTAATACCAAATAGTGTATCCAAGGCCTCACCCCAGCATCCCTCAGAATGTCCATAGAGATAGAGCAAAGGCCCCCCGATAGAGTCAGAGACTACAAGGACCGATACCACCTCCCCTGATACTCTACGATATAATAATTTCGCTAAAGTAATGGCGATACGACGATGCTAATTCATAAGACTTGAGTTAGAGATAGAGCTAAAGTGCTGAGACCCGCCAAAGGTTAACGTTTATTAACGTTCTCATCACACCTCCCCTGATACTCGCTCGCATCAAGTACACCAACCACACACATACAATCATATGCCTATTCCTATCATCATCATCATCATCATGTTATAAACAATAAAGTAAATATGCATGAACAAATAACAGAAATATTGGATGGCATGCTGTATGCACATTTCAAATATATTCGCATAGAATCAAGCATAGCATAGGACTCAAGAAATGGAAAATAGTTTATTATTAACCAATTTAGTTTGGAGTTAAGGTTCCTCACCTTAGCTTGCAAATAGATACTTTTCCAAGCTTTAGAATCACCTTTATAAGGTTATTATATTGCTAGAAGACCTAACAAGTCGATAGATTTTAATTAGAATAAATTTTGAAATTAAAAACTATTCTATTAACTGAGGGTCGGAGGTAGGGTCGGAGTCCTGATCGACCCTGGGTGCGACCCTCCCTAAACTCTGAACTTCCTGAACACTGAGGGTCGATGGTCAGGATCACCTAGGGTCGGATGGTCATCGACCCTCGGTGCGACCCTCGGTGCACTTTGGTCCAATTCCCTCTTTTAGTCCATTCTTCTTGCTTGGGATCCTATGGCTTGCTCCTACATTCCATTCTACATTCATTCCATGGTCTGAAACCATGTATAATCCACCTAGATAGCTTTCATGTAATCCCCCATGGTTTCCAATGAAAACCTACCATGGGTTGATGGTTTTGGTTTCTCCGAGATCACACTCTCATCAATATCCAACCTAAGGTCTTTAGTATCCATACCTGAGAAGAATACTCCTTCTCTGCAACTCTACTCTTTTGGCTAAATTATCTTCCTTGCTTCTCTCCTTCCTCTTTTCCTTCTCTTCTCTTTCTCTCAATTCAATTAGGGTTGTGAAAGGAGTGAAAGAGGCTTAGGGACGTCCTTTAAATAGAGTAGGAACATCTTAAATAAGTCCCATTGAGATTAGAAAAGAATCCCAATCGAAAATTAGGAAATTTCTTAATTTCTATTTCTTACGGTAACCGAGGGTCGATGATTCCGTCGACCCTAGGGTTCAAGATGTCCGACCATCCCTTTAAAATTGAGGGTCTGACTTTCTGCTTCGGGAGGTCCGACCCTGCTTAGCTGGGTATGCGACCCTCCCTTCAAATTAAGTATTTTTGGGTCAATTTGATACCTGGGATCTCGATCTCCTTCACGCCCTTGGTCCATTTGACTCGTCCATGATGGGTAAACCTGGTTCAAGGTGGTAAGACCGGGTTAGATTGACACGGGTATTACAACTCCCCCCTACATACAAAAATTTTGTCCTTGAAATTGTACGTACCTTCTAAATCAAATAAGTGAGGGTATTGCTTCCGCATCGCATTTTCTTCTTCCCATGTAATTTCTTCCATGTCTCTACTTTTCCATGTGACCTTAACATAATAGATATCTCGGTTGCGTAAACATTGAACCTTTCGGCTGGTGATTTCTGTTGGTGTTACTTCAAATGTCAAATCATCAGTCAATTCTGGCAAATCTACTGTCAAAACATGCGTTGGATCCATGACATACTTCTTCAATAGGGAAATGTGAAATACATCATGCACACTCGACATAGATGGTGGTAGTGCTAATTGATAAGCCACTTTACCACGCTTAGCTAGAATCTCATATGGCCCGACATATCTTGGACTTAGTTTCCCATTCTGTCCGAACCTTTTCAATCCTCGCATAGGTGATACCTTCAAAAATACTTTATCACCTACGGCGAACTCCAGATCTCTGCGTCGAGTATCTGCATATTGCTTCTGACGATTCTGAGCTGTTTTTACTCTTTCCTTGATAATGTCGACCACTCGGCAAGTCTCTTCAACAAATTCTGGCCCAACAATACTACGTTCTCCAACTTCATTCCAAAACAAAGGAGTTCGACACTTTCTGCCATACAGTGCCTCATAAGGTGACATCTATATAGTAGCCTGATAGCTATTGTTATAAGAGAACTCGATCAATGGTAACTTTTCATCCCATGATCCCTTGAAATCAATTACAAATGCTCGTAGCATATCTTCTAGAATCTGAATTGTACGCTCTGACTGTCCGTCTGTTTGTGGGTGGAATGCAGTACTGAACTTCAATGTTGTACCCATAGCCTTTTGCAATCCTTCCCAAAACTTGGAAGTGAATCGTGGATCTCTATCAAACACAATGCTTTCTGGAACACCATGTAATCGAACAATATTATCCACATATAGCTTTGCTAACCTCTCCAGTGTATACTGAGGTCGTATCGGTATGAAGCGAGCTGTTTTAGTCATACCGTCCACAATCACCCAAACTGCGTCAACTACTCGAGGAGTCAGTGGTAGTCCTGTGACGAAGTCCATAGTGATGCAGTCCCATTTCCATGCTGGCTCCGGTAATGGCTGTAACAGTCCTGCGGGTCTTTGTCATTCAGCCTTTACTTTCTGACAATTTAGGCATTAAGACATGGACTTAGCTACATCTGCTTTCAATCCCCTCCACCAATATAGTGTCTTTAGATCATGATACATTTTTGTACTTCTAGGATGTATCGAATAGATGGTGGTATGGGCTTCTTTCATCAGTCGGTGTCTAATGTCCATATTTTCTGTTTCTGGTACACATATTCTTCCTTTGTATTTCAGTTATTTCTCCTCGTCCAAGGTGAACTCAAGATTGGTCCTACCTTTCTTGATATCTTCTTGTATTGTTCTCAGATAAGGATTCGATTTGATAGCTGTCTTCACTTCATCCATTATGTCCGGTATAATCTTCAATGCAGTGAACATATTTGAAAACCAATGAATGAACCCTTGGTTGGCTGACTCATCCGTTGCGCCTATCACATATTGCTCATTGCCGTGATTGAATACCATTCTGGTGGTACACATTGCTGCAGTTGTGCTAACCTCCCCTTGCAATTTTATCATTGTTTTTCGGCTTAACGCATCCGCTACTACATTCACTTTTCCTGGATGATACTTGATATCACAATGATAGTCTTTCAGTAGTTCCAACCATCTTCTTTGTCTCATATTCAATTCCTTCTGATTAAATAGATAAGTAAGACTTTTATGGTCTGACTTAATCTGGAATTTCTCTTCGTATAGGTAATGTCTCCATATCTTGACAGCATGCACTACTGCCGCTAGCTCCAGATCGTGAGTGGGATAATTTTTCTCATGTACCTTTAACTGTCTTGAAGCATAAGCGATCACTTGCTCTCCTTGCATAAGCACACATCTCAGTCCCAGTCCCGACGCATCAGTGTATAGAGTAATGTCTGTCTTGGAATGGGAATAGTCAAAATTGGAGCGGATATTAATCTGGTCTTCAGCGTTTGGAAACTCTTCTCACATTTATCGGTACACACGAACTTTTCACCTTTCTTAGTCAAACTGGTGAGAGGTACGGCAATCTGGGAATAGTCTTCTACGTATATCCGATAATAACCAGCTAGACCCAGAAAACATCTGATTTCTGAAATGCTCTTTGGTGCTTCTGACTTTACAATAGCCTCGATCTTGCTGGGGTCTACTTTGATTCCTTCCGCGGATACTACATGGCCTAAGAAGGCGACTTCACTTAGCCAAAACTCACACTTTGAAAATTTGGCATATAGCTTCTCTTTCCTTAAACGTTGTAGGGAAGCATTTAGGTTCTTGATATGAGTTTCTTTGTCCTTGGAGTATACCAATATATCATCAATAAATACTATAACCGACGTAACCAACATGTCATGGAAAACCCAGTTCATTAGTTCCATAAAAGTTGTTGGTGCGTTCGTTAATCCAAAAGACATGACCAAGAACTCATAATGTCCGTATCTGGTCCTGAAAGCTGTCTTAGGAATATCACCCTCTTTAATCTTCAATTGATGATAGCCTGATCGAAGATCGATCTTAGAAAATACCTTTGCTCCTTGCAACTGATCGAACAAGTCATCGATCCGTGGTAGTGGGTATCGATTCTTGATTGTCAGTTTATTCAACTCCCGATAGTCAATGCATAATGGAACACTATCGTCCTTCTTCTTCACGAATAACATCGGTGTTCCCCATGGTGATATACTGGGTCGAATATAACCCTTGTCCAGTAGTTCTTGTAGTTGCACTTTCAGTTCCTTCAGTTCCGTAGGAGCCATTCTATAAGGTGCTTTTGATACGGGTGCGGCTCCAGGTACAAGATCTATCACAAACTCTGTGGCTCGGTCGGGTGGTAAACCTGGTAGTTTCTCCAGAAATACTTCGAGATAGTCCCGCACGACTTCAATATCTTCCATTTGTGGTGCTTCCTTGGTTAGGTCGACCACTGAAACTAGATACCCGACTGCCCCCTTCTCGAGGCACTTCTTAGCCTTTAGTGCTGAGAGTATGAACTTGCGTCAATGGGGAAGTTTGGTTCCCGTAAAATTGAATTCTGTTCCTGCTTGGTATTTAAATGTTAGCTTCTTTTCGGCGCATAGTAGGTTCATAGAATGCTGAGCTAACCAGTCCATTCTCAAGATGACGTCAAAGTTTGCCATCTCAAGTTGTATCAAGGTTGCATCTAAGGTTTTCTCACCAATGCGGACTGGACATGGTCCATATCCTTTTTCTAATTCCACTTCTAACCCCATCGGTGACCGTACAAGTAATTTGTAGTCTAATGTTTTGATGGGTAATTTTATCTTCTTTCCAAATGACACAGATATAAATGAATGAGTAGCTCCGGAATCGAAGAGTACTCTGGCGGGTATTCCATTTATAGGTACAATACCTGTGATTCATCTTTACTTAGTCTACATGCTCATTCAATGTATTTATAACTTTAAAAGTTTCAGTCATACCTGTGACCACATCGGGTGATGCGGCCGCATCCTTGGACGTAACAGCATATACACGTCCCTGATGGAATTGTTTCTTGGGCTTTGGGCACTCCCTTGCCATATGTCCCGGTTGGTTGCAGTTAAAATACTTCGGGCCTTCAGAATTTGGCTTTTGCTGAGGTTGAGCTGCTGGGTAGTCTTGGTTGCAGCATTAAAATTCTGAGGACGGAAAGGCTTATACGTACTGTTATTGCCTCCGTTGTAGGAGTTTCCGGCTGGCCTTTTGATGCCTTTGTTCTGAGTAAAATAACTCTCTTTTTGGCTCGATTCAATCACTCGAGCGATCTGGACAGCTTCATTATAAATCTTCTTTTCTAAGCCCAGAACATGTTCTCTTATGCTTCCTCTCAGTCCCGTGACAAACCTATGGGTTTTGGTTCCTTCTTCTTGCATACTCAGTGGTGCGAAGAAAAATAGCTCTTCATAACGCTGTTGGTATGCATCCACTGACATCTGCCCCTGATATAGACTCAGAAACTCCTTCTCCATAGAATCTCTAAAGCTTCGTGGAAAATATTTCTCGAAGAAAGCTTCTTTATAAACAGCCCAAGTCAGTTGGGCGTGCTTGGTCAATAGATAGTCCCGGGTAGATTTCCACCAGTGATGTGCATCGCCTTTGAGCATGAAGGTGGCACATAATACATTTTCTTCCTCTGTAATGGTCATCATGAGGAAATTTCTCTCCATCTCGTCTATCCAGTGTGCTGGCCATAATGGATCAGACAGCTTGCCGTTAAATTCCCTAGGCTTCATCTTCAAAAATCTCTCCACCAATCGAGAGTGATCCAACTGATTTTGGGGATATGCCCCAAACATATGGGGTGGATACTGGTAATTAACCTGAGCTGCTTTCGGAGCCTGTACTGGAATCTGTGCAGCAGGTTGTTGAGGTGTCTGAGGTGTTGGGTGGTTACCCACCGGTGCTGCACTGGCTTGTCCTGTCTGCATAGGTGCAGCTTGAGTGGCTTGGAACATAATACCCATCGCAACTTGCATCTGGGCCTGTGCGTGTTGCATCTGTTGCAGCTGCTGAGCCAGATTCATCACTACGGTTACTAGCTCTGGTGGTGGAGGTGCAAATTTGTAGGGTTTGCCTGATCTGGATTACCCGGTGCATAATTATTTTCCTGACTGGTCTCCTCCTAGGGTGGTGGTAGTGGAACTGCATTTTGGTTCTGTCGGGTTACCCTACGTCCAGACATAATTCCTTCTGTGATTGGTGGTGCCTGAAAATTATCAAAATAGGTGAGAAGTCATTTATATTTCATGTAGGCACGCTAACCGATATAAAATTTCAATTCTAGCTCATTTTTAAGGAAAAATACTGTCTTTTCTATGCAGGGTCAATGGTGAGGGTCGATGGTATGTCCGACCCTTAGTATCAGACCCTAGGAATGACCTGTTCTTCTCGAGAGTTGAGGGTCGATGGGTGTCCGACCCTCAGTTCCGACCCTTAGTTTTTGTCAGATTCCCAAGAGCCGAGGGTCGATGGGAGGGTCGATGGTTCTGGTCGAATTGTCCGACCCTCAGACTAAAAATCAGATTTTTTAAGATCCGATTTTGGATCATTTCTTATTATTTCCCTCCCGGTTCGACTCGTCTCTCCCCTCTGAGTTGCTACAGTGCCACTCCACTATTTTTGGTCGGTTTGAGTCCGGGTTTCGACGTCCACGTCATCCATACAGGTATGTTCTCCCATTTTTACCTGTTTCTAGGTTTTCTTTTTCTAGGTTTTTGTCCATTTAACCTATATTTTTCAAATTAACTTTTTCTAACCGTAAAAATTCGATTTTTATTGGGGGTTTTTGTTATTGGTGTCTCGAGGATCGAAAGCCCTCAAAAATTTCTGAGTTTCATCGGTTGGTTATCGAGAACTTGGATTTTTGCTCTTTTTGCCCTAATTTGTCGAAATTTTTGATTTCTCGAAATTTCTTCAAATTGGACTTCATTAGTTATAATTTCTTACTGTGTGAGTGTTGTAGGATATGTTGGAACCTATGTAAGTCCTCCTGCCCACGTGTATGGGTGATAAGTGAGGATTTTGGCCAACTAACGTCGTTATAATGTTAAATTTTTTGATTTTTATCCTACTAACCCCTTGTCTCCCTTTCTCTTTCTTATCTGTAGGTACCATGGCTCGTACCAAGATTCCCAGAGTTCGTGATCCGCTTCGCTTTCGTCTCTAATGAAGCTGAGGCACAGTATGCCGACTATGCTCGTAAGAAAGTGGAGGGTGGTCGTATGGTGAACTTGGCTGAGGTAGCCTTGTTCAACATGGAGAGAGCATTTGGTGATATGGGGTGGCTCCCTGTCATCACCTACGATGCGTGCACATGTCCAGATTTGGTGCGCCAGTTATATTGTAATCTCCAGGTGGTGGGGAATTACAATGACGTTGAGCAAGGTGAAGGGTTGCGCATTACCAGTTATGTTAAAGGGTGCACATTTCCTTTGATTATCGGTAACTGGCCGATCTGTTGGGCATACCCTATGATGGCCCCATGGTGTACTGTGTGCCTGGAGAGCCCCAGTTTGTTTCCATGGAGATGAGGGCAAAGATTGACAATCAGCTGCTACGACCTGATCGCTGGCAGATGAGAGCTTGTTACCTGCGTCCAGCTCCATGGGTCTTCTGTAAGATTATCCAGCATAATCTGATTCCGCAGTGTGGGCACTATAAGAGGGTTTCTCAGCTGACCCAGTTTTTGATATATAATATCTGCACCAGACAGCCGGTCTGCCTTCCCTACAACTTTATGCGTACCATGATTAGTGCTACATTGTCCGGTCATAGGGGTAATCTACCCTATGGACGCATGATTACAGTTCTACTGACCCGTCTGGGGGTTGACCTGGTAGATGAGAAGATCTAGGAGAAGACCTTCTCATCGCCTCTAGATTGGGAGGCCATCTGCAAGATGGGTATACGGGATGCCCAGGTTAGTGATGAGGAGAGGAACGCGATGGTGCGCCCTCACACTCGCATTGAGATGGCTGACGCTGAGGCCGCTGCTGCCGCTGCTAGAGCTCATGTGGATCCTATCGATGATGACGATCGTATGTATATGGATGTCGACTCGATATCACCGCCTTCCCCTACACATGCGGTTGGAGTTGGTACTTCTTCTGCGGAGGCTCTTGCACCTGAGGCTGGTCCTTCTCATGCGGCTGGTCCTTCACTCCCACCTTCTGACATGATGGAGATGTTGCAGGAGATCAGGGTGGCTCAGCGCAGATCTGATCTGAGGATGGAGGAGTTGTTAGACGCTCAGCGTATGAGGGTGGATGAGCTCATAGCGATCCAGCGGGCGACTGATCGAAGGATAGCCGATCATACAGCTAGTCTCCAGACGACCTAGACACAGGTGGCCTGGTTGACTAGAGTCTACGCTGAGGATTATGACAGAGATCGTGAGGCACCGCCTCCTCCTTCACCTCCAGCTTCATGATTGTATTTATTTTCTTGTACTATAGGGGAACTGTTCGGGTTGTGGACTGTACTCTGCTTTAGTTACATTTTGTTTCTTTCTCTCATTGTATGTAACTTGTTTCCCCTTTATAGATGCATTATTCTCTTTTTAAATTTGGTCTCAACCATCACATGTGCTTACAGTGTGTTAATATTATTGTTTTTACTTTTATCCTATCTCAGTTCACGATTGTCTCGACTGTATGTCAGTTTAGCGGACAAGACCTGAGACGCTCTGATACCAAGTTGTCACACCCTAATTCCGCACTGTTCAGAATGGTGTGATGAACCGCTAGCAAACCAATGGTTCAACCAGGTGTAAGCACCCCATTTTTGCCACTCTCGGTGTAAGTGAACCAATATGGTAGGTTTCTGACCTTTAACCCAAAGATTTGTGATTCTCCACTGATCCCCACAGCAGGGTCATGGGTTATTACCTGCATAGATGCATAGGTCATAGAATTATCTTTGAAACGAGACCAGAATTGCTCAATTCTGATATCAAATGAGGAAGATACGACCATTTTAGTCGGATGATACATATAAGGGAGGTTTCTGAAATTATTATAAATAATAATCCCAGGGGCCTTCATGCAAATTATCCTAAGTCGGATTGTTTGAATTTCAAATCATCATATCTTGATCATCCGATATCGGATTCAGATGATTCCAAGACCATTATTCTCCATTCATGATGTTTTACAAAGTGGACGTAAAAAGTCCCGGGTAGAAGTCACCAGTGGGTCCCATGCAAGCTTGCATGCAAAATTATCGTTAGAACTTCAAAGCTTCATATCTTTTCCATTCTACATCGGATTCTGATGATTCCTAGATCAACATTCTTCATTCATGATATTCTACAAAGTGGACGTAAAAAAATCCCGGGTAGAAGTCACCAGTGGGTCCCATGCAAGCTTGCATGCAAAATGACCACTTAATTCTTTCATTCTTTTGGATGATCCCAAGACCATTATTCTTCATTCTTGATGTTCTACAAAGTGGACGTAAAAAATCCCGGGTAGAAGTCACCAGTGAGTCACATGCAAACTTGCATGCAAAATGATCGTTAGAACTTCAAAGCTTCATATCTTTCCCGTTCTACATCGGATTCAGGTGATTCCAGTCTCATTATGTTTCATTTTTAGTGCTCTACAAAGTGGACGTAAAATATTTCCGGTAGAAGCCTCTGAAGGATCTCATGCAGAATGATCAGTCAAATTATCGATAATTGGTCCGCTTAAATTTCAAAAATTCATAGGTTGACCATTTTACTTCCAAATGAGGTGATTCAAGTTTCTATATTCCTCATTTTTAATGTTCTAAAAAATGAACATAAAAAATTTGGAATAGAGGCCATCGAAAAATTCCATGCGGGATAACAGCGGAAACGACCCGTGAAATGACAAGGAGAGAAACCCAGTTAATTCCAATCAGTCTAGTCAACTCTGTTCAAACCAGTTTTGGTCCAACCTAAGTTAGTCTCAACCCATTTCGAATCAGTTCATCTATGTGCATAATATTTATATTATATATATATATATATGTATATTTATGTAAGTTATTAAATACATGTGTATGTATGTATATAATATATATTATTATATGTAAATGATAATCCAAAAGATTTTTGAGAAGAAAAAGGAAAGAGTGGGGAGAAAAAACGTGAAAGAGAATGGGGATTTCGGTTTTGGAGATAATCCAAAAGATTTTGAGAAGAAAAAGGAAAGAGGAAAGAGAAAAACATGAAAGTGAAGGGGGATTTCGATTTTGGAGATAATCCAAAAGATTTTTGAGAAGAAAAAGGAAAGAGGGGAGAGAAAAAACGTGAAAGGGAATGGGGATTTCGGTTTTGGAGATAATCCAAAAGATTTTGAGAAAAAAAAGGAAAGAGGGAGAGAGGAAAAACGTGACTTTTTCTAAGAGAATCCAAAGGATTTTGTTGGAGAAAAAAAAGGAAAGAAGAAAGAGAAAACGTGGGGGTTTTTAGTAGTCACTGTTTTAGGGAAGGGAGAAAAAAAAAGGAAAAAAAATAGGGGGAGAGAGAGGACGTGAAAAGGGAGAGGATTTAGGGTTTCTAGATTTTTTTTTCAAGAGGGAAAGAAGGGGAAGATAAAAGGGACGTGAGAGAGAAGAAGGAGGACTTTTTCCAAAGAGAAAAAAAAGGGAAAGAGAAAGAAAAACGTGAAAGGCTTTTGAGCTAAGTTTTGGGAGAAAAGTAAGGGAAGAAGATAGAAAAAAAAAGGGGGAAAGAAAAAAAAAACGTGAAAGGCCTTTGAGGGTCACGTTTTTGGGAGAAAAAGAAGGGAATAAGAGAGAAAAAGAGGAAGAAAAAAAAAACCAAAAAAAAAAGAGAAAAGAAAAAAACGTGAAAAGGGAGTTTGATAGAGTTTGGGCTCACGGTTTTGGAGAAAAAAAGAGAGAAAGAAGAAGAAGAAGGGAGGAGCAAGTAGAACCTACGAGCATCTAGGTAAGCTGCCTTTACTTCTATTTTTCTTCTATTGTTTTGCTTAACTTCAAATCTCCATCTCATAAACCACTCTACCACACCATTAACCAATTTCCATCACCAATCTAGCCTACACTTGATTTCAATCCCTATACAACCAGCACTCTAACCGATTTTATCTCATACTAAAATCATCAGCCTTGTGCTACCACCTACCCGTAACCCCACTCACTTCCATCTCCTACTGGAACAACCAACACCCCACACCACTTACCTGAACCTAGCCACGTTACAATACCCGATCCTGTCTATCAAGTCCTAGACTAATTCCCCTCATCCAACCATTGGATCAACATTCCTCATCTTACCCTTGATCTTTCCATTAAATATGGGCCATTGATTGAATCTATGATCATGATATGCTTGAATAAAAATCTGAATTTTGATTCTTTATTGTGTTAATATGATGTCCATTCAAAATATGATCCATTGAATGTGAAATTTGAATTGATCATGTGACGAAAATTTGTCCATTGATATTTGAATGAATGAATCTGACTAATTGATGTGAATTTAATCTGAATCGTTGATCTTTAAGATCCAATCATGTGAATGGATGGTTAATTAATCTGAACCATTGATTTTAATCTGATGATGATTTAATGATGAATTAATTTGAGCCATTAAAGACTGATTAACTGATGTTATATGATCTGAAATGTTACTTTCAATCATCAATCAAATGTGATTTTAGTCACATTGTTGATAATCGATGCATTGAATCTAGACCGTAGATCTGAAAATACGTTTTGATTGATTGACTCACATGCCTTGGTTGTTTATCACATGCCATATTTTGATGCTATATTCTTCACATGCTATATTTGGATGCTTATATGCACACACTCCCACAATTGAAATAATCACACTGCCATGATTGGAATGATCATACTCACATGCTATATTAAATGCTTATTGTCACAATTAGGGTAGAAAACCCTAAAATAGAAAGAAAATAACAATTAAGGTAGAAAACCCTAAAATAGAATGAAAATAACAATTAGGGTAGAAAACCCTAAAAAATGAAAAGAAAATAACAATTAGGGTAGAAAATCCTAAAATGGAAAGAAAGTAACAATTAGGGTAGAAAACCCTAAAATGGAAAGAAGGTAACAATTAGGGTAGAAAACCCTAAAATGGAAAGAAAGTAACAATTAGGGTAGAAAACCCTAAAATGGAAAGAAAGTAACAATTAGGGTAGAAAACCCTAAAATGGAAAGAAAGTAACAATTAGGGTAGAAAACCCTAAAAAATGTAAAGAAAATAATTAGGGTAGAAAACCCTAAAATGGAAAGAAAATAACAATTAGGGTAGAAAACCTTAAAAAATGGAAAGAAAATAATAATTAGGGTAGAAAACCCTAAAATGGAAAGAAAATAACAATTAGGGTAGAAAACCCTAAAAAATGGAAAGAAAATAACAATTAGGGTAGAAAACCCTAAAATATGGAAAGAAAATAATTAGGGTCTTAAAATGGAAAGAAAATAACAATTAGGGCAGAATACCCTAAAAAATAGAAAGAAAATAGAAATTAGGGTAGAAAACCCTAAAATGGAAAGAAAATAATAATTAGGGTTGGAAACCTTAAAAAATGGAAAGAATGCAGCATTTAGGGTAGAAAACCCTAAAATGGAAAGAAAATAGCAATTAGGGTCTTACCATGCTTATAAGATAGCCTACTAGATCATGCCATATAGGCTCTTGCCTTATTTGCAATACATGCCATATTTGAAAGATTTTTAAACAATCTTACTGTATGTGAATTTCTTGCCATAAATGTTTTATGTGCCATATTTAGATAGAATATTCTATTTTTTGGCATTAACATATTTTATGCAACACCTTAGTCAAACTGCCATATCTGCACACTTCTAGAAGACAATATAGGTGTGGGGACGTGCATTTAGGCACCCACATTCTTGGGAAGGGCATAATGGGAATGATAAAAATCTTAATAAAGAAAGAGAATGCCTTGCCAAACTTTCAAAAATTAGAATTCAGGATGAAAAGGGTGATTTAGGACGATTTTACCCCTCGGCAAACCCTAAACCTATAATAGGTTCTAAACCCTAAACCTAGAATAGGTTCTAAACCCTAAACCTAGAATAGGTTCTAAACCCTAAACCTAGAATAGGTTCTCAATCATTAACCTAGAACAGGTTATCCGGCCCGAACTACGCGGATTCTGATTCCTAGGTAAAACCCTAGGATACGTAGGCTATTTGGGAGAAACCCAAATTCGGATCCACACCTTAGTCCACTCGGACTATCCATAGATCAACTAGGATATCCACCCATCATTCCCGAACTACGTGGATTCTGATTCCTAGGTCAAACCCTAGGATACGTAGGCCATTTGGGAGAAACCCAAATTCGGATCCATAATTTAGACCACTCGGACTATCCATAGATCCACTAGGATATCCCCCATATTTTAACTCAAATAGGGTTATGCATACCTTAGTCTACTCGGAGTATCCATAGATCCACTAGGATACCCAATCATTGCAACCCAGCTTCGAACTACGTGGATTCTAATTCCTAGGTCAAACCCTAGGATACGTAGGCTATTTGGGAGAAACCCAAATTTGGATCAAAACCTTAGTCCACTTGGACTATCCATAGATCCACTAGGATATTTATCCATATTTTGACCCACATAGGGTTATCCATATTCCAACCCAGAATGGGTTATCCATATTTTGACCCAAATAGGGTTATTCTTAAATCCACTAGGACTATCTATCAGTCCACATGGACTATCCAGATCCTAACCCATAGGGTTTTCTCAGCCTTTTAAGCATTAATTTTAACTTGAACAAAGAACTTAATCATGCACAAGCATAAATCACATCCATAAACTTTAATCACACCTGAACTACGATGGTGAACCTGATTTTTGGAATAATTCCGTGATATGTAGGCAATCTGATGGATACAGATTTGGTTCAATGATATCAAACCACTTGGTTTGGTTTGGTTTAACAAATAGAGTCTAGCATAGGAAAGGTATAGGAGACCGATTTTGATCGGGCGGTTTGGGTGCCTAATCCCTTCCCATAACCGTAACCTGACGCTTACCCAATCTCTGATAGACCAGAAATCCAATCTAAGGGTCATGAGTCAATCGAAGTCTTACCTTGGGGTGAGATTTCACATTTCTAAGGTCCTAGACCTAAATCTAGGTGGCGACTTCTAAAGATTTCCATCTTTGTCCTCACAGTGGCGACTTCACTGGGGATATAAACGTCAATCTCTTAAATGAAAACTTTCCTTGTGTGAATTGGATGCTAGATTTTAGGATACTATATTTATGCTTGTATATTATTGCTTTGGGGGGAATGGGTTCAGTCACACATTCGTGCGAGTAGCCGAACCGGGTCCCATGCATATGGGGCAGCCTGCTAGGTGAAACACACAGCCTTGGCCTGTACTTTGTGAGACCACGACCGGCGAGCAGCCTCTAACGAGCGTTTCTTGGGTCTGCCTGGGAATGCATTATGCTACTCCATGTCGCTTGGATCCTTGCAACATAGTATATAAAGTGATTGGGGGCCCATTATTCATCGAGCATTCGGTGATAGGTTACCCCATCCTTGTCAAGGTGGCCTTTTCTGTCCTAACCCAGATTGTAGCCCAATGTTTGTTATTTTTGGTTCATCCCTGAACTGACCCAGTAAAGTGTGCTTAACCATGAAATCCATGTTCGAGACGTCGAAGTTCTGCCCGTTTTTGTCCTCGATTGGTCAACATGTTAGAATCTACACGATGAGCATCTTGAACTCTCACCCATTGGGAGTATGAGGTGTGTATACACCTATTCTACATCATAGTAGATGGTCACTATACACCCTCCATTAAGTAATCTCGATGTGTCGAATGTCTCATTGTTAACACGTCGATTTCAAAAAACGAACAGAAAATCCCTGTCAAGACATAGATACCATGGTCAAGAAGAAATTTACTAGTTTGTTCATCTATGAACCGCTTTTGCTAATCATCCCTAATAAGGACGACGGATTAATATATCTATTTCAATTTCATTGAATTTGGTAATCCAATTGGCCAGACCTTGGTATCACTGATTATCCATTTTGGAATAATGAGGTCCCAAGACTGAACACATGGCTTAGTCAAATTCAATTAAATTGACTTGGATAATGTTTACCCAATCGCCCTTATGAGGGAGCTAACTCTTGTTTGGTTGAGTCATCCTTGATTGTGCATGTGACTTCTTCTACTCCTTTAGATGTTTAGAATCTTGATATTTTCCCATTGGATTTCAATGCCTTTGGAAAAGAAAATCAAACTGCAACCATATCCACCCTTTTAGGGTGAGAGGTCCCTACAACTAAGAAATTGTATTGATCTCCCACCTTGAGATCCATCCATATTATCTTTCAAAATGAATCAATGGAAGTCATGAATCTAGATCTTGATTGAACATCAAATTTTGTAAGAAAGAAGGAAAGATTCAGCCCCTAGGAAAATCCAATCATAGTTCTCAATGTACCTTTGAATTAAGGAAAGATTCAGCCCCTAGGCAAATCCAGTCATAGTTCTCAATGTACCTTTGAATTAAGGAAAGACTTAGCCCCTAGGCAAATCCAATCACTGTTCTCGATTCATCTCTCAATTAAGGAAAGATTCATCCCCTAGGCAAGTCCAATCAATGTTCCCTATTCACCTTTGAATTAGGGAAAGATTCAGCCCCTAGGCAAATCCAATCAATATTCCCTATTCACCTTTGAATTAAGGAAAGATTTAATCCCTAGGCAAATCAAATCATCATTCTCTATTCACCCCAGAATTAAGGAAAGATTCAGCCCCTAGGCAAATCCAATCATTAAGGAAAGATTCTGTAAGACCCGTGTCAATCTAACCTGGTCTTACCACCTTGAACCAGGTTCACCCATCATGGTCGAGTCAAATGGACCAAGGGCGTGAAGGAGATCGAGATCCAGGTATCAAATCAACCTAAAAACACTTAAAATAGGGGAATGGTCGCATACCCAGCTAAGCAGGGTCGGACCTCCCAAAACAGAAAGTCAGACCCTTAGTTTTGGAGGGAGGGTCGGACAACTTATACCCCTAGGGTCGACGGGATCATCGACCCTCCCATCGACCCTCGGTTACCGCAGAAAATAGAAATTTAGAAATTTCCATATTTTTTAATGGGATTCTTTCCTAATCTCAAAGGAACTTATTATAGGATATTCCTACTCTATTTAGAGGACGTCCCTAAGCCACTTTCACTCCTTTCACAACCCTAATTGAATTGAGAGAAAGAGAGGAGAAGGAAAGAGGAAGAAGAAAGGAAAGGAAGAGAAATTAAGCCAAAAGAGAAGAGTTGCAGAGAAAAATTAATCTTCTCAGGTATGGATACTAATTCCATGAGTTTCTACAGACCTTAGGTTAGTTAATGTTGAGAGTGTGATCTCGGAGAAACCCAAACCATCAATCTATTGTTAGGTTTTCATGGAAACCATAGGAAAACCATAGGAAAGTGCATGAAAGCTATATAGGTGGGTTATACATGGTTTTAGACCATGGAATGAATGTAGAATGGAATGTAGGAGCAAGCCATAGGATTCCAAACACGAAGAATGGTTTAAAAGTAGAAATTGGACCAGAGTGCACCAAGGGTCGCACCCAGGGTCGATAGGCCATCCGACCCTAGGTATTCCTGACCATCGACCCTCAGCATTCGGGAAGTCTAGAAAGAGGGGAGGGTCGATAGACCCATCGACCCTAGCATCGACCCTAGCATCGACCCTCAGTTAACAGATTGGTTTTTAAATCTAGAATTAATTCTAATTAAATTCTATCGACTTTGTTAGGTCCTCTAGCAATATAATAACATTATAAAGGTATTTTAAAGCTTGGAAAAGTATCTTATAGAAAGCTAAGGTGAGGAACCTTAACTCCAAACTAAATTGGTTAATAATAAACTGTTTTCTATTTCTTGAGTCCTATGCTATGCTTGATTCTATGCGAATATGTTTGTAATGTGCATACAGCATGCCATCCAATATTTCTATTACTTGTTTATGCATATTTACTTTATTGTTTATAACATGATGATTATGATGATGATAGGAATAGGCATGTGCTTGTATGTGTGTGGTTGATGTGGTTGATGCGAGTGAGTATCAGGGGAGGTGTGATGAGAACGTCAATAAACGTTAACCTTTGGCGGGTCTCAGCACTTTAGCTCTATCTCTAACTCAAGTATTGTGCCTTGGCATTGTCGTATCGCCATTACTTTTGCAGAACTATTATGTCGTAGGGTATCAGGGGAGGTGGTCTCGGTCCTTGTAGTCTCTGACTCTACCGGAGGGGACTTAGCTCTATCTCTATGGACATTCTGAGGGATGCTGGGGTGAGGCCTTGGATACACTGTTTGGCATTAGGATTGGTTAGTTGCGAGTCCAGTTTGCAGCCTCGCCAACAGGGGCTTACGTGTTGGTATGACACTATATAGCAATAAACGTAACCTTTGTTATATAATGTTCATGATTGGGTGCATGTGAGTTGACGATAAACGTGATCTTTGGGTAACGTCACACACTCGTGTATAGAGGCGGGGTCAATAAACGCTCCCTTTGGCTACCTAAACCTTTCTATTGCATACTGCAAACTTTAAACCGGACCAAAGATATAAATTGATTTGCATGCATATGTATTGTTGCATTATTTTGGCTACTCACTGAGCCGTGATGTGTGCTCACCCCTCGACGTCGAATTCTTTTAGTTGATGATGCAGGTTATATGGTTGAAGATTATATAAATGCTTCTGCATACGGGACAGTAGCGTCGATGGAAGCTGGAGCTGAAGAGGATACACACGACTCCTCTTGAGAGTGCAACTCGTGTGTATTTGATTAGTTATTTTATAGGTTTCTTTTATTGAATTTAATAAAAACTTGTATTTGATATTTATTTATGTCTCAGTTGAAAACAGAATAATTTGCTATTAAATTAATGATATCATCTTAGTTTCTCAGTTCATGTTATTATAAGACTTCTGCTATTGTGTATTTACTCTGATTATGATTACGGATGTGTGTAAGTTTAGATAACACAGGGATAGCCTATTTGAGATCCTAGTTGAACCGTTGGTTTGTTAGCGGTTCATCACACCATTCTGAATGTGTGGAATTGGGGTGTGACAGATTCAGCCCCTAGGCAAATCCAATCACCGTTCTCAATGTACCTCAGAATTAGGGAAAGATTCAGCCCCTAGGCAAATCCAATCATATTTCCCTATTCACCTTTAAATTAAGGAAAGATTTCAGCCCCTAGGCAGGTCCAATCATCATTTTGGTTCATCCAGAACTGAAGGAAAGATTCAGCCCCTGGGCAGGTCCAATCATTATTTCGGTTCATCCAGAATTAAAGAATGATTTAGCCCCTAGGCAGATTCATTCACATCCAGTACATCTCAGATTAAAAAAAAAATATTCAGCCCCTAGGCAGGTCCAACCACCATTTCTGGTTCATCTCAGAACTGAAGGAAAGATTCAGCCCCTAGGCAGGTCCAATCATCATTTTGGTTCATCCAGAATTAAGGAAAGATTCAGCCTCTAGGCAGATTCAATCACATCTAGTTCATCTCAGAATCAAAGAAATATTCAGCCCTAGATTCAACCACCATTTCTGGTTCATCTTAGAATTAAAGAAGGGTTTAACCTTTAGGCAGGTTCAATCATCACTCCCAGATCATGCTAAAATGAAGAAGGCATTCGGCCCCTAGGCTTTTTCACCCTTCACCTCCTGTTTATGTTCTGATTCATGTCGGAACTAGGAAAAATTCCGTTCATCTGAATTCAATTGGCCACTAGGCTTATCCAACCATCAACTTTGGTTAGGGTTCCAGTTCATGTCGAAACTAGGAAAAGTTCCATTCATCTGAATTTATTTAGCCCCTAGGCTTGTCCAACCATCAACTTTGGTTCAGGTTCTAATTCATGTTAGAATTAAGAAGAGTCTCATTCATTTCAATTCATTTAGCCACTAGGCTTATTCAACCATCAAATGTGGTTCAAGTTCTGATTTATGTTGGAACTAAGAAGAGTTCCATTAATTTGAATTTTATTAGCCCCTAAGCTTGCCCAACTGTCAACTCCAGTTCAGGTCCCAATTCATGTTGGAACTAAGGAATGTTCCATTTATATGAACTCAATGTGAGCATGAGTTAGCTCTAGGCCTGTTCAACCATTACCTCTGGTCAGTGTTCCATTTCATGAAGGAATCGAAGAGAATTTCAATCATTTCAACTCAATCAATCCGTCGTCTCTAGCAATCCATGATTGTCATCCTTGGCCTCTATCAATCGGAGCCCAACTCAAGCAATCCTTGCCTCTAGCAACTAGAGCCCAGTCCATGACTGTCAATCTTGATCTCTATCAATCAGAGACCAATTCAAAATCAATCTTGATCTCTATCAATCAGAGACCAATTCAAAATCAATCTTGATCTCTATCAATCAGAGACCAATTCAAAATCAATCTTGATCTCTATCAATCAGAGACCAATTCAAAATCAATCTTGATCTCTATTAATCAGAGATCAATTCAAAGTCAATCTTGATATCTCAAAGTCAACTCCGTCTCTATCAATCAGAGGCCAATTCAAAGTCAACTCTGTCTCTATCAATCAGAGACCAATTCAAAGTCAATCGCTGTCTCTATCAATCGGAGACCGATTCAAAATCAATCTCTGGCTCTATCAATTAGAGCCCAATCCATGTCTATCATAGCCCAGTGCTACAAGTTAGGATAGCTCATCAGGAATGGTGAATGAGAAGCATTCCTCATTGCTTGTCAATAAAGATCAATTCCAGATTCTAGAGTCATCAAGAAATCATGAACCTTCAGCTATGATAGTGCTATCCCATCTCGGGCATTTCTGCCCCATTGGCCAACGAAATGCTAGAATCTAAAGAGTTGCCCTCATATTTCTCATTGTTCAAAGAGAGGGAATGAAATTTTCCCGAGCAGTAGGGTCGACCAAAGATGAGATCCGATATGCCCCAGGCTAGGATAGGAACCAGAATCACAGCAAGGGAATGGTCCAATGAAGAAATCCTTAACCCAAAAACTGGGGCATGAACCAGATTGACCTTGGACCTAAATTGAATGCGGTTTAATGAGGAAAACCATTATGCCCTAAACTGGGGCATGGACCAAATTGACCTTAGACCCAAAGTGAGAGTGGTCTAATGAAGAAATCCATCGAACCCCAAACTAGGGCATGAACCAGAGTAACCTTGAACTTAAAAAGCAATAGTCCGGTTATGAATGAATCCTAAACTGAAAAAAAGAGAGGTAAGAATTGTATGGAACCATAAAAGGTAGGTATCTTGCACCAATTGATAGAGGGGCATGATGAGTCCTGCTATTAGAGATCTGAAGGAAGACTTATTCCCGCAACGATTGAAGGTGGTCGTCGAAGGCGTTATGCCCAACTGGAGCCGCTTGGATGAACTAGTTGTTTCAACTTTTTATTATCGGTAATTGATAGGTCATCCATGTCTGGGTCCAAGATCAATATGCTTATTGACAAGTCTAGTCTAATATGTCCTGCAAGTAAAAGAAAACCACCCCATTTGGGATTTCAATCTCTGTGCTTTGTCTCTTCCATACATTTCCTTCTAGTTTCATACATCCTCCTATTCTACGTGCGCAGTCAATTCTGACTCTGAAGATGATTGAAATGATGAGCCATCTCCTGAACTTCTACGCCACCCGGTCTCTTAAGAAAGAAAGGTCCAGCCCATCAGGGAAAGCTTTAAATGATCAATTGGGAGACACAAGAGTAGTCTCAAGAAACATGTATTGGAGAAGCTGCCATTTGTTCTATCTGTGAAAAGATTCCAAGGAAATATAATAACAGATCATAGTCAACCAATCAGTACAAATGAGTGGAGGACAGATGTGCCACCAAAAAGATGGAAATACCAAAGTTCTTACAAAGCACATCATCTGTAAGCAAGAGATACATGATGAATGATCAATCTCAAAATCAAAGAATGAGGTCATTGGGATACCCCAAAAAAAAAAAATCAAGCCTATGTTTTATCTACATCAATAATGGGAGGTAGTCACATCAGACAGAAGGTGATGAGTAACTTCTAGAGGACAGCATACGGATTCACCGTTCAGATAAAATCAGATACTATATGAGCAGTCATAAATTCTCATAAAGTTTACAGAAGATCAAAGTGCTAGTTGGGGCAAAGACGTTCTATCTGATTGGAAATGTTCGAAAGAAGAAGATTCAAATCCAATATTGAAAGTCAGGATTCAATTTTACGATCAAGCGAAGCACTGCATTATGTGGCCTTCACATCCAAAAAAAAAAAAAAGAAAAAGAAAAAAAGAAAAAAAGAAAAAAAAGAGAAGAAAAGAAAATAGAAAGATGTTGAATGGCATTGTCCCTCTCACTTCAAGAAGATGGTAGTTCCAACTAAAGCTTGAAAGCAAGTGCGATCGTTCTTCGAGATTCACAGCATGTTGGACCGGACTTTTGATTTTAGCCAATTACATCCCGCCTTTACAGGAGACGATCTCATCACCTCTTCATCATCATAGAAAGATTTCTCATTGGCATTAGACTCTCTCTCCCGTCTATCAATCTGACGGCCTTCCAAGGAGTCTCTATCACAAGCCCTTCTTTTGATTATCAATTTTTTTTGGCATTGTATCTCATGATCATGTCATCATCATATGTACAAATTCATGAATCTGGCTGGAACTCTCATCTGTCGTTCATTACATCCGACGGCTTCCCAAGGTTCCTATAAGCCCTTCATTTCTCAAGCCAATAAAATAGGATCTTCTTGGTAAGATAAACCCATTCTACATAAACAACCAAACACTCTCCCAATGGTAGACCCATGTGGACAGTTTCACATAAGTCCTCTTGGACCTTCAACATCAATACTTGTCAACAAACCTAAAGGTTTCAGGCCCAGATATGATTGTGACTGATTCAGAATCTCGATATAGTTTGTTGGGACACGTGTTCCATCTGAACATCTCCAAGAAAGGAAAACATAATTTGGCACCATTTTTAATTTTGGTGTGGGACTGCATTTCCCTAAGATCACTTTTAGTGATGATTCAAATAGCTGCCCGCCTATCAATACGTGTAGGTGTCAACTTAAACAGTGGGGCAAGGCTACCCATTTGTTATGAAAGTCATGCCGTTCAGATTTCCCCTAAGGGTTTCAGACCATTGGATAGGTCCATAATTTTGGCAATATCCTCACCATATCAGGACTCTTTATTCAACCCAAGATGGGGTTCACAAAAAGAAGAAAATGAAAAAAAAAATAATGGGAAGAAAAGAAACCTCGCCAGGGAAAGGCAACCCGAGAAACCTCAATGGGCAACCCATAATACCTCAGTGGGGATAGGCGACCTGATGCAGCCCTAAAGCATTGCCCTCATTGGCCATTCATAGAAAAATTCAGTGGTTCATGTAGACAAGTGTCATACCCAGTCTACCCTCCATAAGGAAATGAACCCCTCTTGCTCTCCAGTGAATCATACTCAGAGGAGTTGAACAAACCATCGTCTGTTTGCCTTTTGGGCTCCATAGCATTGCCTTTCAATAGAATTCTATTTTCAAATCCTTTGGTCATGTTAGGGAGAGAGAAAATTCTCATGGCCTGGTTACGGATGTAGCCAAATTCATTCAAATCATCAGTTCCCCCATTTTTCAAGATGCAAGAAGGGTTTATCTAAGAAATCACTTTCTACAATCAATCTATCAATCTTCCCTTGACCTTGGAAGCATGGTCAAATTCTAGATGCAATCCAGATTTAACCTAGTTCTAACTCTGTTAGATTGCCTGTGCCCTAGCACACTACAGTAGTGGTCTGTCACAACATGCAGACACTGGGGCATAGATATACCCTATGCAGAGGAATTGAACTTGATCATGAGCATTACATCTAGGATCCATTGTCTAGTCTGAAGTCACTGACTTTCCTAGTCAATAGAAGTAGGTCCGTCCAAGTTGGTTTTTGCCAATTTCTCAGTTCTCCCAATCATGTTGATGAAGAAAATTCAATGTGGTCACTCACCTGTTAAGATTTGGTCACCAAATTCTTTGAAAGAACACTTCAAATCCTTTGCTCCTCATGCCTACTTTGGGGCCATGATTAATTAATCTTTCAAAATTGGCACAACAATATTACAAAGCCCTGAGCTTTTCATGAGCCTAGATCAAGGGCCAAACCCATGTCACATTTCATCGCCGCTTGGCTATTCTACCAATTTGGTCTACCATAGTGCACAGTCAAAGAACTTAGTTGATCAGATACCCCTCGACAGTTTAACACAAAGGTCAATCAATAAAATCACTTTGGTTAGAGACTGTCAAGCTCCCCTCATTCTTGTCTAAAATCCTCACTAGAGTTTCTTTCAATCCAAAATCCAACAACACAAATGTTGACTGAAGAAAATCATCACCTTCAAGTTACATTGAACCCTTCAAAGGGAGTAACCAAGTCATCCCTACCGTGCTAAAATTGAGTAAAACTTTCAGTACCAGGTCATAAATGGTAAATTTCAAATCTAGGTATCATGCGAGTGAAGTTCATGACACCATTTCCATTGATATCAAGTTTTGTGCCTTCAACAATAAAGCAAGAGAAAAAAAAAACTTGGAAAACTGCCAAGGAATTCACCATCATTTCAAATATGTCCAACACTCTATAGGTTCAAAGTCAAGAGACTTCCAAGATGGGTCAGATTTCAACCCTAAAGGTTCAAAGTCAATAAAGTCTTCCTGTATGGGTCACTTTCAAGCATCCTAAAGGTTCATAGCCATAGAGCTTCCAAGAAGGATATTCCTATTTTCAATCCCGAAGCTCAAAAGCTGGTAAGAACTACCAAGATGAGTCATTCAGTATCACCCTATAAGTGACCTTCTGAGTTCTTGCTCATTTCAGAAGTAATAGCAAATTTCTCACCCTAAAAGTGACCTTCTGAGTTCTTACTCATTTCAGAACCAAATGTGGAGCCCTAGCTCATCCAAAGTTCAAATCAATCTCAGTCTATAAATGAGTCAAATGTAAAGCCCTAGCTCATCCAAAGATCAAATCAATCTCAGATTATTAGTGAATCAAATGCAGAGCCCTAGCTCATCCAAATTTCAAATCAATCTCAGTCTATAAATAAATCAAATGTAGAGCCCTAGCTCATCCAAAGATCAAATCACCTCATCCAAAGATCAAATCAATCTCAGATTATTAGTGAATCAAATGTAGAGCCCTAGCTCATTCAAAGATTAAGTCAATCTCAACCTATAAGTGAATGCAGAGCCCCAGCTCATTCAAAGATCAAGTCAATCTCAGCCTATAAGTAAATGCAGAGCCCTAACTCATTCAAAGATCAATTCAATCTTAGCCTATAAGTGAATCAAATGCAGAGCCCTAGCTTATTCAGAAAAAAAAATCTCAGAATCTCAATCAAAAGAGCCTCAGTTCAATCAAAGAGAAGACATCAAGTCTTCCTTCCAAACAAATCAAATCTGAGCCCAAGCTCATGCAATCAGCCATGTATTCACAGCCTAGCTCCATACAAGAAGAGGTTTATCAGCCTACAAATGGATAAATCCGGGTCCAAGCCCGCACATACCTTGCATTGAATTCCACCTCAGCAAGAAGAGGTTCCCAACCTACAAATTAGCCTTGTATTCACAGCCTGGCTCCATACAAGAAGAGGTTTATCAGCCTACAAATGGATAAAGCCAGGTCGAACCCCGCACATACCTTGCATCATGAGTCACCTCAACAAGAAGAGGTTCCCAGCCTACAAATGAGCCTTGTATTCACAGCCAAGCTTTGTACAAGAAGAGGTTTATCAGCCTATAAATGGATCAAGCCGGGTTCAAACCCGCATGTACCTTGCATCATGAGTTCCATCTCAGCAAGAAGAGGTTCCCAGCCTACAAATGAACCTTTTATTCATAGCCTAGCTTCATACAAGAAGAGCACTCACCAATCTTCCAATAAGAGCAAACCTTCTTGCCAGTCGAACTACGTTCTGGGCTTGATTTCTAGGACACCCTTAGAATACGTAGGCAATTTAGGAAGAATTACCCTATGTTCAGCCCAATAAACAATATCACTCATACCCCAAAAATGTGGTTCTTTTATCTTTAGCCTTCAACTGATAATAATCTCGGCTAAAGAGGGGTATCTGTAAACACTCCATTTTTGCCACTCTCGGCGTAAGTGAACCAATATGGCAGGTTTCTAACCTTTAACCCAAATATTTGTGATTCTCCACTGATCCCCACAGCAGGGTCATGGGCTATTACCTGCATAGATGCATAGGTCATAGAATTATCTTCGAAACGAGACCAGAATTGCTCAATTCTGATATCAAATGAGGAAGATACGACCATTTTAGTCGGATGATACATATAAGGGAGGTTTCTGAAATTATTATAAATAATAATCCCAGGGGCCTTCATGCAAATTATCCTAAGTCGGATTGTTTGAATTTCAAATCATCATATCTTGATCATCCGATATCGGATTCAGATGATTCCAAGACCATTATTCTTCATTCATGATGTTCTACAAAGTGGACGTAAAAAATCCCAGGTAAAAGTCACCAGTGGGTCCCATGCAAGCTTGCATGCAAATTTATCGTTAGAACTTCAAAGCTTCATAACTTTTTCGTTCTACATCGAATTCAGATGATTCCGAGATCTTCATTCTTCATTCATGATATTCTACAATGTGGACGTAAAAAAATCCCGGGTAGAAGTCACCAGTGGGTCCCATGCAAGCTTGCATGCAAAATGATCGTTAGAACTTCAAAGCTTTATATCTTTTCCGTTCTACATCGGATTCAGATGATCCCAAGACCATTATTCTTCATTCATGATGTTCTACAAAGTGGACGTAAAAAATCCCAAGTAGAAGTCACCAGTGGGTCCCATGCAAACTTGCATGCAAAATGATCGTTAGAACTTCAAAGCTTCATATCTTTCCCGTTCTACTTCGGATTCAGATGATCCCAAGACCATTATTCTTCATTCATGATGTTCTACAAAGTGGACGTAAAAATCTCGGGTAGAAGTCACCAGTGGGTCCCATGCAAACTTGCATGAAAAATGATCGTTAGAACTTCAAAGCTTCATATCTTTCCCGTTCTACATCGGATTCAGGTGATTCCAGTCTCATTATGTTTCATTTTTAGTGCTCTACAAAGTAGACGTAAAATATTTCCGGTAGAAGCCTCTAATGGATCTCATGCAGAATGATCAGTCAAATTATCAATAATTGGTCCGCTTAAACTTCAAAAATTCATAGGTTGACTATTTTACTTCCAAATGAGGTGATTCAAGTTCCTATATTCCTCATTTTTAATGTTCTAAAAAATGAACGCAAAAAATTTGGAATAGAGGCCATAGAAAAATTCCATGCGGGATAACAACGGAAACGACCCGTGAAATGACAAGGAGAGAAAACCCAATTAATTCCAATCAGTCCAGTCAACTCAGTTCAAACTAGTTTTGGTCCAACCAAGCTCAACCCATACCAGTTGTCAACCTAACTCAGTCTCAATCCATTTCGAATCAATTCATCTATGTGCACAATATTTATATATTATATATATATATATATATATATATATATATATATATATATATATATATATATGTATATGTATGTATGTTATTAAATATATGTGTATGTATGTATATAATATATATTATTATATGTAAATGATAATCCAAAAGATTTTTGAGAAGAAAAAGGAAAGAGGGGAGAGAAAAAACGTGAAAGAGAATGGGATTTCAGTTTTGGAGATAATCCAAAAGATTTTGAGAAGAAAAAGGAAAAAAGGGAGGGAGAAATGTGAATGTGAAGGGGGATTTTGATTTTGGAGATAATCCAAAAGATTTTTGAGAAGAAAAATGAAAGAGGGAGAGAAAAAACGTGAAAGGGAATGGGGATTTCGGTTTTGGAGATAATCCAAAAGATTTCGAGAAAAAAAAAAGGAAAGAGGGAGAGAGGAAAAACGTGACTTTTTCTAAGAGAATCCAAAGGATTTTGTTGGAGAAAAAAAAGGAAAGAAGAAAGAGAAAACGTGGGGGTTTTTAGGAGTCACGGTTTTAGGGAAGGGAGAAAAAAAAAGCAAAAAAAAAGGGGGAGAGAGAGGACGTGAAAAGGGAGAGGATTTAGGGTTTCTAGATTTTTTTTTCAAGAGGGAAAGAAGGGGAAGATAAAAGAGACGTGAGAGAGAGAAGAAGGAGGACTTTTTCCAAAGAGAAAAAAAAAGGGAAAGAGGAAGAAAAACGTGAAAGGCTTTTGAGCTAAGTTTTGGGAGAAAAGTAAGGGAAGAAGAGAGAAAAAAAAGGGGGAAAGAAAAAAAAAATGTGAAAGGCCTTTGAGGCTCATGTTTTTGGGAGAAAAAGAAGGGAATAAGAGAGAAAATGAGGAAGAAAAAAAAACCAGAAAAAAAGAGAAAAGAAAAAAACGAGAAAAGGGAGTTTGATAGAGTTTGGGCTCTCAGTTTTAGAGAAAAAAAGAGAGAAAGAAAAAGAAGAAGGGAGGAGCAAGTAGAACCTACGAGCATCTAGGTAAGCTGCCTTTATTTCTATTTTTCTTCTATTGTTTTGCTTAACTACAAATCTCCATCTCATAAACCACTCTACCTTACCATTAACCAATTTCCATCACCAATCTAGCCTACACTTGATTTCAATCCCTATACAACCAGCACTCTAACCGATTTTATCTCATACTGAAATCATCAGCCTTGTGCTACCACCTACCTGTAACCCCACACACTTCCATCTCCTACTGAAACAACCAACACCCCACACCACTTACCTGAACCTAGCCATGTTACAATACCCAAACCTGTCCATCAAGTCCTAGACTAATTCCCCTCATCCAACCATTGGATCAACATTCCTCATCTTACCCTTGATCTTTCCATTAAATATGGGCCATTGATTGAATCTATGATCATGATATGCTTAAATAAAAATCTGAATTTTGATTCTTTATCGTGTTAATATGATGTCCATTCAAAATCTGATCCATTGAATGTGAAATTTATTTTGATCATGTGATGAAAATTTATCCATTGATATTTGAATGAATGAATCTGACTAATTGATGTGAATTTAATCTGAATCGTTGAACATTAAGATCCAATCATGTGAATGGATGGTTAATTAATATGAACCATTGATTTTAATTTGATGATGATTTAATGATGAATTAATTTGAGCCATTAAAGTTTGATTAATTGATGTTATATGATCTGAACTGTTACTTTCAATCATCAATCAAATGTGATTTCAGTCACATTGTTGATAATCGAGGCATTGAATCTAGACCGTAGATCTGAAAATACGTTTTGATTGATTGACTCACATACCTTGGTTGTTTATCACATGCCATATTTTGATGCTATATTGTTCACATGCTATATTTAGATGCTTATATGCACACACTCCCATAATTGAAATAATCACACTGCCATGATTGGAATGATCATACTCACATGCTATATTAAATGCTTATTGTCACAATTAGGGTAGAAAGCCCTAAAATAGAAAGAAAATAACAATTACGGTAGAAAACCCTAAACTAGAAAGAAAATAACAATTAGGTTAGAAAACCCTAAAAAATGGAAAGAAAATAACAATTAGGGTAGAAAGCTTTAAAATGGAAAGAAAGTAACAATTAGGGTAGAAAACCCTAAAATGGAAAGAAAGTAACAATTAGGGTAGAAAACCCTAAAATGGAAAGAAAGTAACAATTAGGGTAGAAAACCCTAAAATGGAAAGAAAGTAACAATTAGGGTAGAAAACCCTAAAAAATGGAAAGAAAATAATTAGGGTAGAAAACCCTAAAATGGAAAGAAAATAACAATTAGGGTAGAAAACCCTAAAAAATGGAAAGAAAATAATAATTAGGGTAGAAAACCCTAAAATGGAAAGAAAATAATAATTAGGGTAGAAAACCCTAAAAAATGGAAAGAAAATAACAATTAGGGTAGAAAACCCTAAAAAATGGAAAGAAAATAATTAGGGTAGAAAACCCTAAAATGGAAAGAAAATAACAATTAGGGCAGAAAACCCTAAAAAATAGAAAGAAAATAGCAATTAGGGTAGAAAACCCTAAAATGGAAAGAAAATAATTAGGGTTGGAAACCTTAAAAAATGGAAAGAATGCAGCAATTAGGGTAGAAAACCCTAAAATGGAAAGAAAATAGCAATTAGGATAGAAAACCCTAAATATGGAAAAAAAATAGCAATTAGGGTCTTACCATGCTTAGAAGATAGCCTACTAGATCATGCCATATAGGCTCTTGCCTTATTTGCAATGCATGCCATATTTGAAAGATTTTTAAACAATCTTACTGTATGTGAATTTCTTGCCACAAATGTTTTATGTGCCATATTTAGATAGAATATTCTATTTTTTTGGCAATAACTTATTTTATGCAACACCCTAGTCAAACTACCATATCTGCACACTTCTAGAAGACAATATAGGTGTGGGGACGTTTATTTAGGCACCCACATTCTTGGGAAGGGCATAATGGGAATGATAAAAATCTTAATAAAGAAAGAGAATGCCTTGCCAAACTTTCAAAAATTAGAATTCAGGATGAAAAGGGTGATTTAGGATGATTTTGCCCCTCGACAAACCCTAAACCTAGAATAGGTTCTAAACCCTAAACCTAGAATAGGTTCTAAACCCTAAACCTAGAATAGGTTATAAACCCTAAACCTAGAATAGGTTCTCAATCATTAACCTAGAACAGGTTATCCGGCCCGAACTACGTGGATTCTGATTCCTAGGTCAAACCCTAGGATACGTAGGCTATTTGGGAGAAACCCAAATTCGGATCCACACCTTAGTCCACTCGGACTATCCATAGATCCACTAGGATATCCACCCATCATTCTCGAACTACGCGGATTCTGATTCCTAGGTCAAACCCTAGGATACGTAGGCCATTTGGGAGAAACCCAAATTCGGATCCACAATTTAGTCCACTCGGACTATCTATAGATCCACTAGGATATCCCCCATATTTTAACTCAAATAGGGTTATGCATACCTTAGTCCACTCGGACTATCCATAGATCCACTAGGATACCCAATCATTGCAACCCAACTTCGAACTAGACGGATTCTGATTCCTAAGTCAAACCCTAGGATACGTAGGCTATTTGGGAGAAACTCAAACTCGGATCCAAACCTTAGTCCACTTGGACTATCCATAGATCCACTAGGATATTTATCCATATTTTGACCCACATAGGGTTATCCATATTCCAACCCAGAATGGGTTATCCATATTTTGACCCAAATAGGGTTATTCTAGATCCACTAGGACTATCTATCAGTCCACATGGACTATCCAGATCCTAACCCATAGGGTTTTCTTAGCCTTTCAAGCATAAATTTCAACTTGAACAAAGAACTTAATCATGCACAAGCATAAATCACATCCATAAACTTTAATCATACCTAAACTACGATGGTGAACCTGATTTTTGGAATAATTCCGTGATACGTAGGCAATCTGATGGATACAGATTCGGTTCAATGATATCAAACCACTTGGTTTGGTTTGGTTTAACAAATAGAGTCTAGCATAGGAAAGGTATAGGAGACCGATTTTGATCGGGCGGTTTGGGTGCCTAATCCCTTCCCATAACCGTAACCTGACGCTTACCCAATCTTTGATAGACCAGAATTCCAATCTAAGGGTCATGAGTCAATCAAAGTCTTACCTTGGGGTGAGATTTCACATTTCTAAGGTCTAGACCTAAATCTAGGTGGCGACTTCTAAAGATTTCCATATTTGTCCTCACACCAGGATCTCGAGTAGGCTATATCCGTGTTATCTAAACTTCCACACATCCATAATCATAATCAGAGTAAATACATAATAGCAGAAATCTTATAATAAAATGAACTGAGAATCTACTGTGATATAAATATTAAATAGCAATTTATTCTGTATCAACTAGGACATAAATAATTATCCAATACATGTATTTATTAAATTCAAATAAAGAAACCTAAGGAAAATCTAATCGAATACACATGAGTTACACTCGCAAGAGGAATCATGTGTATCTACTTCAGCTTCAGCGTCCATCGCCGCCACGTTCCCGTAAGCTGGAGCATTCATATAATCTTCAACCGTATAACCTGCATCATCAACTAAAAATATTCGACGTCGAGGGGGTGAGCACACATCACGGCTCAATGAGTAGACAAAACAATGCAACAATACATATGCATGCAATCAATTCATATCTTTGGTCTGGTTTATAGTTTGCAATGCGCAATAGAAAGGTTGGGTGGTCAAAGGTTAACGTTTATTGACCCCGCCTCTATACATAGGGTGTGGAAGTCCGCCCGAAGGTTAACGTTTACCGTCATCCCCATCCACCATAATCATGACATTATACAACAAAGGTTAACGTTTATTGCTATATAATACCATACCAACACGTAAGCCCCTGTTAGCGAGGGCTTGCAAACTGGGCTCGCAACTAACCAATCCTAATGCCAAACAGTGTATCTAAGACCTCACCCCAGCATCCCTTAGAATGTCCATAGAGATAGAGCTAAGACCCCCCGGTAGAGTCAGAGACTACGAGGACCGAGACCACCTCCCCTGATACTCTATGACATAATAGTTCCGATAAAGTAATGGCGATACGACGATGCTAATGCACAGGACTTGAGTTAGAGATAGAGCTAAAGTGCGGAGACCCGCCAAAGGTTAACATTTATTGACGTTCTCATCACACCTCCCCTGATACTCGCTCGCATCAAGTATACCAACCACACACATACAATCACATGCCTATTCCTATCATCATCATCATCATCATGTTATGAACAATAAAGTAAATATGCATGAACAAATAATAGAAATATTGGATGACATGTTGTATGCTCATTACAAACATATTCACATAGAATCAAGCATGGCATTTGACTCAAGAAAATGGAAAACAGTTTGTTATTAACCAATTAGTTTAGAGTTCTGTTTCCTCACCTTAGCTTGCTAATAGATACTTTTCCAAGCTTTAGATTTACCTTTATATTGTTATTATATTGCTAGAAGACCTAACAAGTCGATAGAATTTAATTAGAATAAATTCTGAATTTAAAAACTATTCTGTTAACTGACGGTCGGAGGTAGGGTCGGAGTCCTGATCGAACCTGGGTGCGACCCTCCCCAAACTCTGAACTTCCCGAACACTGAGGGTCGATGGTCAGGATCACCTAGGGTCGGATGGTCATCGACCCTCGGTGCGACCCTCGATGCACTATGGTCCAATTCCCTCTTTTAGTCCATTCTTCGTGCTTGGGATCCTATGGCTTGCTCCTACATTCCTTTCTACATTCATTCCATGGTCTGAAACCATGTATAATCCACCTAGATAGCTTTCATGTAATTCCCCATGGTTTCCCATGAAAACATAACCACGGGTTGATGGTTTGGGTTTCTCCGAGATCACACTCTCATCAATATCTAACCTAAGGTCTGTAGAAACTCATGGAATTAGTATCCATACCTGAGAAGAATATTCCTTCTCTGCAACTCTACTCTTTTGGCTAAATTCTCTTCCTTGCTTCTCTTCTTTCTCTTTTCCTTCTCTTCTCTTTCTCTCAATTCAATTAGGGTTGTGAAAGGAGTGAAAGAGGCTTAGGGACGTCCTTTAAATATAGTAGGACCATCCTAAATAAGTCCCATTGAGATTAGGAAAGAATCCCAATTGAAAATTAGGAAATTTCCTAATTTCTATTTCTTACGGTAACCGAGGGTCGATGATCCTGTCGACCCTAGGGTTCAAATGTCCGACCCTCCCTTCAAAATTGAGGGTCTGACTTTCTGCTTCGGGAGGTCCGACCCTACTTAGCTGGGTATGCGACCCTCCCTTCAAATTAAGTATTTTTGGGTCGATTTGATACATGGGATCTCGATCTCCTTCACGCCCTTGGTCCATTTGACTCGACCACGATGGGTAAACCGGGTTCAAGGTGGTAAGACCGGGTTAGATTGACACGGGTCTTACATGAGTACTCTTCGACTTGTGTGCGACCCACTTTTTTGTGTCGCCCTCCTTAGTTGAGATATTGGGAACACCCCCAGGACAAATAAAAATCCTGCTCATAGTTAGCACGCCATTAGGACAGCAAGTGGAATTGATCTATTATTGTAAGACCCACACGCCCCGAACCCGGACTAACCTTATATTTTGTGTCGGGACCCGTCTACATATCATGGTCGAGCCAAGTGGACCAAGTGTGTGAAGAAATCCAAGACCCAATATGAAAATTTACCCAAAAACAGTCAAAATGAGGGTAGGGTCGTAGGTTTTAACAGGCAGGTCAGACCCTCCCATCGACCCTCACCATCGACCCTCAACCATGGGTCGCAGAGGGTCTATGAGTTGTCCGACCCTCCCATCGACCCTCCCATCGACCCTCGGCATTCGGGAAAAACAGCATGAACCGAAAATTGAGAAACCTTCCTAATTTTAATTGGAACCTTTCCTAAACTCAATGGGACTTATTTTGGGAGGTTTTACCCTATAAATAGGACGTCCCTAAGCCTCTTTCACTCCTTTTACAACCCTAATTGGATTGAGAGAAAGAGAAGAGAAGGAACAGAAGAAGAGAAGGAAAACTTGACGAAAAGGATAAGGAAGAAGAGGAAATTCAGAGGAACTCTGATTCTCAGCAAACCTAAGGTATGAATACATTCCCCATGATTTAAGACTTTAGAATGGTTTATGAAGAGGGTATGACTTAGAAGAAACCCAAACCATCAACCCATGGTTAGGTTTTCATGGAAAACCATGGAGGAATTCATTGAAACCATGTAGGTGAATAAAGTATAGTTCTAAACCATAGAACATGTATAGAATGGATTGTGGAAGTAAGCCATAGGACCCAACCATGAAAGAGAGAATGAAATCTGATATTTTCGACTCAACCCATGGAGGGTCGCACCTAGGGTCGATGACAGATCTGACCCTAGCATCGACCCTCAGTGTTCAGGAGGTTCAGATAAGGGGGAGGGTCGCACCCAGGGTGGATCATGACTCCGACCCTACCTCTGACCCTCAGTTAACAGAATGGTTTTTAAATTCTGAATAAATTCTAATTAAATTTTATTGACTTTGTTAGGTCTTCTAGCAATATAATAACATTATAAAGGTGATTCTAAAGCTTGGAAAAGTATCTATTAGCAAGCTAAGGTAAGGAAACAGAACTCTAAACTAATTGATTAATAACAAACTGTTTTTTATTTCTTGAGTCCAATGCCATGCTTGATTCTATGCGAATATGTTTGTAATGTGCATACAACATGCCATCCAATATTTCTATTACTTGTTCATGCATATTTACTTTATTGTTTATAACATGATGATGATGATGATGATGATGATGATAGGAATAGGCATGTGCTTGTATGTGTGTGGTTGGTGTACTTGATGCGAGCGAGTATCAGGGGAGGTGTGATGAGAACGTCAATAAACATTAACCTTTGGCGGGTCTCAGCACTTTAGCTCTATCTCTAACTCAAGTCTTGTGCATTGGCATCGTCGTATCGCCATTACTTTAGCAGAACTATTATGTCGTAGGGTATCAGGGGAGGTGGTCTCTATCCTTGCAGTCTCTGACTCTACCGGGGGGCCTTAGCTCTATCTCTATGGACATTCTGAGGGATGCTGGGGTGAGGCCTTGGATACACTGTTTGGCATTAGGATTGGTTAGTTGCGAGCTTAGTTTGCACTCCTCGCCAACAGGGGCTTACGTGTTGGTATGGCACTATATAGCAATACACGTAACCTTTGTTATATAATGTTCATGGTTGGGTGCATGTGAGTTGATGATAAACGTGATCTTCGGGTAACGTCACACACTCGTGTATAGAGGCGGGGTCAATAAACGCGACCTTTGGCTACCTAAACCTTTCTATTGCATACTGCAAACTTCAAACCGGACCAAAGATATAATTTGATTGCATGCATATGTACTGTTGCATTGTTTTGTTTACTCACTGAGCTCAAGTTGGAGAGCTGACCCTCGCGCGCGCAATTCTTTTTAGTTTCTGATATTGCAGGTACTATGATTAAAGATTATGTCTACTCGCCAACATATGCATGGAAGGAGGCTATGAATGAGCAAGCTGTGGAGAACGAACATGGTTCGTTACGCGAGCGTTTCAGCGATGGATACGTTTAGTGTTTAGTTTTCGTATTTGGATATTGTAATATGTATTAAGTTATATTTTGGTTACTTGGAAATAAATGGAATATTAATTATTTATCATGTTTAGACCTCAGTTCATTATCTGTAAGACTTCCGCTATTTATTTTATTACCTCTGATTAATGTGGAATGTGTTTTTGTTTATCATATGTGGGATAGCCTATTTTGAGATCCTGGTTGAACAGTTGGTTTGTTGACGGTTCATCACACCATTCCGAATAGTGCGGAATTGGGGTGTGACAATTATCATGGCTCGTACAGAGTTTAAATTGGCGATATGCAAATGGAAGTGAACTTGATAGTTCTAGAGATGTCAGACATTGATGTAATTTTTGTGATGAGCTGGCTAGCTACATATAGCGCCAGCATCCTCTGTGTGGAGATAAAAGTCTCCTTCGAAGTTAGTGGCAACAAACCAATTGTTTTCGTTGGAGACAAGCTCAAAAAAGTAGAATAAGCTCTTTATATGTGCCATGCAAGCAAGTTCCTAGCCTAAGGATGTACTGCATACATTGCATCTGTTGTAGATACTACCGTAGAAATGCCCAAACTAGAAGAACTATGTATAGTGAACGAATTCTTTGAAGTAATTTCAGAATATTTATCAGGTTTGCCACCTGACCGAGCAATAAAATTTCTAATTGATCTGCTCTTAGGATCGGCACCTGTATCCGAGGCACCCTACAGAATGGCACCTATAGAATTGAAGGAACTCAAGGTCAATTACATGAAATACTAGATAAAGTTTTTATTAGGCCAAGTATTTTACTATGGGGAGTGCCAGTCCTGTTCGTTAAAAAGGATGGAAGCGTAAGATTGTGCATTGATTATCGAAAACTAAATAAACCTACAATCAAGAATCGATACCCTCTACCAAGATCGAAAATTTATTTGATCAACTGCAAGGAGCATCCGTATTCTCAAAGATTAACATGCGATCAAATTATCACAAACAAATGATCAGAGAATCTGATATTCCAAATACTGCTTTAGAACTCGATATGGTCATTATGAATTCAGTGTTATGTCATTTGGCTTGACAAACGCTCCAGCATCATTCATGGAGTTAATGAACAGAGTATTTCATGATGATCTGGATCAGTTCATCATAGTATTCATTGATTAACAACTTGTATATTCTCGCTATCCTGATGAACATGAAGAATACTTGGAAAAAGGCTCTGCAACGACTCAAAGAGGAGAAGTTTTATGCTATGTTCAAGAAGTGTGAGTTTTAGCAAAGGAAAGTGGCAATCCTCGGACATGTTGTCTCAATGGAAGGGATAGCTGTGGACCCTAGCAAAGTACAAGTAGTGTTAAAATGGGAAACTCCAAAAATAGTCATAGAAGTAAAGAGTTTCTTAGGTCTTGTAGGATATTACCGATGATTCATTCGAGGCTACTCATGATTTGTTGTGCCACTAACTCAAGTCATGAAGAAATGACAGAAGTTTGAATGGACAGCAAAATGAGAGGCAAGTTTCCAGATCATAAAGCAGAAGGTTGTAACGGCCCCAGTGCTGACAGTACCCAGTGGGAATACCAATTACACAGTGTACACTGATGCATCAAATGTAGGACTGGGATGTATATTGATGCAGCATGATCAAGTCTTTGCGTATGCATCTCGACAATTGAAAGAGCACGAGTAGAACTGCCCTAATCATGACCTGGAGTTCGCAGTAGTAGTCTTTGCACTACAGTTATGGAGGCACTACCTATTTGGTGTTGCTTTTAAGATTGTGTTGGATCACAAGAGCTTGATCTATTTATTCAACCTAAAAGAGTTGAAAATGAGGCAATCCTATTGTTAGAACATATAAATGATTACAAAATGGACATATAGTACCACCCGGGAAAGGTAATGTAGTAGCCAATGCCTCAAGTAGAAAAGTTTCTGGCTCAAGGATAGAGGAAATGCAAGAAGAAGAAAGTGACACATATATTTCCACACATGTGGTAACTACTCAATTTCCAACCACATCTGGCAATGCGAACATGGAAACGTTGCTTAAAGAGTTGGTCACGTACATCTCTACACTTTTCAGCGCACATAGCATCAGGCCAACCCTGCCAAATAAAATTGAGGAAGCATTACCAAAGGATCCATACTTTTGGAAGGTCGTGATGGAATTGAAGGAAGGTAACCTAGTCCCCGATTACCTCTGGGAAAGGATATGCATTCTTGAAAGCGATGAAAATATTAAAAAAGCCATCATGATAGAAGAACAGATGACTTCGTACACCATGCATCCTGGCAGTACGAAGATATACTAGGGTCAAAATAAATTTTTTTGGTGTACAGGAATAAAGGTAGATGTGGCCAAATTCATTTATAAATGCCTAACCTGCCAACAGGTGAAGGCTGACTACCAAAGGCTTACAGGAAAGCTGCAACCATTACTAGTCTCAGAATGCAAGTGGGATCATGTAACGATGGACTTCGTAATAGGTCTACCCTTAATGGCTTAACTTGTAGACATTGTTTGGGTAATTGTCGATCATTTCATGAATACTACAAGGTTCATGGCTAGTCGCCCATAATACTTTATGGACCGTTTGGCAAGATTATATATAGAAAACATCGTCAGGTTGCATGGAGTACTGACTAGTATACTATTAGATCGAGACCCTCGATTCACATCACACTTCTGGGAAATTTTACAGAGTGCGATGCGTACTCAACTGAAATTCAGCACAGCATATCACCCGCAAATTGATGGCCAATTAGAGAGGACAATCCAAATATTGGAAGATATGCTCAGGGCATGCACATTGGATCTTAAAACCAATAGCGATGAGAACTTAACACTTATGGAGTTTGCTTACAATAATAGTTACCAAGCTACAATCAGTATGGCTCCATACGAAGCATTATATGGAAGGAAGTATAGAACCCCATTGTACTGGAATGAGGTCGACGGATGAAGAATATTGGGACCCGACATCATGCAAGAGACCTATGAAAGGTAAACCTGATTAGAGCATGAATTAAAGCCACCTAGGCTAGACAAATGAGCTATGCTGATATTAGATGAAAAAATCTAGAGTTTGAAGTCGGTGATAAAGTGTTCTTGAAGGTTCTCCTTCTAGAGCGGTAAAAAGATTTGGCAATAAGGGAAAGCTAAGTCTGTGTTATGTTGGACCCTACAAAATCCAAGGGAGGAGCAGAACTATTGCCTATCAATTGGTACTGCCTCTAGCACTACTAGGTGTTCACAACGTATTTCACGCATCAATGTTGAAGAAATATATCAGAGACCCAGCACACATGTTGAATGACAAACCACCACAAATAAAGAAAATTTATCTTATGAGGTGGAACCATCGACTATTGTTAACTGAAAAGTTCAAGAACTCATAAATAGAAGCATTCCTTTTTTCAAGGTCTTATTGAAGAACCATAATAAAGAAGCATCATGGGAAAAAGAAGATTATATGCGGGAGCAGTATCCCAATTTGTTTAGTGATGAAGGTATGTCAAATTTCAAGGATGAAATTTTTGTAAGGGGTGGAGTTGTATGCACCCAAAATTTCAGTCCTAATTTGAAAATTTGGCTTTGTAATAGGTCTTATCATGATGAACGAGTCAAACCAACGTGAACTAGACCTATGAAATCAAATGAAGGCAACCTAGCTAAAACATGGGACTTAGATGTTTAAACATGACTCAATTAAGGGTTTCGGCATGATACCACTAGGGTGCAGTCAAACACGTGTGACACCCAAGTGCCACACTTCCTGGACCAAGACTGGTTTAGTAACCAACCATGTTTTGGACTAGCAATTTTTTTGGTCTACGATCTAGACTGTCCCCACAGCCATTTGAATTAATGTCCAGGTTCATTATCTTTTTGAAACTGGAGGGAAAGAGGGAATCCTTCCCTTTCGTTGTTTAGAAACCAATCCCAAATGTAAATAGAGTCTCCTCTCAATTCACTCTCTTATTTTCACCATCATTTTGACAAAAATGTGAGAAAAAGAGAGAGAGAAAGAAGGGAGCTCTGTGAATTCTGGAAGATAATAAAAGGAAGAGGAGGAAACACGGGACCCTACTACCACCAAAAAGAGTGTGACACCACCGTTGATAGAGAAATCAAAATCGATATCAATCCCTTATACTCTCTTGACCTTCGTTTAAATCAAATCAAACCAGAAGAGGCATGGAGGGATCTTAAATGAACACTCCCTAGACATAGTCTCCATTCTACATCTCTGATGCACACTCAAATACCCCCTAGGGTGTAGATCAGATTGGTTAAGAAACCAAAAACCTGGATGTTGATGATGAATGTATAAATATGATGAGTAAATGGATCTGAATATTCTGTCTATATGATTTATCTTGATTGATCCATTTAATTATCTTTCTTTTGGACTAAACTGGAAGTTCGATCAGAATCGGTGAAGAACCGAAATCATAAGAATAATAGAAAATGAAATTAAATGGACAAATGGTCGGATCGATGTATCAAAGGCCTTCGTGACAGTTTTGAATGACCTATTATAAACTTAAGCCTAAGGAAAACCCCTCCTGGTATTGCTGGAATTGGATCCAAGGTATTAAAACCATACCCAATTATATTGGCAAACTGGGAAATGGAATCAATGCCAATAACCTAAGGTAAAATGGGATTTTTGAACCCAAGCATCTTATTTAGGCATAATAAAATCCATCACCATGTCAAAATTATCAAATTTTGGTCAAATTTCGACGTGCAGCTGATGACACTTGCCGCACGCCCGTGGTCAAGAACGTGCGGTCAATGCCACGTATTGCACGGGGATTTGACCTCTGTTGATGACCATTCTTGGACAGCAAGTGTCTAGGATTTTTATAAACCTGTCTATGGGCTTATATCCCTGAGATCTTATGTTTTGCATAGGTTTTGTCTTTTGTTTTGTTTATAACCTATGATAGTCATTATCGATGCTTGCTATTCATGGTTCAATGAATTTGAAACACCTGGGCAGCAAGTATATAATGTTTATAAATAATAACCAAACCCCTAGAAATATAAATAAAACATTAGGATGTGCTTGAGCAATAATAGAGATACACAGTGAATTGTTGATATTATTACTTTTATTGCTATTAAAGTATGAGAGAACTCTAGGAGAAATTACGCGAGACCATACTCTGTAGTTTGTTGGGTACCATCTTAGGTAAGGGTATTAGACTTTGTTTGGTAGAATTAGATATATTTGATTATGTTGTGTAATGCTATATGATTGATAACATGCTTTGTGTAATAACGTGTCATCGAATAAACTGTTTGTTTGCTCATGTATATGCATCCTTGAGCTTGGGGTCCGCAGTGCTGGTAAGGCTTGGAGGATGAGTGGTATGGGACACTTGCTACCTTTCTACAAAAGCGATTGACCTATGTTTTGATCGTAATGTTTGGTTAAGTCAAGAAGGAGGAAGGTGGGTGGTGTCACATCCCAATTCTGGTCTAACTAGAATGTTGTGATCAATCGCCAATAAACCAACGGTTCACCCAGGATCTTGCATAGGTCATACCCACCATATCAAACCACACACACATTTTACATTAATAATTAAAGGTAATAAACAAATAAGCAAAAATCTTACAGATAATGAACTGAGAGTCTAATAGTGATAAATAAGTATTTAATCCAATTATCTCCAAACCACAAGACATAAAAATAAATATTCAATTACATATCCGATGTTCAAATTATAACTAAACTTAAGCAAAAACACATTGGTTGCACTCGCATGATGAATCATGCGCATCTTCTTTAGTGTCTACGTCCATCGCAGCAACATGTCCATATGTCGGTGCAATCGTATATTCCTCAACGGTAGGACCTACATCATCAACAAAAAATATTCGATGTCGAAAGGATGAGCACACAATACGGCTCAGTGAGTAAACAAAACAATGCAACAAACATATGCATGCATTCAATTTATATCTTTGGTCTAGTTTTTAAGTTTGCAATGTGCTATAGAAAGGTTTGGTGGCCGCCGCACCTCTATTCACTAGTGTGTGAATCCGTCGAATCGATCAAACACCATTGCCATCCCACATGCACCCACCATGGAATAGAGATAGAGCTAAAGTGTCCAGATCAAACACCACTAACACTTCCCCTGATGCCCTATCCATACCAATACGTAAGCCCCTGGTGAGGGCTTGCGAACTGGGCTCGCAACTAACCAATCCTAATGCTAAACAGTGTTTCCAAAGCCTCACCCCAACATCCCTCAATACGTCCATAGATCTAGAGTTAAAGGCCCTCTGGCAGAGTCAGAGACCACACGGTCCGAGACCACCTCCCCTGATGCCCTACGATGTAATAGTTATGCTAAGGTAGTGATGATACGACGATGTTAGTGGGCAAGACTTGAGTAGAGATAGAGCTAGAGTCTGGTGATGTGGTTGAAGACCACCATGCCACGTCCTCCCCCTGATGCTCGACTCGCATCCAACACACCAACCACACACCTACATTCACTTTCCTATTCCTAGCATCAACATCATCATCATGTTATAAATAAATAGAATTAAATATGCATGAACAGTAATAGCAGGAATATTGGATTACATGTGAGATGCACATTATAAGCATACAAGCATAGAATCAATCATGGCATTTGACTCGATAAAAATAAATAGTTTGTTATTATCCAATTAGTTTAGATTTTGTTCCCTCACCTGTTAGCAATTCTCGATGTCCTTCCAAGCTTAGAAATTCTCTTTGAATTGATTTAACAACCTAAAAGTTATATGAATTTAAGTTAGGGTTCATATGTGACATGTTACAGTAGTCGAAAATCAAAATAGAGCACTGATAGGTGTCTGATTAGTCCTATGGTCTTACGCTATATCGACCTTACTATCTACGATCGATACCTATGGTCGCATATGGTGGGACCGTAGCTGCGACCATATGATTTCTGAAATCTTCCCGGATGCCTATGGTCGATTTTCTGGTCATACTGGTCATGCTTTGGTCGACCATAGCTGCGACTTTGAGATTTCTGGTCACACTCTACATGAAATTCGAGTTCTTCCTGAGATAATTATTCTGTTCTTCAATGGGTTTATTCTAAGGTCATCCTATGGCCATCATTAGTAATTTCTTATCAACCCTAATCATTAAATTCACTCGTCATGGTTCTTGGGATTTTCTCACTGAAATCACATAGATCATAATAGGTTGATATTGCCTATCCTCCGTAGAAGTCTTATTCCTTAGACTTACATCTCCAGAGATTCATTTCATACCTTTGCTTGTAATTGAGAGCCAATCTCTTTTGGTCGATTTGGGTTCTAGAGATTCATTTCATCTCCAGAGATTCATTTTCTCCGGAGATTCATTTCGAGTTTACATCTCCAGAGATTCATTTCATCTCCTGAGTTTTTGGAAAGATTCCAAAACTTGGAGTCAGATCTGGGTTCTCACGGTTGATCATACGGTTGCATTAATCAACTGTAGGGTTGAAATCATCGACCGTGGGGTCCTAGACTTGAGATTTTTGATTCCCTTCCTTATGGTCGACCATACCTACCCAGCCATGCGACCTTAGGTATGTTTTTAGTGTTTTTAACTCGATTCACATACCTGGTTTGTGATCTATCTTGATAGGCTCGGTCCACTTGGTCCAGGAATGATGGGAAGACCTGGCACAACATAGTTAAACCAAGTTAATTGAGTGAGGGTATTTTATAAATTTCATTCTCAAAATTTGCACATACCTTCTGAGTCGAATAGGTAAGGATATTGCTTCCGCATAGCGTTCTCTTCTTCCCATGTAACTGCTTGTACATTTTGACTTTTCCAGGTAACCTTAACGTAGTAAATGTCATGGTTGTGAAGACGTTGCACCTTCCAGCTAGTGATCTCAAAAGGTACTACTTCAAACGTCAAATCTTCAGTCAAATCCGATGGATCCGTTGTTAACACGTGTACTGGATCTCTAACGTACTTCTTTAGTAATGAGATATGAAATACATCATGAACACTTGACATGGATGGTGGCAGTGATAACTGATATCCTACTTTTGCACGTCTATCTAGAACTTCATATGGTTCAATATATCTGAGACACAATTTTCACTTCTGTCCAAACCCTTTCAAACCATGCATAGGAGATATTTTTAGAAATACCTTATCAGCTATGGTGAATTTGAGATTTCTGCGTCGATTATCTGCTTATTGCTTTTGACGGTTCTGAGCTATTCGGGCTTTTTCCTTGATAATGTCGACTACTCGACAAGTCTCTTCAACAAACTTTGGTCCAACAATACTCCGTTCTCCAACTTCATTCTAAAACAAAGGAGTTCGATATTTCCTACCATACAATGATTCATAGGGTGACATCTGTATAGTCACTTGATAGCTATTGTTATAAGCGAACTCAATGAATGGTAACTTTTCATCCCATGATCCTTTGAATTCAATGACACATGCTTGAAGCATGTCTTCTAAAATCTGAATAGTACGCTCCGACTGTTCATCTGTTTGAGGATGGAATGGAGTACTAAACTTCAATGTTGTACCCATAGCCTTATGTAATCTTTCCCAAAACTTTGAGGTCAAGCGTGGGTCTCAGTCAGACACAATGCTTTCAGGTACACTGTCACACCCCAATTTCGCACTATTCGGAACGGTGTGATGAACCGTCAACAAACCAACAGTTCAACCAGGATCTCAAAATAGGCTATCCCACATATGATAAACCAAAACACATTCCACATTAATCAGAGGTAATAAAATAATAAGATCTATAACGAACTCTGCCGCTCGGTCTGGTGGTAGTCCTAGTAGTTTCTTAAAAAATACATCTAGAAATTCATGCATAACTTTAATATCCTCCATAGGTGGTGCTTCTTTGGTGAGGTCGACCACGGATACTAGATACTCAATTCCTCCTTTCTCGAGGCATTTTCTAGCCTTCATTGCAGAGAGAATGAGTTTTCGTCTACGGGGATGTTTGGTTTCGGTAAAACTAAACTATGCTCCTTCCTTGTCTTTAAATGTCAATTTCTTTTCTACACATAATAGGTTTGTAGAGTGTCGAGCTAACCAATCCATTCCTAAGATAATGTCAATGTCTGCCATCTCGAGTTGGATTAAGATTGCATCCAAAATCTTCTCGTCGATAAGAACTCGACATGGTCAATAATCTTTGTCTAGTTCCACTTCTAATCCCATGGGTGATCGTACAAGTAGTTTGTAGTCTAAAGGTCTGAGGGGTAGATTTAACTTCATTCCAAACGACCCAGATATAAAAAAATGAGTAGCTCCAGAGTCAAAGAGTACTCTGGCGGGTAAGCCATTAATAGGGACGATACCTGTGATTTGATTTAATTTAGTCTACGCACTTAGAAAAGTTAGTATAAAATGAACAGTTCAGGTCGTACCTGTGACCACATCATGCGATGCGGCAACATCCGCAGATGTAATTGCATAAATATTTCCTTGCTGTAGTTGCTTCCTTGGCTTAAGACACTCCCTTGAATAATGTCCTACTTGATTATAGTTAAAGCATTTAACTCCATCATTACTTTGCTTCTGTTGAGGCTATGCTGTCGGAGTAGTCTTGGTTACAGCATTGAAGCCTTGAGTAAGGAAGGGTTTAAATGTCTTTGAGTACCCTCCGTTGTATGAATTTCCATTAGGCCTTTTAATACCTCTATTCTTAGCAAAATAACTTTCCCTCTGGCTTGATTCCAGTACTCGAGCAATCTGTATAGCTTCATTATAAATCTACTTTTTCAGTCCCAATACATGCTCACAGATGCTTCCCCTAAGTCCCATGATGAACCTTTGGATTTTGGTATTTTCCTCCTGCATGCTAGAGGGAGCAAAGAAAAATAGTTCTTCATAATGTTGTTGATATGCATCTACAGTCTTTTGTCCCTGATACAGACTCAGAAACTCTTTTTTCATTTGATCTCTGAAACTCCTGGGAAAATACTTCTCGAAGAAAGTTTCTTTATAGATAACCCAGTTCAGTTGGGCATGCTTTATCAACAGATAACTCCTAGTAGATTTCCACCAATGGTGTGCATCACCTTTCAACCCAAAAGTGGCACATAATACCTTCTGTTCTTCATTTTTAGTCGTCATCATAAAGTTTCTTTCCATTTCATCGATCAAGTGAGATGCCATAACGGATCTGATGGCTTTTCCATAAATTCCTTTGACTTCAACTTTAGAAAATGCTCGATCAGTCTGGAGTGATCAAGCTGATACTGTGTATATATTCCATACATAGGCGGTTGGTACTGATAATTTCCTTGGTTATACCCGCCTTGCGGTGCTTCAGGGTTTCGCATTTGGCCTTGTACTGCTGATGTTTGTGGTGCTTGGGGCACAGTGTTGCTACCACCAGGTGCAGTACTAGCTTGTCCTATAGGTAGAGGTGTCATGTTTGCAGTTGGGAAAACCATTCCCATAGAAGCTTGCATGTTGGCTTGCACTTGCTGTATTTGCAACAATTGTTGTGTTAAATTCATCATTGTGATAGCCAATTTTGTAGGTGGTGCAGGTAGGTTGGTTGGATTGGCTTGGGTGTGCACATTCTGAGGTGGAGCATTTTGAGTTCCAATATTTTCTTATTGTCATGCTGACCCTCATTATCATTAGTCTCCATAGGTGGTGGAGATAGGTTTGCATTTTGTCTCCTTTTACTTACTCTGCATCCAGCCATTTAAACTCTTGGTTGAATGGTATTTGGAAAGGTTGTATATGTGAGACAAGATATGATGGTAGTATTGGGTTAGTCTCACAATGGAAGGTGAGAGAAAAACAAAATCAATAGGAAAAATTTCAAACAGTATGAAAATGCAGACAATAGTCGGTCATACGGTCGATTGCCTATGGTTGCATGCTATGTGACCTTAGGTGCGATCATCACATCCCTAGCAAGTTACCAAGACCCTATGGTGGATCATACAGTCGATGGTTTTGGTCAAATTATGCGACCGTAAGATCCAAAATCAGTTTTAAAACCTATTTTCGAGAGTTTCCCTCTCATTTCTTCTTCTTCCTCTAACGGTCTCTACTCAACTCGCCTCCAGTGAGTTGCTACAGTGTCGACCATTCAAAGATGGTGATTTTTCCTTCGATCTATGACCCACATTCCGTTCCATAAGGTATGTTCTCTACTCTCATTCATTTTTAAGCTTTTATACCTCGGGTTTTTGTCATTTGTATGGTTTTCTTCTAATTAATATTTTTTTTACTGTAAAAATTTGATTTTTGTTGGGGGTTTCGCTATTGGCCACCCAATGGATGAAAGCCCTCACGAAAATTTGAGTTCATTGGTTAGTTTGGTAGAAACTTGAAAATTCTCATTTTTTATCTAAATTTTGGGGTTTTTGCCTAATTGTCAAAAATTTTCAAATTCGACCTTCCTAGTTAAAAGTTTTGATTGGATATGCATTGCAAGTTGGTTTGGGACCTATGTAAGTCCTCCTACCCAATCTTTGGGTGAAAAGTGAGGCTATTACTCATTTTATGTCGTTATGCTGTCAAATTTTTCCAAATTTTGTAACTTCTATTCTTGTTTTCTTTTCTTACAGCTATCATGGTTCGCACCAAGGTTCCTCGAGTTCATGACCCACTTCGCTTTAGGTCTGTAGAAGCAGAAGTGCGATACCCTTGGTTTGACCAAAAGAAGGTAGAAGGGGGTAGATGTGTGAACCTAGCCCACTTGGCCCTGTTTGATGTGAAGAGGGCATTTGGTGATATGGGCTAGCTTCCAATGATCCTATACGATGCTTGCACTTGCCCCGACTTGGTTTAGAAGTTCTATTGTCACCTTCAGGTGTGACGTAGATGTAGAGAGGGGCAGAGATCTTTGGATCACCAGCTGGGTGAAAGGGGTTCTGATTACTTTCAACTGTTAGGAGTTGGCTGATCTCCTAGGTATCTCCAATGATGGGCAGTTGGTTTACTATGCACCCAGAGAGCCACTGTTTCTTTCCATACAGATGCATACAAAGATCGATAGTCAGATTCTTTAGGATGACCACTGGGAGGTAAAAGTAGTCAATCTACGTCCAGAGCCACAGGACTATTGCAAGATTATCCAGCATAATCTGATTCCCCAGGGCAGACATTATGAGATGATCTCTCAGCTGAGTCAATACCTTCCGTACTATATCTGTACTAGGCAGTCTGTCTGCCTCCCATACATTATTCTCCGGACTATGCACTGAGCTACATTGCCTGACTCGAAAGGCAACTTGGCCTATGGGCGGCTGATCTCCACATTGCTTGCTCGTCTACACGTGGACCTGCTGGATGAGAGGATCGTTGAGGACACCTTCTCAATCGACCTTGACTGAGAGGCCATCAACAGGATGGGCATGCGAAAGATACAGGTCAGTGATGATGAGAGGAATGCAATGAGATGTCCTCCTACTCAGGTAGCGGCAGCAGATGCAGAGGTGGCAGTAGCAGCAGCAGCAGATGTAGTAGCAGCAACAGTAGAGGTTGGAGCAGAAGCACACGAAGGTGATGATGAGGAGGATGATGATCAGATGTACATGGATGTAGATGCCATCCCTCCTCTATCGCCACAACATTCTACTAGAGCTGACCCTTCTAAGGCTTCTCATTCACCTAGCCCTTCACGTCCACCACCAGATGACATGATGGGGCTGTTACATGAGATTAGAGGGGCTCAGCGCTTGACTGATTAGAGAGTAGGAGAGCTTCTAGATGCCCAGCGCTCTACAGACCAACGGCTAGTGGATATGATGGCTAGTCTCCGATGGACTCAGATTCAGGTGGCCTAGCTCGCGAGAGTATATGCTGGGGACTACGATAGAGATCATGAGACTCCTCCTCTTCCAACACCTCCAGCTCCATGATTGTCCTTTATATCTTTTTCCTTTTATATTATAGAGTACCTGTCTAGATTGTGGACTGTACTCTGATTTGATGTACATTTGTCTCATTTTCATATATATAAATAAATGGTTTTTCCTTTACATATATGGATTATTCTCTTTCTTAGTTTATGTCTAATACAACACAGGTGCTTATGGTGTGTTTTTATTACAGCTTTTAAATTTTATCCTAACTCAGTTCATGACTCATGTGAAAGTAGTTTTGTCAATGGGTAGAACCTGAGTGCTCTGATACCAAGTTTTCACACCTCAATTCTGATCTAACAAGAATGGTGCGATGAACCGCCAATGAACCAACAGTTCACCCAGGATCTCTCATAGGTCGTACCCACCATAACAAACCACACACATATTTCACATTAATAATCAGAGATAATAAAGAAATAAGCGAAAGTCTTACAGATAATCAACTGAGAGTCTAACAGTGATAAATAAGTATTTAATCCAATTATCTCTAAGCCATAAGACATAAAAATAAATAATCAATTACATATCCGATGTTCAATTTATAACTAAACTTAAGCAAAAACACAATGGTTGCACTCGCATGATGAATGAAGCGCTTCTTCATCACCTTCTACGTCCATCGTAGCAACATGTTCATATGTCGGCGCATTCATATATACTTCAACGGTTGTACCTACATCATCAACTAAAAATATTTGACGTCGAAAGTGTGAGCACACATTACGGCTCAGTGAGCAAACAAAACAATGCAACAAATAATATGCATACATTCAATTCATATCTTTGGTCTGGTTTATAAGTTTGCAATATGTTACAGAAAGGTTTGGTGGCCGTCACACCTCTATACACGAGTGTGAATCCGCCCAATGGATCAAACACAATTTCTGTCCCACAAGCACCCTTCATGGAATAGATATAGAGCTAAAGTGTCCGGATCAAAGACCGCATAACACTTCCCCTGATGCCCTACCCATACCAATACGTAAGCCCCTATTGGCGAGGGCTTGCAAACTGGGCTCGAACTAACCAATCCTAATGCCAAACAGTGTATCTAAGGCCTCACCCCAGCATCCATCAATACGTCCATAGAGATATAGCTAAGGCCCCCCCGGTAGAGTAAGAGACCAACGGTCTGGGACCACCTCCCCTGATGCCCTACAACGTAATAGTTCTGCTAAGGTAATGATGATACGATGACGTTAGTGGGCAAGACTTGAGTAGAGAAAGAGCTAGAGTTTGGTGACGAAGTCGAAGACCACCATGCCACGTCCTCCCGCTGATGCTGGACTCACATCCAACACACCAACCACACACATACATTCACATGCCTATTCCTAGCATCATCATCATCATCATGTTATAAATAAATGGAATTAAATATGCATGAACAGTAATAACAAGAATATTAGATGACACGTGAGACGCACATTACAAGCATAAAAGCATAGAATCAATCACGGCACTGGACTTAATAAAAATAAATAGTTTGTTATTATCCAATTAGTTTAGGTTTTGTTCCCTCATCAATTAACAATTCTCGATGTTCTTCCAAGCCTTGAAATTCCCTTTGAATTGATTTAACATCCTAAAAGTTAAATGAATTTAAGTTAGGATTCATATGTGACATGTTACAGTAGTCAAAAATCAAAACAGATCACTGATAGGTGTCTGATTAGTCCTATGGGCTCATGCTGTATCGACCTTACTGTCTACGGTCGATACCCTACGGTCGGAAATGGTGCTACCATAGTTGTGACCATATGATTTCTGAAATCTTTCCAAATGCCTATGGTCGATCTTTTGGTCATACTGGTCATGCTACGGTCGACCGTAGCTACGACCTTGAGATTTTTTGTCACAGTCTACATGAAATTCTAGTTCTTCCTGTGTTAATTCTTCTAGTCTTCAATGGGGATTATTTTATGGTCATCCTATGGCCATCATTAGTAATTTCTTATCAACCCTAATCGTCAAATTCACTTTTCATGGTTCTCCTTGGGATTTTCTCACCGAAATCACTTAGATCATAATAGGATGATATTACCTATCCTCCATAGAAGTCTTATTCCATAGAGTCTACATCACCAGAGATTCATTTCATACCTTTGCCTGCGATATAGAGTCAATCTCTTTTTAGAAAATTCTTCTCCTTAGCTTTTTCTTCTTCTCCTTATCTTCCTTATCTTCCTTCCTTTCTCTAGGTTTTACTAATGTTCTATAAGAGTGAAAAAGGTTTAAGGGACGTTCTTTATATAGAGGAAAAATCTCCATATACATATAAAGTCCTCTTTCAATTAGGAAATCAATCCCTTAGTTTAGGAAAGTTTCCAAAACTTGGAATCTGATCTGGGTTCTCACAGTCGATCATTCGATTGCATAAACCATCGACCGTATGGTCAAAATCATCAACCGTGGGGTTCTGGATTTGAGATTTTTGATTCCCTTCCTTATGGTCGACCATACCTACCCAGGCATGCAACCTTAGGTATGTTTTTAGTGTTTTTAACTCGATTTTCATACCTGGTTGTGATCTATCTTCACACGCTCGGTCTACTTGGTCCAGGAATGATGGGAAGACCTGGCACGATACAGTTAGACCAAGTTAGTGGAGTGCGGGTCTAACACTATAGACTAGAGGGTAATGGATCTGATAGCTAGTCTCTGAGTGACTCAAACTTAGGTAGCCTGGCTCGTGAGAGTATATGTTGAGGAATGTGATAGAGATCGTGAGGCACCTCCTCTTCCAGCACCTCCAGCTCCATGATATCATTTATTTCTTTTTCCTTTTATACTACATATTTATCATTGGGATTGTGGACTGTACTCTGATTTGCATGTACATTTGTCTTATTCCCATTTGGATATATATATATATATATATATATATATTAAATTTGTTTCCCATTTACATATGTGTATTATTCTCTTTCTTAGTTTATGTCTCATACAACACAAGTTCTTATGGTGTGTTGTTATTACAACTTTTAATTTTATCCTAACTCAGTTCATGACTCATGTGGAAGTAGTTAGGTCAATAGATAGAACCTGAGAAGCTTTGATACCAAGTTGTCACACCCTAATTCTGGTCTAACCAAAATGATGTGATGAACCGCCAATAAACCAACTGTTCACCCAGGATCTCATATAGGTCGCACCCCATATCAAGCCACACACACATTTCACATTAATAATCAATGATAATAAACAAATAAGCAAAGTCTTACATATAATGAACATAGAGTTTAATAGTGATAAATAAGTATTTAATCCAATTATCACCAAACCACAAGACATAAAAATAAATAATCAATTACATAACTGATGTTCAAAGTATAACTAAACATAAGCAAAAACACATTGGTTGCACTCACATGATGAATCATGTGTATCTTCTTCAGCTTCTATGTCCATCACAACAACATGCCCATACGTCAACACAGTCATATATTCATTAATAGTTGGACCTGTATCATCAACTAAAATATTCGATGTCGAAAGAGTAAGCACACATCATGGCTCAGTGAGCAAACAAAACAATGCAACAAACATATGTATGCAGTTAATTCATATCTTTGGTCTGATTTATAAGTTTGCAATATGCTATAGAAAGGTTTGGTGGCCGCCGTACCTCTATACACGAGTGTGTGAATCCGCCCATTGGATTAAACACCATTGCCATCCAACATGCACCCACCAAGGAATAGAGATAGAGCAAAACTGTCCAGATCAAATACTGCCCAGGTAATGGCAATACGATGATGTTATTTGCAAGACTTGAGTAGAGATAGAGCTAGAGTCTGGTGACGAGGTCGATGACCACCATGCCATGTCCTCCCCCAGATGCTCCACTCACATCCAATACACCAACCACACTCATAAATTCACAGGCCTATTCCTAGCATCATCATCATCATCATCATCATGTGATAAATAAACGGAATTAAATATGCATAAATAGTAATAGCAGAAATATTGGATGACATGTGAGATGCACATTACAAGCATACAAACATAATATCAATCATGGCATTAGACTCAATAAAAATAAACAGTTTGTGATTAACCAATTAGTTTAGGTCTTGTTCCCTCACCTATTAGTAATACTCGATCTCCTTCGAAGCCATAAAATTCTCTTTGAATTGATTTAACAACCTAAAAGTTATATGAATTTAAGTTATGGTACATATGTGACATGTTACAATAGTCAAAAATCGAAACAGAGCACTGATAGGTGTCTAATTGGTTCTAAAGTCTCATACTGTATAGACCTTACTGCCTGCGATCGTGTCACACCCCAATTTCAACTTAACCAGAAGTGTGAGTGAACCATCACTGAACGAATGGTTCACACCAGGATCTCAATAAGACCGTGTCCAGTCATACAAATCATTGCACATAACCACAATCAGAATATAATAAATACAGCGGAAGACTTAAATTAAATGAATTGAGTGATCTATTGATAAATTTAAATAGAATATCTAATTATTCAAATACCCAAAACATAAATAAATATCTTTACATCAACTGTATTTCCAACTGAAAATAACTAAAATAAATTAATCAAATCCTAAAACTATACGCAGAAAGGGCATTCGCATGAAGCGTCATGCTCGTCCTCTGTTGCTTGCACGTCCAAAGCAGCCACACCTTCATACAATAGAGCATCCATGTAATCCTCCACCGTATAACCTGCAACAACATCTAAAAACATGTATATATACAAAGGTGAGCTCACAACTTAGCTCAGTAAGACAACCAAACAATGCAACAAACATATACATGAGTAACAATCACATTATGTTCTGGTTTAAATTTGCAATGTGCTATAGAAATGATTGGCAGCCACCGCTCCACTATACACGAGTGTGTGAAGCCGCCCAATGGATCAAACACCACTGTCGTCCCACATGCACCCACCATGGAATAGAGATAGAGCTAAGGCGTCCGGATCAAACACCGCTAACACCTCTCCAAATACTCTACCCATACCAATACGTCAGCCCCTATTGGCGAGGGCTTGTAAACTGGGCGCGGAACTAACCAATCCTATATGTCATCACAATAGGCCCTATCCCAGCATAGCTCCCTACGACATAGAGATAGAGCTAGAGTCTAGTGTGTAAGCACCCTATTTTTGCCACCCTCTGCATAAGTGAACCAATATGGCAGGTTTTCGACCTTTAACCCAAAGATTTGTGATTCTCCACTGAACCCCAAAGCAGGGTCATGGGCTATTATCTACTTGGATGAATATGTCATGAAATTATCTTCGAAATGAGACCGAAATCATCAAATTCTGACGTCAAACAAGGAAGATATCGTAGTTTGAAAATGCAAGGGCATTTACGTAATTATCGTATCATGCATGCATTATTACTCAAACTTCAAGACATCATATCTTGGTCATCTGATATCGAATTCAGATGATTACAAGGCCATTATTCATCATTTGTGATGTTCTACAAAGTGGACGTAAAAAATCCCAAGTAGAAATCACCAGTGGGTCCCATGCAAGAGTACACATGGAAATGATTATTTAATCTTTAGAAATTCATAAGTTGGCCATTTTATTTTCAAATGAGATGATTCAAGCTCCAATATTCCTTATTTTTAATCTTCTACAAAGTGAACGTAGAAAATTCAGAATAGATGCTATCAAAAAATTCCATATTGAAGGGTGACAGAAATAGACTATGAAATGTCAACCTTAGTCCAAACCAGCATAATCCAACTTAGTCTAACTTAGCTCGGCCCAGCTCAGACCATTCCAAACCAAGTTATGTCAGTCCATATGCATGCATTTCTTTTATATATGTATAATGTATAATATATTATTGTATATTTTTTGTATATATATAATATATATATATATATATATATATATATATATATATATATATATATGTATGTATACATATATAGATATATTTATATATCTTATGGATATATTATATGTATTAATACATTTATACATATATATATATATATATATATATATATATATATATATATATATATATATATATATATATGTATGTATACATATATAGATATATTTATATATCTTATGGATATATTATATGTATTAATACATTTATATATATATATATATATATATATATATATATATAAATATATATATATATATATAAATATATATATATATATATATATATATATATATATATATATATGTATGTATACATATATAGATATATTTATATATCTTATGGATATATTATATGTATTAATATATTTATATATATATATATATATATATATATATATATATATCATATATTAGGAAAGAGAGAGGAAAGTGAAGCCGTAGAAAGAGAGAGAAAAGAGAGGCCATAGGAAAGAGAATGGGAGAAAGAAAAAAAGGAAAGAGAGAGAAATAGAAGAAAAAAGGAAAGAAAAAATGGGGGAAAAGATTCCCCTTCACGTTTTCTAGAAAGAAAACGTGAAAGAGAGAGGGAGAAAGAAAAAAAAAAAGGAAGGAAAGAAAAAAGGAAAGAAAAAAAAAAGGAGAAAAATAAAAAAAAAAAGAAAAAAGTAAATGTTTTCTAAGAAAGAAAACGTGAAAAGAGAGGGAGAAAAGAAAAAAAGGAAGGAAAAGAAGGAAGAAGAAAAGGAAAGAAGAAAGAAAGGAAAGAGAGAAGGATTTTTCTAGAAGAAGGAAGGAGAGAAAGGAAAGAGATAAGGGGTTTTCTAGAAGAAGAAGGAGAAAAAGGAAAGAAAGGAAGAAGAAAAAAAATGTGGGAAGGATGAAAAGAAAGGAAAGAAAAAAATGGAAAAAAAAAAGATTTTCTAGAAGAAAAAAAAAAAAGAAAATGAAGGAAGAGGGAAGAAGGAAAGAGGAGGAGAGGATTTTCTAGAAGAGGGAGAGATAGAGAACGTGTGGAATAGAGAGGGAGAAGAAAAAAGAAAGGAAAAGAAGAAATGAATGAAGAAAAAGGAAGAAAAAAAGATTTTCTCGAAAAAACAAGAAAGGAAAGAAGGATCTTCTAGAAGAGGAGAGAAAAAGTATAAATAGGCAAGAGAAGAGAGTGGAGAGGAGGTTTTTTTTGAGACCATAGAGAGAGGAGAACGTGGGTGAGGGAGAGGAAATCGTGAGTGAGAGAGAGAAAATGTGAGAGAGGGAGAAAGAAAGAGAGAGAAAAGAAAAAGAAAGAAAAGAGAAGAATAAAAGAGAGAAAGAAAAGAGAGAGAGAAGCAGAAGAGAGGAGAAGGATGATTCACATTCAAAGGGGGTTGATACAACCTACAATCAACTTTCATCAATGGTTTCGCTCGATTTGATCCCAAGGTTAGTACTCTAAACAAATTCAGAGGTCGTTAGAATGCTCGAATGCCAATTTTGCTTGAAAAAGGCTAATTTCAATGAAATCTCAATCATGAATGCTCTATTACATGCTTGTTAATGTTAGGATGCATATGTATAACATTTTTCATGAATGATAATTTGTCTAAGCTATTCAATGATGAATTTTTGAACGATATACAATGATGTTTGATGTTTTTTTGCAAATTTCATAAAGTGGTTTTCTGATCTGAAAATTCTAGATTTAGGGTTCAAACTTAGGACTTATATCATCTGTATTTTTTCTAATATTTTGAAGCCCAAAATTTTATGAGAGTCTCCCAGATATGTTAAAAGACTACCCTAAAAATTTCGTTCCATTTGGAAGTGGGGAAATATATCAAAAATTTGTCTTTGACATTGCTATTTTTTTCGGATGTAATGCAATCCTCCATCAGAAAGTCTCTAGACAAAGGCCTTATGGGCATAATCAGAAAATACACTTAACATGAACTTTTTATAAATGAATGTCTTCTAAAACATGGCACTAGTTTCATATTTTTTCCATTTTTGGTTGAATTGATATCAATTTTTAAGTGCATAATGCTCTTATTTTGAATCTGTCATGATGTACTGATTTGCATGATTGAAAAGATTCATTTTTCGCAAAGATAATATATTGTATTAACTTATTTTTCTTAATGAAATTTTAGATCAGACAGTTGTGTACATAGATATATCTCTGTATTTAATTTTCATTAACAATAGAATTTTATTTGGAATTTATGGTGCAACTGGTCAAAAATCTAGAACAGATTTGATCAATGCACATGTTCGGTCTTAGGGCATATCTTTGACCTATTTTTGCTTTCTGTTGGGATTCAAATCCTTCATATGAAATATAATATATTAAGTCATCTTTCTATGAAAAATGGTTGAGCATGATTTGAGTTTCAAAAGACCTACTTATGGTCATTCTTGTATAATGTAACAAATCTGAATACAGTTCATAGTTTTGTCCATTATCTCGAACCTTGTGTCACAATTTTCACAGTTTTGAGTCATTAATCTTCCCAAATTTCTTCATAAAAATTACAATTTTTTCAAAGAACATTGAACATATGTTTGTTTTGATAATTTTTTACTTTTCAATAAAAATTTCATTGATGTCTCATTCATTATAACATCAATGATTGTTTAAATGAATTTTGCCATATTTGGATAAATGACTATATTTGAAGCATTCATATGCTTTGTTTGGATTGTGCATACCATGTTTGCTACATTCCATGTGTTGCTATTTTTGGTAGAATAGATAAAGTTTTATCATATTTTAGCAAAATCTTAATTTTTTTTAAGTATTACTATGCTTAGAAAATAGCATATAAGATCATTCATTTTTTTTGAAAAATTCATGTCATATATGCATTCCATGATTGGTACTACCATATTGATATATAGATGCATATTAGATCTTGCATATTAGAAAATGCCATATTAGATATTGCCATGCTTAGATCTTGCCATATTAGATCTTGCCATATTAGATCTTACAATATTAGGTTCTTGCCTTATTTGCAATACATGCCATGTTAGGGAGATTTTCATAATCTTACTATATGATATGATAGTTACCATAAATATCATACATGCCATGATTACAATATTCTTTTTTTGGTAATAATTTAATTTATGTTGCACCGTAGTTGAACTGCCATATCTGTACACCTAGGAAACATATTAGGTGTGGGGACATGCATTTAGGCACCCACATTCTCGGGAAGGGCATAATGAAAATAATAAAAATATTCATAAAGAAAGAGAATGCTTTGCCAAACCTTCCAAAATTAGAATTCAGGATAAAAAAAAGGGTAATTCAGGACGATTCTTCCCATCGATAAACCCTTAACCTAGAATAGGTTCTCAATCTTAAACCTAGAACAGGTTCTCAGATTCTAACCTAGAACAGGTTACCCAGAGCCCGAACTACGTGGATTCTAATTCCTAGGGTAAACCCTAGGATACGTAGGCCATTTGGGAGAAACCCAAATTTGGATCCACACCTTAGTCCACATGGACTATCCATAGATCCACTAAGATATTTACCCACATTTTAACTCAGATAGGGTTATCCACAATCTAACCTAGAATGGGTTATCCATATTTTGACCCAAATAGGGTTATTCATAGATCCACTAGGACTATCTATCAGTCTACATGTACTATCCAGATCCTAACCCATAGGGTTTCTCAACCTTTCAAGCATAAACTTCAACTTGATCAAAGAACTTAATCATGCACAAGCATAAATCACAATCATAAACTTTAATCACACCTGAACTACGATGGTGAACCTGATTTTCAGAATAATTCCGTGATACAAAGGCAATCTGATGGATACAGATTCAGTTCAATGATATCAAACCACTTGGTTTGGTTTGGTTTAACAAATAGAGTCTAGCATAGGAAAGGTATAGGAGACCGATTTCGATCGGGCCGTTTGGGTGCCTAACCCCTTCCCATAATCGTAACCTGATGCTTACCCAATCTTTGATGGACTAGAAATCCAATCTACGGGTCATGAGTCAATCAAAATCTTACCTTAGGGTGAGATTTCACATTTCTAAGGTCCTAGACCTTAATCTAGGTGGCGACTTCTAAGATTTCCATCTTTGTCCTCACATAGTGGCCAGGCCGGAGACCACAGTACCACTTCCTCCCCCTAATACCCTACCCGCACCAAGCATGCTAAGATAGAATGATACGAAAGGTGCTAGTTTGAGGAATGATCCTAGACCCTCGACCCTTCCCATTCCACACACCAACGAAAACAAACACATGCCTAACAGTTACAACCTAGCATAGTATGCATGAACAATAAAAATAACTGAAAGTAAAGGATGACATGCGAGTATGCACAAACATCAGTGCACGGAATCATGGTTAATACCATCAACCCAAGGTTTTACTATTTATTAAAACATTGATAATAACCATGATTGGGAAGGACCGCTCCTTGTGATGTAATCAGTCCAAGAAGCAGGGCTCTCTGTCAATCAGTGTTTTCTGCATGATCAAAATACATGAAAGCAACTCAATTCACTTTAAAATTTGTCTCGAACATTCGATAAATTTGGAACCCAATCGGCCAAAAGAGCTCGACAATTACCAAGCACATTTGCTCGAGGAGGGTAGATCGAACTTCAACCAACATGGTGACCCAGTCGACAAACAATGCTCGGCAATTACCAAGCACATTTGGCCGAGGAGGGTAGATCAGACTTCAACAAAATATGTGACCCAGACTGCCAAAAGAGCTCGACAATTATAGAGCACATTTGGTTGAGGAGGGTAGATAGGACTCAACCAAATAAGTCACCCATTTAGCCACAAGTGTGCGGCACTTACTACGCCCATTTAACAGATGGTAGATCATAGCCACACAAAAAGGCATTACTCCAACACTTTAAAAAATTTCAAGAAAATCAAAATAAAACACAAGGCAGTTAGAAGAAGACAGGCTAAAAAGTCATTCCATTAGTTATAATACCAAATGAGTTGCAAAGTCCTTTTGCCCCATAGGGCCCCAAGGGGGGGAGACATAGTATAAATGCAATTACAAAAAGTTACATCATATATAAGAAAAGAAAGAAGATAATCATTAGGCAGGAGGCAAGTTGGGATCAACAGGAGGAAGATTCTAAGAATTAGGGATAACGGTGTAGACTTGTCCTCAGTCCAGGTTCAGCATGCACTAGCTGAGTAGTTATGTCTTCAAGGGTGGCCATAACATGCGCATGCATTTACTCATTCACCATGACATTTTGTTCCACCATAGGCTTGGATTCTATAACAACCTCACCCCTATTTTCTTTGTCAGCAGTGGTGGCTTCCTGATCCAGCAGCTCCTAAACCTGTCCACATCTGCTGAAGTCGTAGTCTAGAGTTTGCCCAAGCACAAAATTTTTCATCGACCTAATGGCCAAGTAATACAATGGCATGGCCTCACGAGTGAAATTATCCTTTTATGCGGCAGACTGCTTGTACATCTTCACGCCATATTGAATAATCCCCTTGAAATCCTTCTTGATTCAGTTAATGATACCCAGCGCAAGCAGTAACTTCTATCGCACATCGGCCTCTAGTTTCTTATTCTTTTCCTTCAAGGCCCTGACCTCCGCCTCGAGTTCTATCTATCTCTTCAGCTTGATTTCATCTTTTTAAAGCCCCTTGCTCCCTCAATCTACTTTCATCTGACTTGAGCTGTTGTTCTCTCTTTAAGGACTCCGTGGTAGACTCAAGCTCCTCTTGTAGTCTTCCCACCTGCCTTGTCAAGACATCCCTCTCTCTTGTAATCGCTTTCTGGTCACACTCACTTGGCTAAGTTGCTTGCCCAGCGAGCCTATCCTCTTATCAGTCTTGATAAAATATGTGTTCAGCTACAAAAAAAACCTAATACAACGATTCAAAATCATGAAACAACAGAATTGCGACGTAAACAGAAGGGGTGCAAACACTTACCAAAGCATGCGAGAGTACAGTTTCCTATCTACAGAGCCAGAGTATGTAAAGCAGGACAAACTCCACGTCTTGCAGTAATTTGGCCCCTCGAAGCAACTCCGCAACTACACACCAATCTCCGAGGGCCGTATCCTCTGTGGTAAGGGCCCACCTAGAATTCTACACCTCCACCTTAAGAAGACGTCCCTCTAGATATAGGATAAGATATAGCAGTTATGGAATTATAGTATTAGGGATTTACGGCCTCAGCATATCAAGCGAGCCATGAGTCCCTCCGCCCCTAGCTGCCTTGGCTTGGGATGAGCTAGTTGGTAGACTCTTAGATAAACCCATACCGAGCATCTATCCAACCCCTTCAATGGGATGTGAACCAAAAATTTCTAAAGTCCATCGAGAAGGATGAAGAAGAAGGGCTTATGGGTGGATTTCATCTATAAAACCCACACACAGAAAACCTGGCCTAACTCTAATTATCTTACTGTGCCAGGGTTTTCCACCGCTGACTAACCCGATCCCATGTCAACTCAAGGACCAACTCGAACCATGTACAAACCAGTTGATAACATTTTAAAAAACTTCTAAATTTAGTGCTCTTAAGATTGGGCACCGACCGTGACAACCAGTCTCGAAAATTCCAATATGGACACCGCGACCGGTAAAGCCAGAATGGGTTTGCCTGGAAATGTCAACTTCTAAACATTGTTTTAATTTAGTCTGGGAATATTTCTTGAGCATAGGGACGACCCCAATGGGTCCCACTTCACTCCTAACTGATCTAGAGTTGGTGGAGGAAGTAGAGAACCTAGGACTCATCAGGTTACCAATTGGTAGTCCCTTACAATCTCCGACTCTTTAAGGAGTCCCACCTCAAGAGGAAGACTCCAATTCCGTATAAGTCATCTGAAAACCTAAGGGACTCCTTAGGTTACCAATTGGCCCCACCAAGTGATGACCCCAATGGGTTTGACATCACTCCTAACTGATTTAGAGTTGGTGAGGGGAGTGGAGAACCAAAGGGACTCCTCAGGTTACCAATTGGCAGTCCCTTACAATCTCTAACTCTTAAAGGAGTTCCACTCCGAGAGGGAGACTCCAAAATCATATAAGCATCTCCAAAGTCCTCTCTCTCTCAGAGTACCATCCTTAAACCTAAAGTTTTGACAAGTTCTCAGAGAGAGGAGAGAGTTAAAGGAGGAAGAATGAGGGTAGAAGGAAGAATTACCTTGGGAAATCATCGGCGTGTCTCGATACCATCGACGATTAATTCGAAACCGCTATAAGTAATCCCTACCTACTCTATAATGGATTTTAACTTAGGAAAGATTAATGAAACCTTGGATCACCAACCAATAATGGAGCCACTATTGATTGATGGCTAAGTATCAAAGAAGGCTCTGTCAATTTTGACTCTAGAATGTACCTTCCAAAAATTCAAATAAGAAACCCTAGAGTCTAACTGTTAAATCGATTAATGACTTAACCAAGCCTAGAGTAGGATTGATAATTCCATATTGATGTCAAACCATTGGGTCAACAATTAGGTTCCATAACAGGAGACCCGTTGTTGGAAATCCAGATGGGCAATCCCTGACCAACTTTTCGGAGGAGTTCCATTCGCGACTACCAATCATGATATACACAACCGGATCTATGACTAAATGCATTAGGGAAGCCCCTAGAATGTAATTGGCCTTCACATCTGATTGTGATACCTGCAGTAGCAGGATACGTGATCGGATGGAAACAAAAGGATTCCCGACTATAACCGACTTCGACACCGATCTAGACCAATCGAAACCGGATGATCACAACTGGTTATTCCCAACAAACCCTGTGTTAGGCTGATTTGCATATACTAAGTATCTAACAAATTTCCCAATAGTAGGTGACTCGTATGTAACCAAGAGTAACCTTTTTGATTGAGAATAACAATTATCTTCAAATCTCAGGTGAGGAAACTAAACCCTTGTCCTATTTATTGATGTTTTCTATTATGAACATGCTTGTGAATGTTTTGATTTGATTGTGATAACATGTCATCCAATAAATGTTCTTGCATGCATTTAGATTTATATTATAAATGTTGTGAGTGTATGTGAATGTGGATTGTGAGTAGTGCTGAAACGGTCAAGGATCATAGGATCCGACTAACTTGATTGACAACTTGTAATGTTCTCGCACCCTACGTGGGATGACAGCGTCTAGGGGTTCTTGCTAGTTGTATGGGGAAACTACAAGGATGACATGTAGGATGATAGTTATTGAAATGACCCATGTATGCAACATTGCCCAAACCTTTACCCTATCACTGTCTGTCTTGGGATGGGGGAGGAAGGGGAGGTGTTGGAAATATTTGTTTGAGCATTATTGGCCAATCCTTTGCCCTATCACTGTCTATCTTGGGATTATTTATAGGAACACTAGGGCTATTATTGTTGGCTATTGAGTATCTATTCTCTCCTTTGCATAGAGGTTATGGTCAACTTTGGTGAGTGTAATCAAACCTTCCCATAGCTCTATTATACATTATACTAAACCAATAGTATTGGCTAGGAGTAATAAACTGATCATATATATGGCCTATTACCTGTCTATTTTCTCACGAGCTCAAGTTGGGGAGCTTATCCTTGTGTACACAAACTTTTTAGTTGATATTGTAGGTACAACAATATCTGATTATTTAAATGCTCCGATCGTTACTTTTATGACGCATATGGACATATAACCTCTGGAGGGAGACGAACATGATGTTGACTATGAGTATAACGCATGCGAATTCGAGTTGGAGAAGCAAGAGACATTGTGTTGATTGTTAGTGGATGCTGAGATTTAGTTTAGTTTATTTATTTAGTTTTATTTACTTTTACATTATTAGTTTATGGACCAGTGTTATAGGGCTAAATTAAAAATGGGTTATTTGTTGGTTATAGATGGTTAAACCAGAATAAGTTTGATACAATGATTACTATTTTTTTTCAAATATCAATAGAAGCTTTGTTGATTTATTATTTTTTTCTATTTAATTTACTTTGATTAATTATCGGTGACATTTGTCATGGAGTGGTAGAGGATGGGCATACACTGCTTTCGAGATTCTAGGTTGCATGGAACATAAAATGTGTGTCGATTCGGTCAGTCTAAAATTTTTCATCTCGTAAATTTAGGGTATAATAGGTTTGGCATCATAGCTTTAAGCTCTATAGGCCACTGAACCCAAAAAATGTCATGATATATAACGGTTAACTAAGCATTAGGATTATAATAAAAATTGAAAGACCATAATTGGTAATCATGAAACTTACTTTGTTGTTGTGTGTTAAACAACCAAATGCATAATGTGCTAGGGAAATATTAGAGATTAATGTAAACCAGAAATTATGTGAACAGAAAACATTTGCATATAAAGAAAATGCAAACAAGTATAAAAAAAAGAGAATTTGATTGTCAATTTTAGTGTGGTTCACAAGTCGAACCATTACCCAATGTACAACAAAAAAAACAACAAAAACATATATGTCTATGCTATTTGTCTAACGAGGGAGGTGTAGACCAGTGAACTCGCTGAAAAGTTTGCACGCATGTTGTACCCAAAGCCAATGTCGCACCCATACTCCTTGGAGGCAACAAGCCTGCTATCATCAACACCGCTTGTATGCTGTTAAGGTGAGTGGAGAAGGATGTCTGGTTATATAGTATCCATTGGATCTAGTTCTCCACAGTGTGAGCATGTTCTCTCTGGTTGATTAGAGTACCATTGATCTCTGTTAGGACAATATCCAATGTAGCGTGAGCCTGTGCAAGACCCGTAGGGAGATCATCACTCTCTCTTGGTACCTATAATGGTACACCCTCGTCCTCTCTGTCCTGTGCTTCCTCTACTGCCACTGCTACAGAAGCCTCCCGCTGTCTAGGTGGGGGTAGTTTTTGTAAGACCCGTATCAAACTAACCCGGTCTTACCACCTTGAACCAGGTTTACCAATCATGGTTGAGCAAAATAGACCAAGGGCGTGATGGAGATCGTGATCCCAAGTATTAAATCGACCCAAAAACACTTAAATTAAGGGGAGGGTCGCATACCCAGCAAGGGAGGGTCAGACCCCCCAAGACAGAAGGACAGACCCCCAGTTTTACAGAGGGGGTCGGACACTGTAGGAACCAGGGGTCGACGGGATCATCGACCCCCTCATTGACCCCCAGTTGCTGCCAGAAATAGAAATTAGGAAAGTTTCCTAGTTTTGGTTGGACTCTTTCTAAATCTCAATGGGACTTATTTTAGGAGTTTATACTCTATAAATAGGACGTCCCTAAGCCTCTTTCACTCCTTTTACAACCCTAATTGAATTGAGAGAAAGTGAAGAGAAGGAAGAAAAGAGGAAGAAAAGCAAGGAAAAGAAGAAAGCAAAAAGGAGAAGAGTTGCAAAGAAGGAGTATTCTTCTCAGGTATGGATACTAATTCCATGAGTTTCTACAGACCTTAGGTTAGATAATGAAGAGTGTATGATCTCGGAGAATCCTAAACCATCAACCCATGGTTAGGTTTCCATGGAAAACCATGGGGAAGTTATGAAAGCCATTTAGGTGAATGAATCATGGTTCTAGGACGTAGAACATATGTAATATGGACTGTAGTAGCATGCCATAGGACCCCAAACACGAAGAATGGATTTAAGGAAGAAAATCGATCAAAACCCATAGGGGGTCGCATGGGGGTCGATAGCCAATGACCCTACCAGACCATAAGCATCGACCCCCATTGTTTGGGAAGTCCAGAATTGGGGTGGTCGCACTAGGGGTCGATCATTACTCTGACCCTACCTCCAACCCCTAGTTAACAGTATGGTTTTTAAATTCAAAATAAATTCTAATTAAGTTCTATCGACTTTGTTAGGTCTTCTAGCAATATAATAACAATATAAAGGTGATTCTAAAGTTTGGAAGAGGATCTATTAACAAGCTAAGGTGAGGGAATAGGACCTAAACTAATTGGTTAATAATAAACTGTTTTATTTCTTGAGTCCAATGTCATATTGATTATATGCGTGTATGCTTATATGTGCATTCAACATGTCATCCAATATTTATATTATTTGTTCATGCATATTTACATTGTTGTTTATAACATGATGATGATGATGATGATAAGAATAGGCATGTGAATGTTTGTGTTCGGCCAGTGTATATGATGTGGGTAGGGATGGTATCAAACGGTACTTCGATGCCGTTTTCATCGGTGTATATTGTGCCATAGCCTATTCAAGTCATATCCACTTATGTTGTCGTATCGCCATTACCTTAGTAGAACTATTATGTCATAGAGTATCAGGGGAGGTGGTCTCGGTCCTTGTAGTCTCTGACTCTACCTGGGGGCCTTAGCTCTATCTCTATGGATGTTCTGATGAATGCTATGGTGAGGCCTTGGATACATTGTTTGGCATTAGGATTGGTTAGTTGCGAGCCGAGTTTGCAAACCTAGCCAGCAGGGGTTTATTTGTTGGTATGGTATCAACCGGTACAGCCATGACCGTTTTTCATGGGGTGTATATTATGCCATTCTGGGTGCATTTGGGCCGACGGTGCCATTTTCAATGGGCGTTTCCACACACTCGTGTATAGAGGTGCGACGGCCACCTATCCTTTCTATAGCACATTGCAAACTATAAACCAGACCAAAGATATGATTTGACTGCATGCATATGTATTGTTGCATTGTTTTGCTTGCTCACTGAGCCATGATGTGTGCTCACCTCTCAACATCGAATATTTTTAGTTGATGATGCAGGTATTACCATCGAAGATTATGTAAATGCTCTATTGTACGGGAACGTGGCGGCGGTGGAAGATGAAGATGCAGTGGATACACATGACTCCTCTTGCGAGTGCAACTCATGTGTATTCGAGTAGATATTTTATAGATTTCTTTATTTAGATTTATTAAGGACATGTATTTGATATTTATTTATGTTTCAGTTGATACAGAATAATTTTCTATTTATATATTAATATCACAGTAGATTCTCAGTTCATTTTACTATAAGACTTCCACTATTGTATATTTACTCTGATTATGAATGTGGATGTATGAGGTTTAGATCAACCGGATACCATCTGTACGAGATCCTGGTTGAACCGTTGGTTTGCTAGTGGTTCATCACACCATTCTAAAGTGTGTGGAATTGGGGTGTGACAACTTGGTATCAGAGCATCTCAGACCGTGTCTGCTAAACTAGCATACCCTCACGACGAATTGTGAAATGAGATAGGATAAAAGTAAAAACTGTAATATTAACACACTATAAGCATAAGTGATGTTTGAGACCAAATTTGAAAAGATAATAATGCATCTATTAAAGGAAGAAACAATTTTACATACAATGAGAGGGAAACAAACGTACATACATAGCTAAAGCCGAGTACAGTCCACAACCCGAACAGTTACTCTGTAATACAATGAAAGAAAATAGATATAATCATGAAGCTGGAGGTGAAGTAGGAGGTGCCTCACGATCTCTATCATAATCCTCAGCGTAGACTCTAGTCAACTAGGCTATCTGAGTCTGGGTCATCTAAAGACTACCTGTAAGATCAGCTACCCACTGATCAGTCCGACGCTGAGCCTCTATGAGCTCTCCTATCCTCATGTCGGATGTACGCTGGGCATCTATGAGCTCTCCCATCCTCATGTCTGATGTACGTTGGGCGTCTATGAGGTCATCCACTCTCACACGTTGAGCGTCTAGTAACTCCTCCATCATCAGATCAGATCTGCGCTGAGCCTCTCTGATCTCATGTATCATATCCATCATATCAGAAGGTGGGTGTGAAGGACGAGCCGCATGAGAAGGACCAGCCTCATGAGAAGGGCCCGTCGCATATGAAGTACCAGTTCCAGCCGCATGCGTAGGTGAAGGCGGTTGTATCGAGTCTACATCCATGTACATGCGGTCATCATCATTAGCAGGCTCCGCATGAACTCCAACAGCGGTGGCAGCTGCCTCAGTGTCAGCTATCTCTATGCGAGTGTGAGGGCGCACCATCGCGTTCCTCTCCTCATCACTGACCTGGGCATCCCGCATGCCCATCTTGCAAATAGCCTCCCAATCTAGAGGCGACGAGAAGGTCTTCTCCTTAATCTTCTCATCCACTAAATCAACCCCCAGGCGGGTAAGCAGCATAGTGATCATACGTTCGTACGGAAGGTTGCCAGTGTGACTGGGCATCGTAGCAGTGATCATAGTACGCTTAATGATGTACATACGGAAGACGGGCTGTCTTGTGCAAATGCTATACAAAAGATACTGGGTCAGCTGGGAAACCCTCTCGTAATGGCCACTCTGCGGGATCAGGTTATGTTGAATAATCTTGCAATATACCCGTGGAGCTGGACGCATATAGCATGCCCTCATCTGCCAGCGATCCGGTCGTAGGAGCTGATTATCAATCTCGGCCCTCATCTGTAAAGAGAAGAACTGGGGCTCTCCCGGAGCACAAAAAACCATGGGGCCATCATAGGAGATGCCCAGTAGGTCGGCCAGCTGATGGTAGTCAAACGAGATGTTTACCCCTTTGACATAACTCGTGATGCGCAACTCGTGACCCCTCTCAATATCATTGTAATCCCCTACCACCTGGAGGTTACCATAAAACTGGCGTAGTAAATCCGGACGGGTGCATGCGCCGTAAGTGATGACTGGGATCCAACCCATATCACCAAACGCCCTCTCTACATTGAACAGGGCCAACTCAGCCAAGTTCACCAAACGACCACCCTCCACTTTCTTGTGAGCGTAGTGGGCATACTGTGCCTCGGCTTCGTTGGAACGGAAACGAAGAGGACCACAAACTCTAGGTACTTTTCTACGGGCCATGATATCTGCAAATAAGAAAGAAAACAGATAAGCATGTTAGTAGGGTAGAAAAAGCCAAAATTTTGACATTATAGCGACGTAAGTGGGCCAAAAGCTTCACTTTTCACCCATACACGTGGGCAGGAGGACTTACGTAGGTTCTAACATATCCTGCAACACTCACCCAGTAGGAAATTCCAACTAATGGGATCCAATTTGAAGAAATTGCGAGAAATCGAAAATTTCAACAAATTAGGGCAAAAAGATAAAAAATCCAAGTTTCTCGATAACCAACCGATGAAACTCAAAAATTTTTTTAGGGCTTTCATTCCTTGAGACACCAATAACAAAAGCCCCCAATAAAAATCGAATTTTTACAGTTGGAAAAAGTTTAATTTGAAAAATACAAGTTAAACGGGCGAAATCCTAGAAATGGAAACCTAAAAACAGGTAAAAATTAGAAAACATATCCATAGGAATGATGTGGACGTCGAAACACGGACCCAAATTGACCAATATAGCGGAGTGGCACTGTAGCAACTCAGAGGTGGAAGATGAGTCGAAACGGGGAAGAAATAATGGGAAATGAACCTAGAATCGGACCTTAAAAATCTGATTTTTGGTCTGGGGGTCGGACAATTCGGCCAGGATCATCGATCCCCATACCGACCCCCGTATCGACCCCCAGCTCTTGGGAATCTGACAGAAAACCAGGGGTCGCACCTGGGGGTCAGACATCCATCGACCCCCATATCGACCCCCAGCTCTCGGGAACTTGACAGTAAACCAGGGGTCACACCTGGGGGTCTGACACCCATCGACCCTCGCATCGACCCTCAGCTCTCGGAAAGAACAGGTTATTCCCAGGGTCGGATACTGAGGGTCAGACATACAATCGACCCTGCTTAGAAAAATAGTGTTTTTCATAGAATGAGCTGAAAATTTTGAAATTTTATATCGGTTAGCGTGCCTACATGAATTATAAATGATTGTCTAACGTATTTTGATGATTTTCAGGCACCCCCATTCTCAAGAGAAAATATGGCTGGGCGTAGAGTAACCAGGCAGAGCCGAAATGCAGTTCCACCACCTCCAACTGTAGAGGAAACTAGTCAAGAAAATATATATGCGTAGGGTGATCCGCAGGTTGCACCACCAGTAAATCCAGGTCAGGCAAATCCTACAAACTTGTCACCTCCACCACCGGAGCTAGGAACCGTAGTTATGAACCTAGCACAGCAGCTGCAACAAATGCAACACGCACAGGCTCAATTGCAAGTGGCAATGGGATTATGTTCCAGGCCGCACATGCTACACCCATGACGACTGGACAAGTCACTGCAGCACCGGTGGGTAACCACCCAACACCTCAAACACCTCAACCACCAGCTGCACAGATTCCAGTACTAGGTCTGGAAGCAGCTCAGGTTAATTATCAGTATCCACAACCTATGTTTGGGGCATACCCCCAAAATTAGATGGATCACTCTCGACTGGTTGAGTGATTCTTGAAGATGAAGCCCAAGGAGTTTAACGGTAAATCGTCTGATCCTTTATGGCCAGCACATTGGATAGACGAGATGGAGAGAAACTTTCTTATGATGACTATTACAGAAGAAGAAAAGGTATTATGTGCCAACTTCATGCTAAAAGGCGATGCACATCATTGGTGGAAATCTACCAAGGCCTATCTACTGACCAAGCACGTCCTATTGACTTGGGCTATTTATAAAGAAGTTTTCTTTGAGAACTATTTTCCCCAAAGCTTCAGAGATTCTATGGAGAAGGAGTTCCTAAGTTTATATCAGTTCCAGATGTTCGTGGATGCATATCAACAGCGTTATGAGGACCTATTTTTCTTTGCACCACTTAGTATGCAAGAAGAAAACACTAAGACCCGAAGGTTTGTCACGGGACTTAGAGGAAGCATCAGAGAGCACGTTCTGGGTTTGGAAAAGAAAATATACAATGAAGCTGTCCAATTTGCTCGAGTTATAGAATCGAGCCAGAAGGAAAGTTATTTTACACATAACAGAGGAATAAAAAGGCCAGCCGGAAATGCTTATAAGGGAGGTAACAACAAGACATTTATACCCTTCCATGCTCAAGGCCTTACTGCTGCATCCAAGACTACCCCAGTAACTCAACAGCAACCAAAGCCAAACTCTGAAGGTCCGAGATGTTATAACTCCAGCCAAATGGGACATATGGCAAGGGAGTATCCTAAGCCCAAAAAGCGCTTACATCTGAGGATGTTGCCGCATCACCCGATGTGGTCACAGGTATGACCAAAACCTTTAAAGTTGTATTACATTGTATGAGCATGTAGACTAAGTAAAATAAATCACAGGTATAGTATCTATAAATGGCATACCCGCCAGAGTACTCTTTGATTCAGGAGCTACTCATTCCTTTATATCTGTGTCATTTGGAAAGAAGCTGAACCTACCCATTAAAACATTGGACTACAAACTACTTGTACGGTCACCAATGGGATTAGAAGTGGAGTTAGAGAAAGGTTATGGGCCATGTCCAGTTCTCATTGGCGAGAAAACCTTAGATGCAACCTTGATCCAACTTGGGATGGCAGACTTTGACGTCATGTTGGGAGTGGACTGGTTAGCTCGGCATTTTGCGAACCTACTATGCGTCGAAAAGAAACTAACATTTAAAGACAAAGAAAGAGCAGAATTCAGTTTTGTGGGAACCAAACTTCCCCATAAACACAAGCTCATACTCTCAGCACTAAAGGCTAAGAAGTGCCTTGAGAAGGGGGCAATCGGGTATCTAGTATCAGTGATCGACCTCACTAAGAAAGCACCACAGATGGAAGATATTGATGTCGTACGGGACTACCCCGACATGTTTCTTGAGAAACTACTAGGATTATCACCCGACCGAGCCACAGAGTTTGTGATAGATCATATACCTTGAGCCGCACAGTATCAAAAGCACCTTATAGAATGGCTCCTACTGAACTGAAGGAATTGAAAGTGCAACTACAGGAACTACTGGACAAGGGTTATATTCGACCCAGTATATCACCATGGAGAGCACCAGTATTGTTCATATTGAAGAAGGACCATAGAGTTCGATTATGTATCGACTATCGGGAGCTGAATAAAATGACAATCAAGAATCGGTATCCACTATCTCGGATCGATGACTTGTTCGATCAGTTGGAAGGGGAAAAAGTATTTTCTAAGATCGATCTTCGGTCAGGCTATCATTAGTTAAAGATTAAAGAGGGTGATATTCCTAAGACAGCTTTCAGGACCAGGTATGGGCATTATGAATTCTTGGTCATGTCTTTGGGATTAACAAATGCACCAACAACTTTCATGGAACTTATGAACCGAGTTTTCCACGATATGTTGGATACGTTGGTTATTTTATTTACTGATGATATATTGGTATATTTCAAGGACAAAGAAACCCATATTAAGAACCTAAACGCCGCCCTACAACATTTAAGGAAAGAGAAGCTATATGCCAAATTTACAAAATGTGAGTTTTGGCTAAGTGAAGTCGCCTTCCAAGGTCATGTAGTATCGGCTGAAGGAATCAAAGTGGACCCCAGCAAGATCGAGGCTATTGTAAAATGGGAAGCACCAAAGAGCGTTGCCGAAATTAGAAGTTTTCTGGGTCTCGTTGGTTATTATCGGAGATTTATGGAGGACTATTCCCAGATTGCCGTACCTCTCACCAGTTTGACTAAGAAAGGTGAAAAGTTTGTGTGGACGGATAAATGTGAGGAGGTTTCTAGACATTGATGACCAGATTGATATCTGCTCTGATTTTGACTATTCCCGTTCCCGGACAGCCATTTACCTTGTACACTGATGCGTCAGGATTGGGATTAGGATGTGTGCTTATGCAAGGAGAACAAGTAATTGCTTATGCGTCGAGACAGTTGAAGACACATGAGAAAAATTATCCCACTCATGATTTGGAGTTAGCAGCAGTAGTACATGCTGTCAAGATATGGAGACATTACCTATATAGAGAGAAGTTCTAGATTAAATCGGACCCATAAGAGTCTTATTTATTTAATCAAAAGGAGTTGAATATGAGACAAAGAAGATGGCTAGAACTACTGAAAGACTATGATTGTGATATCCAGTAACATCCGGGGAAAGCTAATGTAGTAGCGGATGCGTTGAGAAGAAAGGCAGTGATAAAATCCCAGGGGGAGGATAGCACAACTGCAACAATGTGTACTACCGGAATGGTATTCAATCACGGCAATGAACAGTATGTGATAGATACAACGGATGGATCAGCCAACCAAGGGTTTATTCATCGGTTTTCAAACATGTACGCTGCATTGAAGATTATACCGGATATAATTGATGAAGTGAAGACAGCTATCAAATTAGACCCTTACCTGAGAATGGTGCAAAAAGACATCGAAAAAGGTAGGACTAACCCTGAGTTCATCTTGGACGAAGAGAAGGTACTGAAGTACAAAGGAAGGATATGTGTACCCGAAAAAGAAAGTGTGGACATTAGACACTGACTGATGAAAGAAGCCCACACTACCATCTGTTCGATACATCCTAGAAGTACAAAAATGTATCATGATCTAAAGAAACTATATTGGTGGAGAGGGATGAAAACAGATGTAGTTAAGTTCGTGTCTCAATGCCTAAATTGTTAGAAAGTAAAGGCTGAATGACAAAGACCCGCAGGACTATTACAGCCATTACCAGAACCAGCATGGAAATGGGACTGCATCACGATGGTCTTTGTCACGGGATTACCACTAACTCCTCGAGTGGTTGACGCAGTTTGGGTGATTGTAGACCGTCTGACTAAGACATCTCGCTTTATACCGATACGACCTCAGTATACACTGGAAAGGTTAGCAAAGCTGTATGTGGATAATATTATTCAATTACACGGTATACCAGAGAGCATTGTGTCCGATAGAGATCCACGATTTACTTCTAAGTTTTGGGAAGGATTGCAAAAGGCTATGGGTACAACATTGAAATTTAATACTCCATTCCATCTACAGACAGATGGACAGTCAGAGCGTACAATCCAGATTCTAGAAGATATGCTACGAGCATGTGTAATTGATTTCAAAGGATCATGGGATGGAAAGCTACCACTGATCGAGTTCGCTTATAACAATAGCTATCAGGCTACTATACAAATGTCACCCTATGAAGCACTGTATGGCAGAAAAGTGTCGAACTCCTTTATTTTGGAACGATGTTAGAGAACGTAATATTATTGGGCTAGAATTTATTGAAGAGACTTGTCGCGTGGTCGACATTATCAACGAAAGAGTGAGAACAGCCCAGAATCGTCAGAAGCAATATGCAGATACTCGACGTAGAGATCTTGAGTTCGTTGTGGGTGAAAAAGAATTGTTGAAGGTATCACCTATGCGAGGTCTGAAATGGTTCAGACAAAAAGGAAAACTAAGTCCAAGATATGTCGGGCCATATGAGATTCTAGCTGAGCGTGGAAAAGTGGCTTACCAGTTTGCATTAACACCATCTATTTCAAGTGTGCATGATGTATTTCATATTTCCCTATTGAAAAAGTATGTCAAGGATCCAACGTACGTTCTGACAGTAGATCTACCAGATTTGACTGATGATTTGACATTTGAAGTAACACCAACTGAAATCACCAACCGAAAGGTTCAACGACTATGCAACCGAGATATCTATTATGTTAAGGTCACTTGGAGAAGTAGAAACATGGAAGAAATTACATTGGAAGAAGAGAATGCTATGCGAAAGCAATACCCTCACTTATTTGATTCAGAAGGTACGTACAATTTTGAGGACAAAATTTTTATAAGTAGGGGGAGTTGTAACACCCGTATCAAACTAACCTGGTCTTACCACCTTGAACAATGTTTACCCATCATGGTTGAGCAAAATAGGCCAAGGGCGTGAAGGAGATCATGATCCCAGGTATTAAATCGACCCAAAAACACTTAAATTAAGGGGAGGGTCGCATACCCAGCAAGGGAGGGTTAGACCCCCCAAGACAGAAGGTCAGACCCCAGTTTTACAGGGGGGTCGGACACTATAGGAACCAGGGGTCGACGGGATCATCGACCCCCAGTTGCCGCCAGAAATAGAAATTAGGAAAGTTTCCTAATTTTGGTTGGACTCTTTTCAAATCTCAATGGGACTTATTTTAGGAGTTTCTACTCTATAAATAGGACATCCCTAAGCCTCTTTCACTCCTTTTACAACCCTAATTGAATTGAGAGAAAGAGAAGAGAAGGAAGAGAAGAAGAAGAGAAGCAAGGAAAAGAAGAAAGCAAAAAGGAGAAGAGTTGCAGAGAAGGAGTAATCTTCTCAGGTATGGATACTAATTACATGAGTTTCTACAGACCTTAGGTTAGATAATGAAGAGAGTATGATCTCGGAGAATCCTAAACCATCAACACATGGTTAGGTTTCCATGGAAAACCATGGGGAAGTTATGAAATCCATTTAGGTGAATGAATCATGGTTCTTGGCCGTAGAACATGTGTAATATGGACTCTGTAGTAGCAATCCATAGGACCCCAAACACGAAGAATGGATTTAAGGAAGAAAATCAACCAAAACCCACAGGGGGTCGCATGGGGGTCGATGGCCAATCGAATCGACCCTACCAGACCCTGAGCATCGACCCCTAGTGTTCGAGAAGTCCAGAATAGGGGTGGTCGCACCAGGGGTCGATCATTACTTCGACCCTACCTCCGACCCCCAGTTAACAGTATGGTTATTAAATTCAGAATAAATTCTAATTAAGTTCTATCGACTTTGTTAGGTCTTCTAGCAATATAATAACACTATAAAGGTGATTCTAAAGCTTGGAAGAGAATCTATTAACAAGCTAAGGTGAGGGAACATGACCTAAACTAATTGGTTAATAATAAACTATTTTATTTCTTGAGTCCAATGCCATATTGATTCTATGCATGTATGCTTGTATGTGCATTCAACATGTCATCCAATATTTCTATTATTTGTTCATGCATATTTACTTTATTGTTTATAATATGATGATAATGATGATGATAGGAATAGGCATGTGAATGTTTGTGTTTGGCCAGTGTATATGGTGCGGGTAGGGATGGTATTAACCTGTATTTGATGCCGTTGTCATTGGGGTATATTGTGCCATAGCCTATTCAAGTCATGTCCACTGATGTTGTCGTATCACCATTACCTTAGCAGAACTATTATGTCGTAGAATATGAGGGGAGGTGGTCTCGGTCCTTGTAGTCTCTGACTCTACAGGGGGCCTTAGCTCTATCTCTATGGATGTTCTGAGGGATGCTGGGGTAAGGCCTTGGATACACTGTTTGGCATTAGGATTGGTTAGCTGCAAGCCTAGTTTGCAACCCTAGCCAGCAGGGGTTTATTTGTTGGTATGGTATCAACCGGTACAGCCATGACCATTTTTCATGGGGTGTATATTGTGCCATTCTGGGTGCATGAGGGGCCACGGTGCGGTTTTCATTGGGCGTTTCCACATACTCATGTATAGAGGTGCGGCGGCCACCTATCCTTTCTATAGCACATTGCAAACTATAAACCAGACCAAAGATATGATTTGACTGCATGCATATCTATTGTTGCATTGTTTTGTTTGCTCACTGAGCCATGATGTGTGCTCACCTCTCGACGTCGAATATTTTTAGTTAATGATATAGGTATTATCGTCGAAGATTATATAAATACTCCAGTGTACGGGAACGTGGCGGCGGTGGAAGATGAAGATGCAGTGGATACACATGACTCATCTTGCGAGTGCAACTCATGTGTATTCAAGTAGATATTTTATAGATTTCTTTATTTGGATTTATTAAGGACATGTATTTGATATTTATTTATGTCTCAGTTGATACAGAATAATTTACTATTTAAATATTAATATCATAGTAGATTCTCAATTCATTTTACTATAAGACTTCTGCTATTGTGTATTTACTCTGATTATGAATGTGATGTATGAGGTTTAGATCAGCCGGATACCATCTGTACGAGATCCTGGTTGAACCGTTGGTTTGCTAGCGGTTCATCACACCAGCGGAATTGGGGTGTGACAGTTTTGCCTCTAAAACATCATCGGATAAGGCCATCTAGTGCAACTCCATCTTTGTTCAAGGGCAAGCGCCTTATGCACATCAACCCCGAGGAGTGTGAATATATGTGTGAGCAGCCTTTTTTAAGGCAAGGGAGATGGACCTGTGTTCTCTGCAGCCACGATCATAGATTTCATCAAGATGTAGGGCAAATGGACAGGAATGGGAATCACATGACAATATGTGAAAAACTGGCAGAAGGCTAACACTTCATTGTAATGGCCGCCTTGGGTAACAATGTTGTACTGGATTATTCTGCAATATAACTGGGGAGGGGGTGATAGTTGGCACATTGATGCTGCCAACCAGGGATAAGGATCTAATCCCAAATTTATTCTCTCATGCTCTCTGTTAGAGAATCCTTCCCTTTTGTACAGCCAAAAACCACCTCACTATCCATAGAAATCCTAGGAAACTTGCCAACTGCTTGGTGTTGAAATTGATGTCAACACCCATGACCCGACTGCTAATACCAAGCTCACGTGTTTTGACAAACTCACCAAAACCACCCTCTACTCAAAGGTTGTAGTTAAACTGTCTCACCAAATCCGATTTGGTAATGATGCCGTAGAAAAGAACAGGTGACCAACCCATAGTGTCAAAGGTTGCTTGGATGTCGAACCGCTCTAAGTCCTCGAACACCACTCGCCTACCTGCCTCTACCATTCTATTTTTGAATTGGCAGTAAGATTCTTGTGCTTTCAGTAAACGAGACCGCACTTCATCCAACATTGGAGGAGTAGGAACTCTGGACCTCTTCCTTGCAGCCATCGTCTACAAAAAGAAACATATAACCAAGAGGAAATTAGCAAATACAAAAGTGGATGTGACTGGACAATAGTGCGATGAATTTCAAATAGTTGGAATTTGCCTAACAATAGAAAAACTTAGAAAATATAAAACATAAAACAATTGGAGAAAAATCCCAAAATGAGCATATGCATAGATATGAGAAATTTTCATGTCCTACCTATGAAAACCATAGAAGAATTGAGGAAAGTGCAAATAATCATTACAAAGTGATGTATGACACAATTATGGTAGTATACATTCATATGGGAAAATATTTTGAAGAAAGTTCCACAAAAATAGAAAAATATTTGGATGCAAAGATATAACCCAAATATTTACACGACCCCCATGGTATGTGTAAGGCCATATGTTTGACAATCATTGAATGATCATAAGAGATGCATTATGAAAGCATTGAATGGAACAAAAACATGGTAACATTGATTTGGAAAGAAAAAGTCAAGGAAAAGAGGAAAATTAGGATTTAGTTACAACATTCCAAACCCTAAAAGCTGAGTAAATGATGGAAATTAATGGAAACATACCTGTGAATGATGTAGAAGAAAGTTTGAAGGTAGTGCCAAAGATTTGGAGTCCACCGAATGAGAAAATCCTACGTCCAGAGGTGAAAAAAAAGCTTTAGCTGCTTGGGAGAGAAGATGAAAGTGAATCAGTTTTGAAACCCATATGGGATTTATAGGGAGGGAAAATTTTTTCATCCAGTAGCAATTCCCAATCGAAGTCGTAGCCAGATATCATGACCTGATATCCCCACCGTTGGGTTTTGTGCTCTTGGTAATGGTATTGGTCTGGACTACTGATCGCACCACTGTCTTAACTAGATCTCACGACCGTATAGTTCTAGAAGACTCAGTAATTTTTTTTTCATGAGTCCTAGCCACGATTCTCGAAAATGGACACCACGATCGGATAAATGAAATCTCAATTACTATGAAAATTAATTGTTTTGCTATTGCATATTGGTGTCGTTTCATACATGTTATATTCTAATATTACCCTTATACCGTTGTCAGAGAACGTGTCATTAACCGTGTTATAAAACATTTCAGGAATCGTTACCGATTACAAATGGTACACATTACCTATAAGTCCCATGCCCAAATCCCATTATGATATGACCATTATGGGCATGTGTCAGGTCTTCCAACTTGCAACCATTTAGGACAAACACCATCAATGCCAAATATGTATGTGAGAGGTAACACAAAACACTATTGTGAACCTCCCGTATCCTTAAAATGTAAGAAAGTGCACTAGAAGGAACCTCAGACAGAGACCAAGCAACCCGCAAGAGTCTGGCATACACAATCCTAAGCTGGCCAGCCAAACAGGAGGTCTGGCTCATGACTAAGGAGGTCCGGTAGCACACCAATGGCACGGTCCAGCAGCGCCTCTGTACGCAAACTATAATAGAGATCAACTAGCTAAGGGCCCCACCGATTGGATTTGAACCTGGACTCCCTCTCCCTGAATGGAATGCCTATCTCTGATGGTTTGAAGAAGGTAGGAATGGAGTGAAATCATTTCCTTTCCATTATGGGATCCTATACTTACCCGTTTGCACAAAGGGAGATTTTAATCTCTATTCTCTCAATCAGATTGACAACCCAAGAAATTGAGAGAAGGCCTTTGAACTGTCTCTGAGAAAGACAGAAAATAAAAAAAAGGGAAGAGGAAGGAAAAAGAAGAGATAGAGGAATATAAGACCCGTATAGTACTAACCGGTCTTACCACCTTGTATCAGGTCTCCCTATCATGGTCGGGCCAAGCGGACCAAGTGTGTGAAGAAACCACAAGGCTAGGTTTGAAATTGAACCCAAATTTAGCTAATTAAGAGTGTGTGGTCGCATACCTAAATAGGTGTGGTCGACTATACCTCAAAATAAAGCGACCATAGAAGTCTGGGACGTGTGGTCATAATTTTTGGCTGTGTGGTCGGCGGGTTCTCGACCACACCTGCGACCACACGAAGTTAGACAAACTCTGTGATTAGGAAACCTTCCTAATCTGAAGGGTGTTCTTTCTTAATCTAAGTAGGAATCTATATGGATGGTTTTCCTCTATATATAGGACGTCCCTTAGCCTCTTTCATCCTTTTAGAACTTAAACTGAAAGAGACAGAAAGATAAGAAGAGGAAGAGAAGGAGAATTCAAGATGAAAACTAAGAGAAGGAAATTTCAAGAGAACTCTGAATCTTCAACAGGTATAAGGTATGAAACCATCTCCTACATCAGTTGAATACCTAGAATAGATCATGGAGGAGATAGTGATTCAAAGTGAGACCCCAATCATCAAACCATGGACATATTCTAAGAGATCCATGGAGGGAATCTATTAGGATGATGGATTGTGTAAAATATGAATTTTTAGCCATAGAACAATCGTAGGAAGGATCATGATGAGGATCCAAGGAATCAAAACATGAAGGAATTGATTTGGGAGTAGAAAAGTCAACCATCACATGTGTAGTCGCATGATATGCGACCACACAAGACACATATAACCGACCACAGACCCTCGGGAATGTTCCAGGGAGGGTGTGGCCGCATGTAAGGTCGCATGGTATGCAACCACACATAGCGACCACGCACCCTCGGGAAAATTTTAGGGAGGGTGTGGTCGCATGTATGGTCGCATGATATTTGACCACACATAGCGACCATACGCCCTCAGGGAAATTCAGGGAGGGTGTGGTCGCATGTATGGTCGCATGATATGCGACCACACCTTGCTACTACACACCCTATGGTCGCAGAAACTGAGACCACAAGTGCAGCGACACCTACGACCACTCAGTTTCTGGAAGTCCAAATTGCTGGAAATAAACTCTAATTTAAAATCTATAAATATGTTAGGTTTCTAAGTGGTCTAAAGGTGATTTACAAAGCTTGAAGAGGAACAACCATCGACCAAAGGTGAGTGAACATGACCTAAATTAATTGGCTAATAATAAACTGTTTTACTTATTGAGTCCAGTGCCATGAATGATTCTATGCTTGTATGCTTGTAATGTGCATTTCACATGTCATCCAATATTCCTACTATTACTGGTCATGCATATTTAATTCTATTTATTTATAACATGATGATGATAATGATGCTTGGAATAGGCATGTGAATGTATGTGTGTAGTTAGTGTGTTTGATGCGAGTAGAGCATCATGGGGAGGTCATGACATTATGGTTCATCCTAGTCACCAGACTCTAGCTCTATCTCTACTCAAGTCTTGTCCACTGACATCGTCGTATTGCCATTACCTTAGTAGAACTATTACATCGTAGGGCATCAGAGGAGGTGGTCTCGGACCATGTTGTAAGACCCGTATTGATCTAACCAGTCTTACCACCTTGTATCAGGTCTACCTATCATGGTCAAGCCAAGTGAACCCTGTGCGTGAAGAAACCACAAGACCAAGTATGAAATATAACTCAAAAACAGTCAAATATGAGTGTGTGGTTGCATGCCTAAAAGGTCTGACCGATCCCACCTCAAAAGAGTCCAACCCATGACTTTTTGGTTGTGGGGTCGCACGTTTTAAAACGTAGGGTCACAGTATGTCTGACCCTATATGGGGCCCTACACCCTAGGGTCTCATGTCTTAAAAATGTAGGGTCGCAGTATGTCCGACCCTATGAAAACAGCACGAACCAAAAATTAGGAAACCATCCTAATTCGAAGAGGGTCTTTCCTAAACTCTTTGGGGGTTATTATGGAGGGTTTTCCCTTATAAATAGGACGTCCCTAAGCCTCTTTCACTCCTTTACAATCCTAATTGAAAGTGAGAGAAAGAGAAAGAGAAGGAAGAGAAGAAGAGAAGGAAACTTGAAGAATAAGACTAAGGAAGAGGAGGAAGTTTAGAAAAACCTCTGAATAAAGGTATGAACCTAATTCCTTACCTGAATAAGAGATTCAAGAATAGTTATGAACAACATAGGATTAGGAGAAACCCAATCATCCATCCATGGACAAGTTCCAAGAGATTCCATGGAGAAAATTGTTATGGACAATGAATAGTGTATAACTTAGAATTTTGAGCCATAAAACAATCTTATAATGGACCATGAAAGTAAGCCAAAGGATCAAAACATAAAAGAATGGACTTTAGAATGAAAGGTCAACTCAGAATACGTGTGGTCGCACGTAGGGTCGGATGATATCACAGGATCGACCACATGCCATCAGGATGTCCCAGGGTGGGTGTGGTCGCATGTAGGGTCGAATGGTATCCGACCCCACGTCTGACCCTAAACCCTAGGGTCACAGAAACTGCTACCCTAGGTGCTACCCTACCTGCGACCCTACGATTTCTGTTAGTTTAAAATATATTGGAATTAATTTTAATTAAAATCTATCAATTTGTTAGGTCTTTCTAGTGATTTTAAAAGTGATTCATAAAGTTTGAACGAGGATCTACGCTCAACCAAAGGTGAAGAAACAAGACCTAAACTAATTGGTTAATAATAAACTGTTTTCGTTTATTGAGTCCAATACTGTGAATGATTCTATGCTTATATGATTGTAATGTGCATATCACATGTCATCCACTATTCCTGTTATTACTGTTTATGCATATTTAATTTCATTTATTATAACACGATGATGATAATGATGCTAGGAATAGACATGTGAATGTATGTGTGTGGTTAGTGTACATGATGCGAGTGGAGCATCAGGGGGAGGAGGTGACACTGTGGTTCATCCTGGTCACCAGATTCTAGTTCTATCTCTACTCAAGTCCTGACCACTAACATCGTCGTATTGCCATTACCTTAGCAGAATTATTATGTCGTAGAGCATCAGGGGAGGTGGTCTCGGACCGTGTAGTCTCTGACTCTACTGGGGGGCTTTAGCTTTATCTCTATGGATGTATTGAGGAATGTTGGGGTGAGGCCTCGGATACACTATTTGACATTAGGATTGGTTAGTTGTGAGCCTGGTTTGCAAGCCCTGGCCAGTAGGGGCTTACGTGTTGGTATGGGTAGAGCATCAGGGGAATGTGATGCGGTGCGGTCCTAAGTACTGTAGCTCTATCTCTATTTCATGGTGGGTGCATGTGGGGGCGGAAATGGTTTTTGATCCATTGGGTGGTTCCACACATTCGTGTATAGAGGTGTGGTGGCCACCTATCCTTTCTACTGCACATTGCAAACTTATCAACCAGACCAATGATATGAATTGAATGCATACATATGTTTGTTGCATTGTTTTGTTTACTCATTGAGCTCAAGTTGGAGAGCTGACCCATGCGCGCGTAATTCATTTTAGTTTCTAATGTTGCAGGTATTACGGTTGAAAAATATGTCAATACGCCAACATATGAACATGTGGCGGCTATGATGAGCAAATTGTGGAGGACTATTATGATTCGTTAAACAAGCGTTTCAATTGTGGATATGCTTAGAGTTAAATTTTTGTATTTGGATATTTGTAATATGTATTAAATTATGTTTTGGTTACTTAGAGATTAATGAAATATTAATTATTTATCATGACTAGACCTCAGTTCATTATCTGTAAGACTTTCACTATTTACTTTATTACCTCTGATTAATGTGGAATGTGTTTTGGTTTAACATGGTAGGGATAGCCTATTCGAGATCCTAGTTGAACCGTTGGTTTATTGACGGTTCATCACACCATTCTGGTTGGTGCAGAATTAGGTTGTGACAACTTGGTATCAGAGCTCTCAGGCCTTGCCCATTAAACTTAAATACTTCCACTAGAGTCCATGAACTGAGTTAGGATAAAGTAAAAGCTTTAATACAATCACACCATAAGCACCTGTGTTGGTTGAGACAGAACTTAAACAAGAAAATAATGTACATATAAAATGTGGACCATACATACACACAAACAAAAAGAGAAAATTCAAAACATATACTGATAAACGAATAATATAGGGTATTATCTATAAGTCGGGAAATTGCCTAAGTTTACAAAGGATATAATATTGTAGCAAGATGGAAGCATCTATAAAGCAGAAAATTAGAATATCGAGTTGGTACTCACAAGATATGAAACTCGATGTATGACAGAGGAAGGAGAAAAATGGCTAGTAATGCCTAAATCCCTGTAGAAGTAAAGGGAAAGATCTTGGGTTAAATCCAACAGAGATAGGAGAAAAATGGCCATACATCAAAAGTTAGAGTAACTATAAAAGAAGATAAAGCTATACTTCTGGGTGACGTGGAGACTCAGAGTGTGATCCACCGCAAGCTGATCCATTGCCCGCTGATTATTAAGAAGATGTTGCAACTCGACCCCACCACTATCTGGGTCGAGAGTAGGTAGTGAAAACTCATCTGAGCAGATGCTAAATAATGATAATCTGATTAGAACAAATCAAAGGAGGAAAACAACCAGGCCACTCCAGCCAATTTACCTGGACTACCAAATTCCTTGGCTACGGTTGTAATAAACTTGGCCTGACAAAATGCAAGAGCAACAACAGATGAGACCCATTATGCAAGTTGCCATGGAAATCACTATCCAAGTTGCCAATGCTATAACAATACCTCCAGGTCAGGCCATGTACAATACTAATTGGTATCAACACTGTACCTCCAGCACATGTGACGAATAACACAGTGCCTACCATACAGTAAGTCCCAGTAACGCACACTCTAGTGTAGAAGCTTGGTGCACAACAAGCAGTGTATCAAGGTGGTTACCCTTATCAGCCACCGATGTATGGAATAGCTGCATCATGGCAAAATGATCCAACATGGATTGAGGAATATCTTCTAAAGATGAAGCCTCAGACGTTTTTAGCAAAGGAACAAATCTATTGTGGCCATATAACAAGATAGGTTTATATAGGATGCGGTGCATTATCGGCTTACTCTTACTATTATAGAGGATGCACATACCTGATTCTAATTCTCGTACCTTGACAGAATACCTTCTTGCTTCAACCTGCCAATTGAAGTTATAGATGTTATTTCCTTAGTATTAGTCCTGATTGTATCAATCTGAGCCACTCTCATGATCGACAACATGAACAGAGATATGAACTGAATGAACAGTTAAATGTTTAATCATGTTGAGCGTACATCTTTTGATTTATACTTGATTTATTGATGTATGAAAACTCCTCTAGATTTACTCCTGTAGTGCCTTGACCAATGGCATTATATACTCGATAGAACATGAAACCATGAGGTTAAGAACTGTAAAACCTCTATTTCTAGGTATTTGGACCACCGCGTAACTTGATGACCTTTTGATGCTGGTTGGATTACCATAGATTTACTCCTGATCCTTTAAACCTAAGTTCATTACATAAAGCAAGTGTTCGTCATTACCCTGAATTCGACAGAAGAAAATAAATTTCTTTTGGGTAAACATTCTGACTCTTACATTTCTCGACATCCATTGATAAGATGTTTAGTGAATAGGGAATTATGGAATGTACGATGATTAACTTCAGATTAGATTCTATAGCGAAGGAACCTCAGAGAAGAAATGGAGGATCTGTTTCGAGATTGTTGAATCGATCGATATGGTCAAGTCTATAAAAGAGTGCATGAGCAAGAAAGTAAGTAACAATCACAAAATATTTTTCGAGGTATATGAAAGAGAGATTAGGGTAGAACAACAATGATAAAGAAGGTGTAAGCTAATCAGTTTTATTGGGATATATGAGATTTTAAGCAATAGTCTTTGGAAAACTAAGAGATTAAGGAGCTAGATGTGCTCTTAAGACCTTTATACCATATTTTGCTAGCTCAAGCCCTTTTGGACTAGATGTTGCATTGGATGAGTGTTATTAATAATGTTCAAATCATATGGATGGACAGAATTTGGATGCAACCAAAATCAATTGAGATGACAAACTTTGACGTCATCTTTGGAATAGACTAGTTGTCTCAACAATCTACAAAGTTGTTATGTGAATAGAAGAGGTTATCATCTAAGAGTAAAGATGGCATATAATTTAGTTTTATTAGAAGCATGTTGCCTAAGAAGTGAAAGCCGATCCTCTTTAGGCTAAAGGCGAAGAGATGCTTTGAAGAGAAAAAAGTTGGATATATGGTATCTGTGGTATACGTTACCAATGAACCACCACAGATGGAAGATATTGATGTGATGCATAAATTTCCAATGGGTTTCCAGGAGACTTACTTGGGTTACCATCTGATCATATGACCGAGTTCGTCATCGACTTTTTACCAAGGATGATACTTGTGTCAAAGGCACCTATAGAGTAGTTCCTATGTAGTTGAAGGGATGGAGACTCAACTACAGGAGGTATTAGACAAGGGTTCTAATAGGCTAAGTATTGCATCAGGGGAGCGCCAATGCAATTCGTGAAGAAGAAGGACGGTAGTGTCAGATTATGTGTAGACTATCGGGGACTAAACAAGCTTACGATTCAAGAATTGATATCTACTACCTCAGATCGATGACTTGTTTAAATAGTTGCAAGGAGCAAAGGTATTTCCTAAGATTGATCTTTGGTCGAGATATCATCAGCTGAAGAATCTAGACAGCGATATTCCAAAGCTTGTTTTTAGAATCGGGATTGGACATTATGAGTTCCCAATTATGACAGTCGGATTAACCAATGCCCTTACATCTTTTATGGAGCGGTTGAACTGGGTGTTTCATGACATGTTGGACACGTTGGCCATAGTTTTCATAGATGACATTTTGGTTTATTCCGAGAATGAAGCAACTCATACAACGGATTTTAGAACAGCTTCACAACAACTGAGAAGGGAAAAGCTTTATGCCAAGGCCAAGAATTATGAAACCTGATTAAACAACGTGATCTTCTTGGATCACGTAGCATCATAAAAAGAGATTAAAGTGGACCCTATTAAGATAAAAGAAATCATATGGTAAGAAACACCTAAAGAATATTACGAAGATCAAAAGTTTCTTAGGTTTAGTTGGTTATTATGGACGATTCATGGAGGACCACTCTAGGATCGCTAAACCTCTTACCAAGCTAACCATGAAGGTAGATGAGTTTATTTAGACTAACAAGTGTGAAGAATGTTTCTAAACTCTAAAAGCAAGTTTGATATCAACTCCCATCTTGATCTTTTCGGTACTAGGGAAACCTTTTACCCTATACATTGAAGCTTTCAAATTGGATCTAGGATGCGGGTTGATGTAAGGTAAACAAGCGATTACATATGTTCAAGATAACTGAAATAGCATGAAAAGAATCACCCAACTCATGATTGGGGTTAACAACCGTGAGTCATGTAATCAAGACTTGGAGACGTTACCTATATGGAGAAGAATTTCAGATTAAATCAGATTACAAGAGTCTTACTAGAGTTGAATAGGAAGCTAAGGAGATGGTTGAAACTCCTGAAGGATTAAGACCGTGATACGCAGTAACGCTTAAGCAAGGCTAATATAGTAGCTAGGACCTTAAGGAAAAAGGAAATTATGATGTCCAAGGAAGGACCCAGTATAAATGCTGGCTTATGTTTCACAGCAATAGATTCAGACTTGGAAGAAGAGTAACATATAATAGAAACTCATAATGATCCAGTTGAGTGATAACTTATGGAAGAACTTATGAAGCAATAGTTCCTCGCTTGCGTTCACAACATTAAAGATCATCTCTGAATTGCTGAGTGAATTAAGGGTAGTAATTTTGTTAAATCTATATCTAAGAGAGGTGTAAGAAGATTTAGAGAAAGAAAAAAAAACCTAACCCTGACTTACTTCGAATGCGAAAAAGGACCGGTGATACAGAAGATGATTATGCATAACTGATGTGAAAGACGTTGATCATAAGATATAAGATAATGATAAGAGCCCATTATATTCAATATTCAGGACAACATAGAGTACCAATATGTATCATGACCTGAAGAGATTGTACTAGTAAAGAGGAATCATAACAAATGTGGCTTAGTGCGTGTTCCAGAGTCTGAATTTATCAGCAAGTAAAAGCTAAAAGGCAAAGACCAATATGGCTTACTATAATAACTATCGAAGCCAGTCTGGAAGTAAAACTGCACTACAATGAAGTATGTCATCGATTTGCCACTAACTCCTATATCGGTTGACGTAGTTTGGATGATTATTGATCGCCTTATGAAGATAGCTCATTCCATTGCTATACGACCTCGATATGCTTTAGAGCGGCTATCCAAGCTATATGTGGACAACATTGTCAGATTACATGGAGTACATGAAAGCATTGTGTCCTATAAAGACCCACGCTTTACTTTAAAGTTTTGGGAAGGATTACCAAAGGCTATGGGGACAACGTTGAAGTTCAGTACTGCATTCCATCCTCAGATAGACGGACAGTTGGAGCATACTATTTAGATTTTAGAAGACATGCTTCGAGCCTGTGTTATTGATTGTAAAGGCTCATGAGACGAGAAACTACCATTGATCAAGTTCGCCTATAACAACAGCTATCGGGCTACTATACAGATGTCACCTTATGAAGCACTGTATGGGAGGAAGTTTTGAACTCCTTTATTATGGAATGAAGTTGAAGAACGTAGCATCATTGGACCAGAGTTTGTTGAAGAGACTTGTCGAGTAGTCGACATTATCAAGGAAAGAGTTAGAATAGCTCAGAATCATCAAAAACAGTATGCAGATACTCGACGTCGAGACCTTGAATTTGTCGTAGGTGATAAGGTATTCTTGAAAGTATCACCTATGCGAGGTTTAAAGTGATTCAGACAGAAAGGGAAGCCAGGCCCAAGATATGTTGGGCCATATGAGATTCTAGCTAAACGTAGAAGTGTGGCTTATCAGTTAGCACTACCACCATCTATGTCAAGTGTGCATGATGTATTTCATATCTCATTATTGATGAAGTACATCAGAGATCCAACGCACGTTTTGACAATGGATCCACCAGATCTAACTAATGATTTGACATTTGAAGTAGCACCAACTAAAATCACAAGCTGAAAGGTTCAACGACTATGCAACCGTAACATATATTATGTTAAGGTCACCTGGAGGAGTCGAGATATAGAAGAGATCACATGGGAAGAAGAAAATGCTATGCGGAAGAAATATCCTCACCTTTTTTACTCGGAAGGTATGTACAAATTTTGAGGATGAAATTTTTAATAAGAGGGGTGGAGTTCTAAGATCCGTATTGTTCTAAGACCCGTATTGAACTCAGCGGTCTTACCACCTTGTATTAGGTCTACCTATCATGGTAGAGCCAAGTTAACCCGGTCCGTGAAGAAACCATAAGACCAAGTATGAAATATAACTCAAAAAATAGTCAAATATGAGTGTGTAATCACATGCCTAAAAGGTGTGACCGATCTCACCTTACAAAATTCCAACCCATTACTTTTTTGTTTTGGGGTCGCACGTTTTAAAATGTAGGATCGCAGTATGTCCGACCCAATATGCGACCCTACACCCTAGGGTCTCATGTTTTAAAAATGTAGGGTCCCAGTATGTCCGACCCTACGTCTGACCCTACGAAAACAGCACGAACCAAAAATTAAGAAACCTTCCTAATTCGAAGAGGGTCTTTCCTAAACTTGTTGGGGGTTATTATGGAGGGTTTTATTCTATAAATAGGACATTCCTAAGCTTCTTTCACTCCTTTACAACCCTAATTGAAAGTGAGAGAAAGAGAAAGAGAGGGAAGAGAAGAAGAGAAGGAAAATAGAAGAAGAAGACTAAGGAAGAGGAAGAAATTTAGAGAAATCTCTGAATAAATGTATGAACCTATATCCTTATCTGAATAAGATATCTTAGAATAGTTATGAAGAAGATTGGATTAGGAGAAACCCAAATCATCCATCCATGGACAAGTTCCAAGAGATACCATTGAGAAAATTGTTATGGAATATGAATAGTGTATAACATGGAGTTTTGAGCCATAGAACAATCATAGAAGAGACTATGAAAGTAAGCCAAAGGATCAAAACATGAAAGAATGGACTTTAGAATGAAAGGTTGACTCAGAATACGTGTGGTCGCATGTAGGGTTGAATGATATCCGACCCTACGAGATCACAGGATCCGACCCCACGTCCGACCCTACACCCTAGGGTTGCAGAAACTGCTTCCCTAGGTGCTACCTTACCTGTAACCCTACAATTTCAGTTAGTTTAAAATATTAAAATTAATTCTAATTAAAATCTATCGACTAGTTAGGTCTTTCTAGTGATTTTAAAAGTGATTCATAAAGCTTGAACGAGGATCTACGCTCAACCAAGGGTGGGGGAACAAGACCTAAACTAATTAGCTAATAATAAACTGCTTTTGAGTCCAATACCATGAATGATTCCATGCTTGTATGATTGTAATAAGCATATCACATGTCATCCAATATTCCTATTATTATTGTTCATGCATATTTAATTTTCGTTTAGTTATAATATGATATTGATGATAATGCTAGGAATAGGCATGTGATTGTATGTGTGTGGTTAGTGTACTCGATGTGAGTGGGGCATCAGGGGGAGGACATGACACTATGGTTCAGCCTGGTCACCAGACTCTAGCTCTATCTCTACTCAAGTCTTGTCCACTAACATCATCGTATCGCCATTACTTTAGTAGAACTATTATGTCGTAGGGCATCAAGGGAGGTAGTCTCGGACCGTGTAGTCTCTGACTCTACCGGGGGGCCTTAGCTCTATCTCTATGGACGTATTGAGGGATGCAGGGGTAAGGCCTTGGATACACTATATGACATTAGGATCGAGCCCAGTTTGCAAGCCCTCGTTAGCAGGGGCTTACGTGTTGGTATGGGTAGGGCATCAGGGGAAGTGTGATGCGGTGCGGTCCTAAGCACATTAGCTCTATCCCTATTCCATGGTGAGTACATGTGGGGGCGGCAATGGTGTTTGATCCATTGGGCGATTCTACACATTCGTGTATAGAGGTGCGGTGGGCACCAATCCTTTCTATTGCACATTGTTAACTTATGAACCAGACCAAAGATATGAATTGAATGCATGCATATGTTTATTGCATTGTTTTGTTTACTCACTGAGCTCAAGTTGGAGAGCTAACCCTCGCACGCGTAATTCTTTTTAGTTTCTGATGTTGCAGGTATTATGGTTGAAGAATATGACGATTCGCCAACATATGGACATGTGGCGGCTATGATGAGCAAGCTGTGGAGGACTATTATTATTCGTTAAGCGAGCATTTCAACTGTGGATACGCTTAGAGTTAAATTTTTGTATTTGGATATTTGTAATATGTATTAAATTATGTTTTGGTTACTTGGAGATAAATAAAATATTAATTATTTATCATAACTAGACCTCAGTTCATTATCTGTAAGACTTCTACTATTTACTTTATTACCTCTGATTAATGTGGAATGTGTTTTGGTTTAACATGGTGGGGATAGCCTATTCGAGATCCTGGTTGAACCGTTAGTTTATTGAAGGTTCATCACACCATTCTGGTTGGTACAGAATTGGGGTGTGACAGTGTAGTCTTTGACTCTGTCGAAGAGCCTTAGCTTTATCTCTATGGACGTATTGAGGGATGCTGGGGTGAGGCCTTCGATACACTATTTAACATTAGGATTGGTTAGTTGCAAGCCCTGTTTGTAAGCCCTCGCCAATAGGGGCTTACGTGTTGGTATGGGTAGGGCATCAGGGGAAGTGTTATGCTGTATTTGATCCGGGTACTTTAGCTCTATCTCTATTCCATGATGGGTGCATGTGGGATGACAATGGTGTTTGATCCATTGGGTGGCTTCACACACTCGTGTATAGAGGTGCGACGGCCACCAATCCTTTCTATTACACATTGTAAACCTATAAACGAGACCAAAGATATGAATTGAGTGCATGCATATGTTTGTCATGTTGTATGCTCACCCTTGATGATGCAAGTCCTACCATGGAAGATTATATGATTGCACCAATGGACGGACATGTTGCAGCGATGGATGTGGAAGCTATGGTAGAGTGGCATGATTCGTCATGCGAGTCCAACTCATGTGTTTTCGATTAGATTTAGTTGTTGGATTATCAGAACATGTAATAGATTATATTATTTTATTTAATGTCTTTAGTCATTTGGTGATAATTGGATAATTAATTATGTTGTCACTGTTAGATACTCAGTTCATTTATGTTAAAGACTTCTACTATTGTTTATTTACTCTGTTATGGTTGTGGTTGTATCTGGTTTAATCAAATAGACACGACCTATACGAGATCCTGGTTGAATCATTGGTTCGTAGACGGTTCATCACACTATGCTGGTTGGTTCAGAATTGGGGTGTGACAACTTGGTATCAGAGCCCTTAGGCTCTGTCTATTAAACCTATATACTTCCACAAGAGTTTGTGAACTAAGTTAGGATAAAATTTAAAAGCTTTAATAAGAACACAACATAAGCACCTGTGTTGTATGAGACAACAACTAAGACAGAGAATAATGCTCATATGAAAAGGAGAAATAATTTCTATGTATATCAAATGAGAATAAAACTAACATATATCTGAATCAGAGTACGGTCCACAATCCAGACAGTTACTCTATAGTATATAGTAAAAAGAAATAAAGGCATCATGGTGCTGGGGGTACTAGAGGAGGAGGTGCCTCACGATCTCGATCATAATCCTCAGCATATACCCTCGTAAGCCAGGCTACCTGAGTCTGGGTCACCTGGAGGCTAGCTGCCAGATCTACCACTCGTTGATCAGTAGAACACTAGGCCTGTCGAATCTCACACGGCAATCCCATCACGTCATCTAGTGGTGGGTGCAAAGGACCAGCTTAGTGGGAAGGAACACGAAAAAGACCAGCTCCAGTAGAATGTGTGGTGATGGAGGAGGTATGGTGTCCATGTCAATGAACATCCTATCATCATCCTCCTCATCATCGCCCTCGTGGACCTCTGCTGCTGCTGCTGTCGCCGCCGCCTCCGTGTCTGCTATCTCTACTAGAGTACAGGGATGCACCATAGCGTTTCTCTCCTCATCACAAACCTACGCATTTTGCATCCCCATCTTACTGATGGCCTCCCAGTCAAGGTCAGTTGAAAAAGTGTCCTCGTAAATCCTCTCATCGACCAAGTCGACCTGCAGGCGAGTGAGTAGAGTAGTGATCAAACGCCCATAGGGTAGGTTACCCACCAGACCAAACAATGTGGCATGGTGCATGGTCTTGATTATGATTTAAGGAAGGCAGACAGGTTGCCTAGTACAAATGCAGTACAAAAGGTACTAGGTTAACTGTGAAACCTTCTCATAGTGTCCACTTTGGGGAATCAGGTTGTGTTGAATGATCTTGCAATATACTCGGGGTTCTGGTCGTTGGTTGATTGCCTTTATCTACCAGCGATCATCCCTAAGAATCTGGCTGTCAATCTCTGTACGCATTTTCACTGATAGGAACTGGGGTTCCTTGGGTGCGTAGTATACCAAGGGACCATCATTTGAGATACCCAAGAGATCAGCCAACTCCTGGCAGTTAAAGGAGATCTCCACCCCTTTAACTAAACTGGTGATCCTAAGCTCTCTACCACTATCTATGTCTTTTGGGTCGCCCTCCACTTGTAAGTTATGGTAAAACTGTTTCACTAACTCAGGATAGGTGCAGCCCTCATACAAAATCACAAGGAGCTTGTCCATATCACTAAAAGCTCCTTCCACATCAAATAGGGCTAGGTTAGCCAAGTTGTTGTGTCAACCCCCCTCCACCTTCTTACGCTAGTACCGAGCATACTGTGCTTCTGTTTCAATATACCAAAAGTGATGGGGATCACGAACTTTGGGGACATTAGTGTGAGCCATGTTATCTGCAAAGACATAAACCAACAAGCAATACATCAGATATAGTAAAGATTCAAAATTTTGGCATTATGTTGGCATAATTTGGCCAAAAGCCTAACTTTTCACCCAAACAGTTGGGCAGGAGGACTTACATAGGTCCCAAACCATCCGGTAAGGCCCATACAATCGGAAATTTAAACTAAGTATGTAAGATCCGCACGCCATGAACCCGGTCTAACCTTACATTTCGTGTCGTGAACCGTCTACATATCATGGTCGAGCCAAGTGGATCAAGTGTGTGAAGAAACCCAAGACCCTATATGAAAATTTACCTAAAAACAGTCAAAATGAGGGTAGGGTCGCATGTCTTAACAAACAGGTCCGACCCTCCCATCGACCCCCCCCATCGACCCGTGACCAGGGGTCGCAGGGTCTATGAATTGTTCGACCCTCCCATCGACCCTCCCATCGACCCTCGGTATTCTGGAAAAATAGCACGAACCAAAAATTAGGAAACCTTCCTAATTTCAATTGGAACCTTTCCTAATCTCAATGGAACTTATTTTGGGATGTCTTACTTTATAAATAGGATGACCCTAAGCCTCTTTCACTCTTTTTACAACCCTAATTGAATTGAGGGAAAGAGAAGAAAAGGAAGAGAAGAAGAAGAAAAGCAAGGAAGAGAAGAAAGCAAAAAAGGAGAAGAATTGCAGAGAAGGAGTATTCTTCCCAGGTATGGATACTAATTCCATGGATTTCTACAAACCTTAGGTTAGATAAGGATGAGAGTGTGGTCTCGGGGAAACTCAAACCATCAACCCATGATTAGGTTTCCATGGAAAACCATGGGAGAATACATAAAAGCTATATAGGTGGATGATTCATGGTTCTAGACGATGGAATGTATGTTGAATGGACTGTAGGAGCAGGCCATAGGACCCCAAACACGAAGAATGGACTAAAAGGAGGAAAATTGACCAAAACCCACAGAGGGTCGCACAGAGGGTCGATGACCATCCGACCCTATGTGACCTGAGTATCGACCCTCAAGGTTCAAGAAGTCTAGATTTGGGGAGGGTCGCACCCAGGGTCGATCATGACTCCGACCCTACCTCCGACCCTCAATTAACAACACGGTTATTAAATTTAGAATTAATTCTAATTAAATTCTATCGACTTTGTTAGGTCTTCTAGCAATATAATGACATTATAAAGGTGATTCTAAAGCTTAGAAGAGGATCAATTAACAAGCTATGGTTATGAAACAAGACCTAAACTAATTGATTAATAACAAACTATTTTTATTTCTTGAATCCAATACCATGATTGTGATATGCGTGTATGGTTGTAATGTGCATTCAACATGTCACCCAATATTTCTATTATTACTGTTCATGCATATTTAAATTTATTGATTATAACATGATGATGTTGATGATGGTAGGAATAGGCATGTGAATATTTGTGTTTGGCTGGTGTACATGGTGCGGGTAGGGATGGTATCAACCGGTACTTCGATGTCGTTCTCATCAGGGTATATTGTGCCATGGCCTATTCAAGTCATGTCCACTAAGCAAGTGTTAGTGTGCTTGATGCGAGTGGAGCATCAGGGGGAGGACGTTACATTGTGGCTCAGCCTGATCACCAGACTCTAGCTCTATCTCTACTCAAGTCTTGTCCACTAACATCGTCATATCACCATTAGCTTAGTGGAACTAATATGTCGTAGGGCATCAGGGGGGATGTGGCATTCTGGTTCAGCATGGTCACCAGACCCTAGCTCTATCTCTATGGATGTATTGAGGGATGCTGGGGTGAGGCGTTGGAAACATTGTTTGACATTAGGGTTGGTTAGTTGCGAGCCCAGTTTGCAAGCCCTCGCCAACAGGGGCTTACGTGTTGGTATGGGCAACCGGTATAGCCATGCCGTTTTCATGGGGTGTATATTGTCCATGGTGGGTGCATGTGGGACGACAGTGCCATTTTCATTGGGAGGATTCACACACACTCGTGTATAGAGGTGAGGCGGCCACCGTTCCTTTCTATAGCCCATTGCAAACTTATTGACCAAACCACAGATATGAATTGAATGCATGCATATGTTTGTTGCATTGTTTTGTTTACTCACTGAGCTCAAGTTGGAGAGCTGACCCTCGCGCGCGTAATTCCTTTTAGTTTTTGATGTTGCAGGTACTATTATTGAAGATTATGTTGACACGCCAACATATGAACATGTAGCGGCTATGATGAGCAAGCTGTGGATGACGAACATGGTTCGTTAAGCGAGCGTTTCAGCGGTGGATACGTTTAGTATTTAGTTTTTGTATTTGGATATTGTAATATGTATTTAATTATGTTTTTAGTTACCTGGAAATAAATGGAATATTAATTATTTATCATGATTAAACCTCAGTTCATTATCTGTAAGACTTCCGCTATTTACTTTATTACCTCTGATTAATGTGGAATGTGTTTTGGTTTATCATATGTTGGATAGCCTATTTGAGATCCTGGTTGAACCGTTAGTTTATTGACGGTTCATCACACCATTTTTGTTGGTGCAGAATTGGGGTTTGACAATTTGGTAGCAGAGCTCTCTCAGGCCTTCCCATTAAACCTGAATACTTCCACTAGAGTCCATGAACTTAGTTAGGATAAATTAAAAGCTTTAATACAAACAAACCATAATCTCCTGTGTTGGTTGAGACAGAAATTAAACAAGACGATAATGTACATATAAAAGATGGAACCATATATATACACTCACATAGAAAGAGAAGACCAAGAATTATCTTAATAAACAAACAATTTATGGTATTATCTATAAGTTGGGTAGTTATCCAAGTATACAAGGATATAGTATAGTAGCAAGAAGGGAGCTTCTGTAAAGCAAAAAATTGGAATACAGAGCTGGTACTCACAAGATGTGAAACTCGATGTAAGACAGAGGAAGAAGGAAAATGGCTAGTAATGCCAAAACCCTGTAGAGATAAAGGAAAAGATCTCGGGCTAAATCCAAACTGAGATAAGAGGATAATGGCCATGTAAGTAGATATGTTTATATAGGATGCGGTGCATTATTGACTTACTCTTATGATTATAGAGGATGCACATACTTGATTTTAATTCTCGTACCTTGACAGGATACCTTCTTGATTTAACCTGTCAATTGGAGTTATAGATATTGTTTCTTTAGTCTTAGTCTGGATTATACCACTCTGAACCACTCTCATGATCAACAACATAAACAGAGATATGAACTGAATGAACAGTTAAATGTTTAATCATGTTGAGCATACATCTACTGATTTATACTTGATTTACCGATGTACGGAATCTTTCTCCAAGATTTACCCCTATAGTGCCTTGACCAATGGCATTATATATTCGATAGAACCTGTAACCATGAGGTTAAGAATTGTAAAACCTCTATTGCATGTATTTGGACCACTATGCAACTTAACGATCTTTTGATGTCGATTGGATTACCATAGATTTACTCCTGATTCTTTAAACCTAGGTTCACTAGATAAAGCAAGTGTTTGTCATTATGCTAAATCGACTGAAGGAAGTGAATCACTTTTGGATGAACATTTTGATTCATACACTCCCTGACCTTTGATGATAAAAATGTTTAGTGATAATGGAATTATTGGAAGAAAGATGATTAAATTCAGATTAAATGTTATAGCCAATGAACCTCAGATGAAGTAATAGAGGATTTGTTTTGAGATTGCTAAAGGGATGGATATGAATCATGTCTATAAAAGAGTGCATGAGAAAATTTGGGAACTATTAAGAGTAGCCAGTAAAGAAATAGATAGCACTCAAGTAGAGTTAAGGATGGCTATATCGGTATGAATTTTGACAAGGTAGAAGATTCCTAAAGGTAAATTTAAGAGTGGATACAAGGATAAAGACATGGCATAAGTAGTACTCAATTTAATACAATAATAATTGAGTTATGCCCAATGTTGAGTGATTGATTAAGAAAAGACCAAAAGAGTTTAGATGAATTAATGAATTTATAAGCATATACCCTAATGCTTATAGATAGACTTGGGATATGAGGTAAAAATCACAAGATATTTTTCGAGGTTTATGAAAGAGAGATCAGGATAGAACAAAAGTGATAAAGGAAATATAAGCTAATGAACTTTTTAAGATATGAGATTGTTAGCAATAGTTTTTGAAAATCATAAGAGATGAAGGAACTAGACAAGCTCTTAAGACCATATACCAGATTTTGCTAGTTTAAACCCTTTGGACTAAATGTTGTATGGGATGAGTGTTATGAACAATGTCTAAATCTTATAGATGAACAGAATTTGGATGCAACCTGATTCGACTTGAGATGGTAGACTTTGACATCATCTTGGAAATAGACTGGTTGTCTCAACACTCTACAAGTGATTATGTGCATAGAAGAGGTTATCATTCAAGAATAAAAACAGCATATGATTTAGTATCATTGGGAGTATGTTGCCTAGGAAGTGAAAGCTGATCCTCTCTATGCTAAAGGCGAAGAGATGCTTTGAAGAGAAATGAGTTGGATATATGGTATCTGTGGTATACGTTACCAAAGAAGCACCACAGATGATAGATATTGATGTGATGCATAAATTCCCTGATGTGTTTCCAGGAGACTTATCGGGTTATCACCTGATTGTGCGACCGAGTTCATCATCGACTTGTTACCAAGGACGATACTCGTGTCAAAGGCACCTGTAGAGTAGCTTCTTTGGAGTTAAATGGATTGAGACGCAACTACAACAGTTATTAGACAACGGTTCTAATTGGCTAAGTATTGCATCATGGGATGTGCCAATGCAGTTCATGAAGAAGAATGATGGTAGTGTTGTTTGTGTATAGACTACCGGGAACTAAACAAGCTCACAGTCAATAATCGATATCTACTACCTTAGATTGATGACTTTTTTAAACAGTTGCAAGGAGCAAAGGTATTTTCTTCAGTCAAAATATCATCAGCTAAAGAATTTTAGACAGAAATATCTCGAAAATAGCTTTTAGAATCAGGATTGGACATTATGAGTTCTTGATTATGACGTTTGGATTAACCAATGCCCTTACGTCTTTTATGGAACTGATGAACTGGGTGTTTCATGACATGTTGGACACATCGATCATAGTTTTCATAGACGACATTTTGGTTTATTTCAAGAATGAAGCAACTCATACAATGGATGTTAGAACAGCTTCACAACGGCTGAGAAGTGAAAAGCTTCATGTCAAGTCCAAGAAATATGATACATGATTAAACAAAATGATCTTCTTAGATCACGTAGCATCATATAAAGGGATTAAAGGTGACCCTATTCAGATAGAAACAATTGTATGGAATATTGCAAAGATAAGAAGTTTCTTGGGTTTAGCTGATTATTACAGACGATGCTTGGAGGACCACCCTAAGATCGCAAAACCTCTTGCCAAGCTAACCAGGAAGGGAGAGGAATTTATTTGGACCTACAAGTGTGAATAATATTTCCAAATTCTAAAGTAAGATTGATATCAGCTCCCATCTTGATAGGTGCATCACCAGGGAAACCTTTTACCCTATCCATCGGAGCTTTCGGATTGGATCTAGGATGCGGGTTAATGTAAGGTAAATAAGCGATTTCGTATGCTTTAAGAAAACTGAAAGAGCATGAGAAGAGTTACCAAACTCATGATTGGAGTAAACAATTGTGATTCATGCAATCAAGACATGGAGACATTATTTAAATGGAGAAGAATTTTAGATTAGATCGGATTACAAGTGTTTTATTTATCTCTTCATTAGAAAGAGTTGAACATGAGGATAAGGAGATGTTTAGGAATACTTGAAGGATTAAGACTGTGATATTCAACGTCACCGGAGCAAGGCTAATGTAGTAGCTAAGGCCTTAAGAAAAAAGGGAATTATGAAGTCCGAAGAAGGACCCAGTATAAATTCTGCCTTATGCTCCGCAGCAACAGATTCATATTTGGAAGAAGAGTAACATATAATAGAAGCTAGTGATGAACCAATTGAGGGAGAACTTAGGGATGAAGAAAAAGTAGTAATTTTGTTAGATCTATATATAAGAATAATGTCAGGAGATTTAGAGAAAGAAAAACCTAACCCTGAATTACTTTGGATGCGGAGACGGTACTCTGATACAGAGGAAAATTCTGAATACATGAAGATAAAGGCTCGGATATTATGAAGAGGATAATGATAAGAGTCCATTGTACCCAATATTTAGTACATCCTGGAGTACTAATATGTATCATGACCTGAAGAGATGGTAGTGGTAAAGAGGAATGATAACAAATGTGGCTTATATGCATGTTTCAGTAATTGAATTATCAGTAAGTAAAGACTGAAAGACAAAGACCAACATGTCTACAATAATAACTATCAAAGCCAGTCTGGAAGTGAAACTACATTACAATGAACTATGTCACTGATTTTCCACTGACTCCTAGATCAGTTGACGTAGTTTGGGTGATTGTTGATCGCATTATAAAGATAGCTTATTTCATTGCGATACAACCTCGGTATGCTTTGGAGCGGCTAACTAAGCTATATATGGATAGTATTGTCAGATTGAATGGTATTCATGAGAGCTTAGTGTCGGCCAGAAGCTCATGCTTTATCTTGAAGTTTTGGAAGGATCTATAGGAAACAATGGGAACAAAGTTGAAGTTTAGTACCGCATTTTACCTTAAACCGACGGACAGTCGAGGCGGACTATACAAATCCTAAGAGATATGCCTCGAGTTTATGAAATTGATTTCAAGGAACTTGAGTCGAGAAGTTACCGTGAATTGAAGTTGCTATTAAGCTACCATGTAAATGTCACCTATCAAGCATGGTACGGTAGAAATGTCAAATTCCTTTATTTTGGAATAAAGTTGGTGAATGAAGAATTTTGGAAACCTAACTCTGATGAAGAAAACTATCGAGTGGCAGACAAGATCAAAGAAAAGGGCCAGGATAGCTCATGATTGTCAGAATAGACACCAAGACCTTGAGTTCGCCATAAGTGACAAAGTGTTTTTGAAGATATCACTTATGCATAGTTTGAAATGATTAGACAAGAAGGAAAGTAGTATTCTATATATGCGTCGAATCTTATAAACTCTGGAAAGACGTAAAAAAGTTGCATATCAATTAGCGTTACCACTATCCATGTCTAGTGTGCATGATGTATTTCATGTGTCTCTATTGAAGAAGTACATTGGAGATCCATATCAAAAGTATTGACCACGGAATCACTGGATTAAATAGGGGATTTAACTATAGAAGTGGTACCAGCCCAGTTCACTAATTGAAATGTAAAACACCTTAAAAACTTGGTATCAATTATACGAAGATAATTTGACGAAGACAAGACATGGAGAAGACGGCATGGAAAGAAGAAGATGCAATGCAAAAATTGAATTCCCACCTAGTGACTCCGAAGTAAATTCAAATTTTGAGGACAAAATTTATTTTAAGGATGGGGGAGTTGTAAGATCCGTACTTTCAAATTTTGAGGACGAAATTTCTTTTAAGGGTGGTGGAGTTGTAAAACCCGCACGACATGAAGCCGGTCTAACCTTACATTTCGTGTCGTGAACCGTCTACATATCATGGTCGAGCCAAGTGGATCAAATGTGTGAAGAAATCCAAGACCCAATATGAAAATTTACCCAAAAGCAGTCAAAATGAGGGTAGGGTCGCATGTATTAACAAACAGGTCCGAACCTCCCATCGACCAGTGACCTGGGGTCGTAGGGTCTATGAATTGTCCGACCCTCCCATCGACCCCCCGTATTTGGGAAAAACAGCACGAACCGAAAATTAGGAAACCTTCCTAATTTCAATTGGAACCTTTCCTAAACTTAATGGAACTTATTTCTGGAGGTTTTACTCTATAAATAGGACGACCCTAAGCCTCTTTCACTCTTTTTACAACCCTAATTGAATTGAGAGAAAGAGAAGAGAAGGAAGAGAAAAAGATGAGAAGCAAGGAAGAGAAGAAAGCAAAAAAGGAGAGGAATGGTAGAAAAGGAGTATTCTTCTCTGGTATGGATACTAATTCCATGAATTTCTATAGACCTTAGGTTAGATAAGGATGAGAGTGTGATCTCGGAGAAACTCAAACCATCAACCCATGGTTAGGTTTACATGGAAAACCATGGGAGAATACATAAAAGCTATATAGGTGGATGATTCATGGTTCTAGACCATGGAATGTATGTTGAATGGACTATAGGAGCAAGCCATAGGACCCCAAACACGAAGAATGGACTGAAAGGAGGAAAATTGACCAAAACCCACACAGGGTCGCATAGAGGGTCGATGACCATCCGACCCTATGTGACCTGAGTATCAACCCTCAGGGTTCTAGAAGTCTAGATATGGGGAGGGTCGCACCTAGGGTCGATCATGACTTCGACCCTACCTCCGACCCTCAGTTAACAGCATGGTTTTTAAATATAGAATTAATTCTAATTAAATTCTATCGACTTTGTTAGGTGTTCTAGCAATATAATAACATTATAAAGGCGATTCTAAAGCTTGGAAGATGATCTATTAACAAGCTAAGGCGAGGGAACAAGACCTAAACTAATTGATTAATAACAAACTATTTTTATTTCTAGAGTCCAATACCATGATTGTGATATGCCTGTATGCTTGTAATGTGCATTCAACATGTCATCCAATATTTCTATTATTACTGTTCATGAATATTTAAATTTATTGATTATAACATGATGATGTTGATGATGGTAGGAATAGGCATGTGAATGTTTGTGTTTCACTGGTGTACACGGTGCGGGTAGGGATGGTATCAACCGGTACTTCGATGTCATTCTCATCGGGGTATATTGTGCCATGGTCTATTAAAGTCATGTCCACTAAGCAAGTGTTGGTGTGCTTGATGCGAGTGGAGCATCAGGGGGAGGACGTGACATTGTGGTTCAGCCTGGTCACCAGAGTCTAGATCTATCTCTACTCAAGTCTTGTCCACTAACATTGTCGTATCGCCATTACCTTAGCGGAACTAATATGTCGTAGGGCATCAGGGGGTGGACGTGGCATTGTGGTTCAGCCTGGTCACCAGACCCTAGCTCTATCTCTATGGATGTATTGAGGGATGCTGGGATGAGGCCTTGGATACATTGTTTGACATTAGGATTGGTTAGTTGCGAGCCTAGTTTGCAAGCCCTCGCCAATAGGGGCTTACGTGTTGGTATGGGCAACCGGTACAGCCATGCCGTTTTCATGGGGTGTATATTGTCCATGGTGGGTGCATGTGGGACGACAGTGCCATTTTCATTGGGCGGATTCCCACACTCGTGTATAGAGGTGAGGCGGCCACCGAACCTTTCTATAGCACATTGCAAACTTATTTACCAGACCAAAGATATGAATTGAATGCATGCATATGTTTTTTGCATTGTTTTGTTTACTCACTGAGCTCAAGTTGGAGAGCTGACCCTCGCGCGCATAATTCTTTTTAGTTTCTGATGTTGTAGGTACTGTGATTGAAGATTATGTTGACACGCCAACATATGAACATGTAGCGGCTATGTTGAGCAAGCTGTAGATGACGAACATGGTTCGTTAAGCGAGCTTTTCAGCGGTGGATACGTTTAGTAATTAGTTTTTGTATTTGGATATTGTAATATGTATTAAATTATATTTTTGGTTACATGGAAATAAATGGAATATTAATTATTTATCATGATTAGACCTCAGTTCATTATCTGTAAGACTTCCGATATTTACTTTATTACCTCTGATTAATGTGGAATGTGTTTTGGTTTATCATATGTGGGATAGCCTATTTGAGATCCTGGTTGAACCGTTGGTTTACTGATGGTTCATCACACCATTCTGGTTGGTGCAGAATTGGGGTGGGACAAGGTAGGTCGAATTTGATGAAATTTTGACAATTGAGAAAAACCCCAAATTTTAGGTCAAAAGTGGGAATTATCAAGTTTCTAATAAACTAACCAATGAAACTCAAATTTTCTTGAGGGCTTTCATCCATTGGGTGGCCAATAGCAAAAGTCCCCAATAAAAATAAAATTTATACGATCAAAAAAATAGTAATTTGAAGAAAATCCTATAAATGAAGAAAAACCTAGCTATGAAAGCTTAAAAAGGAGAAAGAGTAGGGAACATACCTGGAACAACGGAACGTAGGTCGTGGATCGATGAAAGAAACACCAAATTTATGTGATCGACACTATAGCAACTCAGTGGAGGTGAGTTGAGTTGAAGACAAAAGAGAAAAATAGAGAATGGCTCCAAAAATAGGTTCAAAAACCTGATTTGTTGTCGTGTGGTCGCAAAATTCAACCAAAAAATGCGACCACACGATCGACCACAGGCTCTCAGTGAGTTGACAGGTTTTGTGTGGTCGCAACCCTATGGTCGCATATAATGCGACCACACGATCGACCACAAGCTCTCGGTGAGCTGATAGGGTTTGTGTGGTCGCAAACCATGTGGTCGCATATACTGCGACCCTACCATCGACCACACGATGAAAAATACTCTGTTTTGACTTAATGACATTAATGATTGTAATTTCACTTTGTTTATTTGGATTTTGACATGAGAATAACGTATATTATGATTGCCACATTTGTTTTTTGTCATTCAGACACTACTACCGCCGAAAACAGGAAATGGCTGGGCGAAGAATAACCAAGAGAGGACGTAAACCATTTCCACCACCACAACCTGTGGAGGAAAATGGCCATGAAAACCCTGAGGAACAGGATAATCAGAATGTGGTACCGCCAGGAGTCAACGACCAGGCTAACCTTACAAACTTGCCAGCCCCACCTACAGATTTGGCTACTGTGGCGATGAATCTAGCACAACAGTTGCAGCAAATACAGCAAGTGTAAGCCACCATGCAAGCTGCTATGGGATTGGCTTTCCCAGTTGCAAACACTACACCTTTACCGGCGGGACAAACTAGTACAATACTAGGGGGTAGCAACACCATGCCCCAAGCATCGACTATGAATAAAACAATACCTCAAGCACCTCAAACGCCATTTTTACAAGCTCATGTACAAAAGCCTGAAGTAGCTCAAGGCATATGCAACCAAGGCAATTATCAGTATCAACTACCTATATATGGAGCATATGCTCAGTATCAGTTGGACTATTCTCAACTGATCGAGTGTTTCCTGAAGATGAAGCCTAAGGAATTTAATGGCAAGCCAGCGGATCCTTTATGGCCAGCTCCACGAGATGGAAAGGAACTTCATGATGACGTCTGTAAATGAAGAGGAAAAAGTGCTATGTGCCACACTTATATTGAAGGGCGATGCACACCATTGGAGGAAGTCTACTCGAAGTTATCTGTTAACGAAGCACGCCCAATTGACCTAGGCTATCTATAAAGAAGCATTCTTCGAGAAGTATTTTCCTAGAAGTTTCAGAGATGTATTAGAAAGAGAGTTTTTGAGTCTTTATCAGGGACAGATGACTGTGGATGCATATCAACAGCGTCATGAAGAACAGTTTTTCTTTGCTCCCTCTAGCATGCAGGAGGAAAATACCAAAACCTGAAGCTTCGTCATGGGAGTTAGGGGAAGTATCCATGAGCATGTATTGGGACAGGAAAAGAAGATTTATAATGAAGCGATACAAATTACTCGAGTACTGGAATTGAGCCAGAGGGAATGTTATTTTTCTCAGAACAGAGGTATCAAAAGGCCTAATGGAAATTCATATAATGGAGGGAAGACAAAGACATTTAAACCCTTCCGTACTCAAGGCTTCAATACTGCAGCCAAGACTACTCCAACAGTCCAACCTCAACAGACGCAAATTAGTGAGGGAGTAAAATGTTTTAACTGTAATTAAATAGGACATTATTCAAGGGATATTCAAGGGAATGTCCTAAGCCTAGGAAGTAGCTACAACAAGGAAAGGTTTATGTAGTTACATCTGAGGATGCTTCCGCATCGCCTGATGTGGTCACAAGTATGACCTAAACCTTTCATTTTGTATTACCTTGTGTGAGCATATAGACTAAATTAAATCAAATAATAGGTATCGTACCTATTAATGGCATACCTGTCAGAGTACTCTTCGATTCTGGAGCTACTCATTCATTTATATCTGTTTCATTTGGAAAGAAGTTAAATCTACCCCTCAGACCTATAGACTAAAAATTGCTGGTACATTCACCTATGGGATTAGAAGTGGAACTAGAAAAAGGTTATGGACCATGTCCAGTTCTTATCTGTGAAATTATTTTGTATGCATCCTTAATTCAACTCGAGATGGCAGACTTTGACGTTATCTTGGCAATGGATTGGTTAGCTCGGTACTCTGCAAAACTATTATGTGCAGAAAAGAAACTGACATTTAAAGACAACGAAGGAGCAAAGTTTAGTTTTACGGGAACCAAACTTACCCGTAAACGAAAACTCATTCTCTCTGCATTAAATGCTTGAAAATACCTCGAGAAAGGAGGAATTGGGTATATAGTATCCGTGGTCGACCTCACCAAGGAAGCACCATGAATGGAAGATATTGATGTTGTGCGTAACTTTTTGGATGTAATTCCGGAGGAACTACCAGGACTACCACCCGACCGAGCGACAAAGTTCGTTATAGATCTTATACCAGGAGTTGCACTAGTATCTAAAGCACCCTATCAAATGTCACCTACTGAACTAAAGGAACTGAATGTACAATTACAGGAATTATTGGACAAGGGTTATATCAGACCCAGCATATCACCATTGGGAGTACCGGTATTGTTTGTGAAAAAGAAGGACGGTAGCATTCGGCTGTGTATAGATTATTAAGAATTGAATAAGCTTACAATCAAGAATCGATACCCGTTGCCTCGGATCGATGACTTGTTCGATCAATTGCAAGGTGTCAGGGTGTTCTCCAAAATTGATCTTCGGTCAAGAAACCATCAGTTGAAGATTAAGGAAGGTGATATTCCGAAGATAGCATTCAAAACAAGGTATGGACATTATGAATTTTTAGTCATGTCTTTTGGATTAACCAAAGCACCCGTAACTTTTATGGAACTCATGAATCGGGTATTCCATGATATGTTGGATATGTCAGTCATTGTGTTTATTGAAGACATATTAATCTACTCCAAGGACAAAGAAACTCATGTCACAAATTTAAGAGCCGCTATGCAGCAACTAAGAAAAGAAAAGCTTTACGCCAAATTTACAATGTGTGAGTTTTGGCTAAATGAAGTCGCTTTCCTAGGCCATGTTGTATCCGCTGAAGGAATTAAAGTGGATCCTAGCAAGATTGAAGCCATTGTAAAATGGAAAGCACCTAAGAATTTTGCAGAAATAAGAAGTTTCTTAGGTTTAGCTGGTTATTATCGACGATTCATGGAAAATTACTCTAGAATCGCCGTACCTCTCACCAGTCTGACAAAAAAAGGAAAAATATTTGTTTAGACTGATAAAAGTGAAGAGTATTTTCAAACATTGAAAGCTAGACTGATATCAGCTCCTATCTTGACTATTTTGATCTCAGGACAACCAATTATCTTGTACACTGGTGCATTTGGGTTAAGTTTAGGATGTGTACTTATGCAAGGAGAACAAGTAGTTGCGTATGCCTCAAGATAACTGAAGACACATGAGAAGAACTATCCCACTCATGACTTGGAATTAGTAGCAGTAGTACATGCTGTCAAGATATGCAGACATTATTTGTATGGAGAGAAATTTTAGAAGAAACCAGATCATAAGAGTCTCACTTATCTTTTTAATCAGAAGGAGTTGAACAAGAGACAAAGAAGATGGCTGGAATTATTAAAGGATTATGATTGCAATATCCAGTATCATCCAAGAAAGGCTAATGTAGTTACTGATGCGTTAAGCGGAAAAGCAATGATCAAATTCTAGGCAGAAGTTAACACGAATGCGGCAATGTGTATCACAAGAAAAATATTCAATTATGGTAATGAGCAGTTCATGATAGATACATTGGATGGATCAACCAACTATGCATTTATTCATCAATTTTCAAATATGTTTGCCACATTGAAGATTATACCTGATATATTAGATGAAGTGAAAGCCGCTATTAAATCAGACCCTTATCTGAAAATAGTCCAAGAAGACCTTGAAAAAGGTAGGACTACTCCTGAGTTCACCTTGGACGTTGAAAAGGTACTAAAATACAAAGGAAGAGTGTATGTTCCTGAAAATGAAGACTTGGATATTAAACACAGACTAATGAAGGTAGCTCATACCACCGCTTATTTGGTACATCCTGGAAGTACAAAGATGTGTCATGATCTGAAGAAACTATATTAGTGGAGAGGAATGAAAGTGGATGTAGCTAAATTTATGTCTCAATGCCTAATTTGTCAGAGGGTAAAGGTTGAAAGGCAAAGACCTACAGGACTGTTGCAGCCACTGCCAGAAACAGCCTGGAAATGGGACTGCATCACTATGGACTTCATCATCCGGTTACCATTGACTCCCCGAGTAGTTGATGCGGTCTGGGTGATTGTGGATCGTTTGACCAAGATAGCTTGTTTCATAGCTATACAACCTCAGTATACCCTAGAGAGGTTGGCCAAGCTATATTTAGATAATATTGTCAGATTGCATGGTGTACCTGAAAGCATTGTATGCAACAGAGACCCATGCATTACCTCAAAATTTTGAAGGATTACAAAAGGCTATGGGTACAACTTCGAAGTTCAGTACTGCATTCCATCCTCAGACAGACGGACAGTCAGAGCATATCATTCAAATTTTAAAAGACATGCTTCGAGCTTGTGTTATTGATTTCAAAGGATAATGGGATGAAAAACTACCGTTGATCGAGTTTGCCTATAACAACATCTATCAGGCTTCTATACAGATGTCACCCTATGAAGCACTGTATGGTAGGAAGTGTCGAACTCTTTTGTTTTGGAATGAAGTTGGAGAACGGAGTACTGTTGGACTAGAGTTTGTTGAAGAGACTTGTCGAGTAGTTGACATTATCAAGGAATTAGTTAGAACAGCTCAAAATTATCAGAAACAGTATGCAGATAATCAACATCGAGACCTTGAATTCGGCGTAGGTGATAAGGTATTCCTGAAAATATCACCTATGCGAGGCTTAAAATAATTCGGACAGTAAGGGAAGCTAAGTCCGAGATATGTCAGTGTCACACCCCAATTTTGTACTATTCAGAATGACGTGATGAACCGCTAATAAACCAACGGTTCAACCAGGATCTCAAATAGGCTATCCCCGTGTTATCCAAACTTACACACATTCGTAATCATAATCAGAGTAAATACACAATAGCGAAAATCTTATAAATAAATGAACTGAGAATCTATGTGATATTAAAATTTAAATAACAATTTATTTTGTATCAACCGAGACATAATTAAATATCAATACAAGTCTTTAATAAATCTAAATAGAGAAACCTATAAAATATCTAATCAAATACACACGAGTTGCACTCGCAAGAGGAGTCATGTGTATCTACTTCAGCTTCAACTTCCATCGCTGCAACATTTCCGTACGCAGACGCATTCATATAGTCTTCAACGGTATAACCTGCATCATCAACTAAAAATATTCGATGTCGAGGGGTGAGCACACATCACGGCTCAGTGAGTAGCCAAAGCAATGCAACAACACATATGCATGCAAATCAATTTATATCTTTGGTCCGGTTTAAAGTTTACAGTATGCAATAGAAAGGTTTAGGTAGTCAATGGTCGCGTTTATTGACCCCGCCTCTATACACGAGTGTGTGACGTTACCCGAAGATCACGTTTATCGTCAACTAACATGCACCCAACCATGAACATTATATAACAAAGGTTACGTTTATTGCTATATAGTGCCATACCAACACGTAAGCCCCTGTTGGCGAGGGCTGCAAACTGGGCTCGCAACTAACCAATCCGAATGCCAAAAAGTGTATCCAAGGCCTCACCCCAACATCCCTCAGAATGTCCATAGAGATAGAGCTAAGGTCCCCCGGTAGAGTCAGAGATTACAAGGACCGAGACCACCTCCCCTGATACTCTACGACATAATAGTTCTGCTAAAGTAATGGCGATACGACGATGCTAATGCACAAGACTTGAGTTAGAGATAGAGCTAAAGTGTTGAGACCCGCCAAAGGTTAACGTTTATTGACGTTCTCATCACACCTCCCCTGATACTCGCTCGCATCAAGTACATCAACCACACACATACAAACACATGCCTATTCCTATCATCATCATCATCATCAACATCATGTTATAAACAATAAAGTAAATATGCATGAACAAGTAAAAGAAATATTGGATGGCATGTTGTATGCACATTACAAACATATTCGCATAGAATCACGCATAGCATAGGACTCAAGAAATAGAAAACAATTTTTGTTATTAACCAATTTAGTTTGGAGTTCTGATTCCTCACCTTAGCTTGCTAATAGATACTTTTCCAAGCTTTATAATCACCTTTATATTGTTATTGTACTGATAGAAGACCTAACAAAGTCGATAGAATTTAATTAGAATTTATTCAGAATTAAAAACCATTCGGTTAACTGAGGGTCGGAGGTAGGGTCGGAGTCCTGATCGACCCTGGGTGCGACCCTCCCCAGATTCTGAACTTCCCAAACATTAGGGGTGGATGGTCAGGAACCCCTAGGGTCGGATGGTCATTGACCCTCGGTGCAACCCTCTGTGCACTTTGGTCCAATTCCCTCTCTTTGATCCATTCTTCGTGTTTGGGGTCCTATGGCTTGCTTTTACATTCCATTAAACATTCATTCCATGGTCTAGAACCTTGTATAATCCCTCTAAATATTTTTCATGCATTCTCCCATGGTTTTCCATGAAACCTAACCATAGATTGATGGTTTGGGTTTCTCCGAGATCACACTCTCAACAATAACTAACCTAAGATCTATAGAAACTCATGGAATTAGTATCCATACCTGAGAAGATTACTTTTTCTCTGAAATTCTTCTCCTTTTTGCTAAGTTCTCTTCCTTGCCTTTCTTCTTCCTCTTTTCCTTCTCTTCTCTTTCTCTCAATTCAATTAGGGTTGTGAAAGGAGTGAAAGTGGCTTAGGGACGTCCTTTAAATAGAGTAGGAAAATCCTAAAATAAGTCCCTTTGAGATTTGAAAAGAATCCCAATCGAAAATTAGGAAGTTTCCTAATTTTATTTTCTTACGGCAACCGAGGGTCGATGATCCCATCGACCCTAGGGTCCTAAGTTGTCCGACCCTCCCTTCAAAACTGAGGGTCTAACTTTTTGTTTTGGGAGGTCCGACCCTGCTTAGCTGGGTATGCGACCCTTCTACTATTTTAAGTGTTTTTGGGTCGATTTGATACCTCGGATCTCGATCTCCTCCACGCCCTTGGTCTATTTGACTCGACCATGACGGGTAAACCTGGTTCAAGGTGGTAAGACCGGGTTAGATTGACACAGGTCTTACAACTCCCCCCAACTTATAAAAATTTTGTCCTCGAAATTGTACGTACCTTCTGAATCAAACAAGTGAGGGTATTGCTTCCGCATGGCATTTAGTTCTTCCCATGTAATTTTTTTCATGTCTCTACTTTTCCATATGACCTTAACATAGTAGATATCTCTGTTGCGTAGACGTTGAACCTTTCGACTAGTGATTTCTGTTGGTGTTACTTCAAATTTCAATTCATCAGTCAATTTCGGCAAATCCACTGTCAAAACATGCATTGGATCCTTGACATACTTCTTCAATAAGGAAATGTGAAATACATCATGCACACTTGACATAGATGGTGGTAGTGCTAACTGATAAGCTATTTTTCCATGCTTAGCTAGAATTTCATATGGTTCGACATATCTTGGACTTAGTTACCCTTTCTGTCCGAACCTCTTTTGTAAGACCCGCATTCCGTAAACCCGGTCTAAACCTTGGTTTTGTGTCGTAGCAGGTCTTCCGATCATCACCGGGCCAGACGGGACGAGCGGATGACAAACAGGTACGAAATCGGATCAAAGATGGTCAAATAATCATCATTTTATGTTGACCGATCGATGGTACCGGTTTTGGTACCGGTCGACCGGCCAGCTCTGCGCAACTGAGTGTGGAGATCCAAAAATTGACTTCTGAGGGTCCCACTTTCCTGATTTCGAATCCTAAGACTTTCCTAATCCTAATAGGGTTACTAAACCCTAATTTTAGCCTATATAAACACCCTTAAGTCTCCTCAAATCCCTTCCATTGTCTCTCACAAACAATAGAGAAGAGAAGGAGGTTGGAAAGGAGAGGGAGCTAGGAAGAAGAAAGAGGTGCCGCCATTACCGTTCGACAACGCTCACGTTATGCCAGTCAACGGTAAGTCTTTTAACCACTCTTCTTACCCAATGACTCTAGAATAGCTGTATGGGTGGATCAATACCTTGCGAAGTAGGTATTGATCTAAAACCCTAACTGGACCTTAAAACCCTAAATTGCCATCAAACCTTAGATTCGAGTTCCGAGATGATATTCATCGAAACTAGACTCGAATGAGTTGGGGATAACTTTAACTCAAAGATTAGACTTAGAATGGATAGGAGAAACCTTGGAAATCCATGGATGATGATCGATGGCAGTCGAAAAACCCATATATGGTCTTCCGGAGACATACCGGTCGACTATACCGGTTGCACACAGTGCGGCCGGTATGTTGCCACCAGTATCCCTCGGGAGGCTGGTCTGTAGGGACTGGCTGACCATACCGATCGCCAGTCTTTCCCATAGAGCTGCGACCGGTACATGCCACCGGTCATCTCTGTGAGAGTATTTTGTAACTTTGTTGGTTTCCGACCAACATGAAACCCTAAGAAAAATATTCTAATGAAACCCTAATAATACTGTAGGACTTTGTGACTTTCCATTTGCATCTTGCGACGTGGAGCAAGCTATCAAACGAGCGTCAGGTAAGGGAATCTGACCTAAACCTAATAATTAATGGACAATAAATCGTTGTTAATTACCTGATTATATATGATGTGATGTTTGTGCATATTCACATGCCATCCTTGACTTTCAGTTATTATTATTGTTCATGCATTGCTAGGATGTGATTGTTATGCATGTGATTGTTTTTGTTAGTGTGTGGAGTGGGGCATGGGCCTGGGATCACTCCTCACACTAGCACCTTTTGTAGTATTCTATCTTAACATGCTTGGTACGGGTGGGGCATCAGGGGAAGATCGTGGTACGGTGGTCTCCGAAATTGATGTTGGCCTGGCCATGGTTATGTGGCACTGTGGTCTCCCAGTCGACGCTGGCTTGTCCACGATGCTTTAGCTCTATCTCTATGCCGTAGGGAGTTATGTTGGGATAGGGTCTACCTGGGTATTGTTTCTATCCTAGTGGGTTAGTTGCGGATAGGGCATCAGGGGAGGTGTGGAATGCCTTAGCTCTATCTCTATGCCGTAGATGGCTGTGCTGGGATAGAGCATACATTGATGACATATAGGATTGGTTAGTTGCGAGCCCAGTTTGCGAGCCCTGGCCAGTATGGGCTTAGGTACTGGTATGGGTAGAGCATCAGGGGAAGTACAGGGGTATCTTAGCTCTATCTCTATTCCATGATGGGTGCATGTGGGCCAATGGGGGTGTGATCCATGAGGTGCCACACACTCGTGTATAGAGGTGCGGGGGCCACCAAACCTTTCAATAGCACATTGAAAACTTAAAACCAGACCACAGCATAAAATTGATTGTTACTCATGCATAATATTGTGAAACTGTCTGATTGTCTTACTGAGCTAAGTTGTGAGCTCACTCTTTGTATATACATTGTTTTTAGATGCTGATGCAGGTTACACGGTGGATGACTACATGAACGCTCCGACGTATGGAGGTGTTGCTGCTCTGGATGTACAGGCAAGAGAGGACGAGCATGACGCTTCATGCGAGTACCCTTTCTGCGTGTACCTTTGATCGAATTTTATTTATTTCTTCCAATTATTTTCGGTTGGATCAAATGGATGTACAAATATTATTTTATGTGTTTGAATTTGGATAATGAGATATTTATTTAATTTATCAATAGATACTCAGTTCATTCTATTTAAAGTCTTCCGCTGTATATTTATATTCTGATTGTAGTTTTGTGTAATGGTTTGTATGAGTGGACACGGCCTATTCGAGATCCTGGTGTGAACCATTGGTTCAATGACGGTTCACTCACACCATTCTGGTTGGATCAGAATTGGGGTGTGACAACTTGGTATCAGAGCGCTCGGGCTCTGTCCAACAAACCATATTGCACTTAACTAAGTCGATGAACTGAGTTAGGAAATTTAAAAATCTTAATACAAACACACCCTAAGCATTGTTTGATACCTGAGACTGATTAAGAAAGAGAATAATGTACTATTCTAAATATGAAACTTAACATGTGCACACACAGTAGTTAGGTGAAACATAAAAATTATCATTAAACAAGAAAATGGGTATCAGATAAAATAGTGCTACAGGGTACAGTCCACAAACCGGACAGTTACCCTGTATTATAAACCGTCTGAAGAAAGATAAATAAAAAGTAAATCATGGGGTGGGTGGCCTAGGAGGAATAGGGTCGGCTATATCATAATCTCACTCGTAAGCGACCCTAAGCCAATGCACCTGGTCTTGAGTCACCCGTAGGCTACGAGCCAGACGTCCCAACTCCTGACCCATCTCTCGCTGAGACTCTAGGATGACCCTCTGGGTGTCCCTGATTCTCATTGAACATAATCAACATCGGGTCTGGGGAAGGATGAGACGGTCCGGCGGTAGAGGTAGATGGTGGTGCTACAGGTGTAGGCTGTGGGGCTGGTGCTGGTACACCCTCGGCCCTATCCTCGTCGTCATCACGCTCGAGCACGGCTGCATAGGCTGCATTGGCTGCGGCTGCTGCTGCTGCTGCGGCTGCTACCCTCCCAAGTGGGCGAGGGCAAGCCTCCAACTCGTCATCGCTAACAAGCAGGTCAACCATCTGCATCCTCTGAATGGCGTCCCAGTCTATGTCGGACGTCATAGTATCCTCAACGGTCACCTCGCCTCTCATGCTCACGCCCATACAACGTAGCAGGGAGGTAATGAGACGACTGTATGGAAGGTTACTGGCCTGATCGGCCAGGGTCGCCTGATGCATGGTCCTGATGATGAGATAAGGAAGAGAGACCCGCTCCCCAATGCAGACGCAATAAGTGATGTACTGAGTGAGCTGGGATAACTCACTATAGTGGCCACTCTGGGGCACGATGTTGTGCTGAATGATGCGACTGTAGACCCGAGGTACAGGTCTCAAGCTAGCCGCCTTCATAGGAGCCCCAGGGTTTAGTATCTGATGTGCTATCTCTTGGCGCAGGTACTCAGTCAGATAGCCCGTCGCTTTGGGAGGGCAATACACTAGGTCTCCATCATTTGGAACCCCTAGAAGGTCGGCCAGCTGGTGGGTGTTGAATGAAATGGGTACACCCCTAACGTAGCTAGTGATGCGCCAGTTTTGAGGGAAGCACCTGCGCATTGAGGGACATTGAACCCTAGCTTTCCCTATCTACTTTCCCTAACTGTCATACCAAGAAACACACATATCCCTACCCTGGTTGGGATCGTTAACATCTCCGTGCAGCTCCAGGTTTGCAAAGAATGCTTAACCAGATTGGGACGGGTGGTATCTGTGTAAGAAATGACAGGCAACCAACCAAGCCTACCGAAAGCCACTCTTACATCGAACCGGTCCAATTGATCCAGGTTAACCCGGCGTCCAGATTCTATGCTTTTGTTATCGAACCACGAGAACCGAGCTTGTGCCTCTATTGAACGAAACTAGTGTTCGTCAAGTTGGGGAACTGGTGGCTGGGGAGCACGTGAACTCGAGCCATGAGGACGTTTCCCAAGAGCGCGTCGAGGAGCCATTTTAACTGCAAAATAATAGAAAGCAAGATGAAAATGTTAGAAATTATCAAAATTTCGGCAGCATAATGACTGTAAATTGGAAAAAAAAAAGCCTCGAACTCACCCAAAAAACATGGGGAGGAGGAGTTACGTAACCCCCACACTCTTCGACAAATCAATCACAAGTATTTACAATAAGAAATTTCAAGAAATTAAGAAAAATCAAGAATTTTCAAAAATTTTGGAAAACCTAGGTCAAAACATGTAAAAATTTGATTTTTATAAAAACCGTTCGGTGAAACCCCAAATTGGTTGAGGGCTTTTGCTCTTGGGGGTCCCTAAACCCTTTCCAAGCTGAAGGAAAAGAGTTCCTACGGTTGGAATCCCCTAATCAAAGAAAAACCCAAAATTTTAACTAAAAACGATATGGGAAAATGATGAAGAATGGATGGGGAGAGAAGGAACCTACCTGGAGACGATGTGCTAGGTCTTGAACGGAAGAAATCGGCTTCAAATAGCACCGGTCGGACTGTAGCAACTCGGACTCCAAAGAAAAATCGCCACCGGAGAAGAAAGGAATTGGAAAAGTGAGAAAAATCTCACTTTTCGCGACTTTATAAGCCTTTCTGGGCATACCGGTCGACTATAGCGGTCGACCGGTACCCCCTGCAGACATGCGACCGCTATTTCTCGGTCAGAATTAAAATTCTGACCGGCCGACTATACCGGTCGCAGCATATTCTACAGTGGTGCGACCGGTATGTTGCGACCGGTACGCACCAGAAAAGCTAGAAAATTGTTTTAAAATTTTTTAAAAATTATGTAAATTGAAATTTTTACTTTTCGACTATTTCCCCTTGTATTGTTCAAGACTAACACTACTATTATTTTGGTTCTCACGTGTTATGTCTTCTTCTCAGATCCAAACTGAATAGTCTGAGATGGTGGGAGGAAATGGTCGTAGGGGTCGGAAGCGTCATCAGGCCAGGATGCGCTTAGAAGAAGAACAGGTTGAACAAGGCCATGTTAGAGAGCCAAGTCCGGAAGTGGAGGAGGAATAGGTTCCAGAAGTACCAAAAAATTTACCTGGCCCACCTCACAGGAATTCTGAGACCATTGTTACAAACCTGGTCTATCAGATGCAAGCCCAGAAAAAAGAATTCCTGAGCGAGATACTGAAGATGCTCTGGCCACTGGGTTCTGTTCCCGCTGGAGATACGCCTGAGTCTGGAGATAAAATTTCTTCACAGTCGATGCAGGGTAGCCCAAGGTCGATGGGCCAAGCACAGAATGTACCACCACCGCATCAGTTTTCGTCGCCTTCTACGTACCCGGAATCATATCCGCATCCACCACCATGGTACGGAATGAACACTCAGGGACAGCATGATCTGAGCAGAGCGGTGGATAGATTCCTGAAGTTGAAGCCTTCATCGTTCACCGGTAAGGCAGGGAGACCATTGTGGCCAGCACAGTGGGTTGCAGAGTGGAGAAAAACTTCCGACTGATGACCTGCACAGAGGAGGAAAAGGTTTTATTTGCCACTCACATGCTGAAAGAAGATGCAAATGCTTTGTGGAATTCTACACGGGCATATCTGGAGACTAAGTATACACTGGTGGATTGGGAAGTGTTTAAAGCTACCTTCTTCGATAAATACTTTCCGAAGAGTTTCAGAGATCAAATGGAGAAGGAGTTCCTCAATCTACAACAATCTCAGTCGACCGTGGATGCTTATCAGCAGAGGTACAAAGAACTATTCTTCTTCGCACCGGCAAGTATGCAAGAGGAAGAGACCAAGACACGTAGGTTCACCATGGGACTACGTGGGAGCATCAGAGAGCACATATTGGGTCTGGACAAGAAAATATATAATGAGGCTATGCAGGTTGCGAGGGTAATAGAGTCCAGTCAGAGGGACAGTTTCTTCGCTCAGAACATAGGAGTGAAGAGACCCGCTATTGAGAGTTAAGGTGGCGGTAACAGTAGACCCTTCCGCCCATACAGGGCTCAGGCCGCTACAGTACCTGTTAGAAACAATATGGCACCATCTGTGCCACAGAATGCCAGATTCATCCCGAATATCAAATGTTTCAACTGTCAGCAAGTGGGTCATTTTGCAAGGACCTGCACTCTACCTAGGAAGCAACCTCCCCAGCAAGAAAAAGTTTATGCGGTCACCACTGAAGAGGCAGCCGCATCACCTGATGTGGTCACTATTATGACTCTATCCCTTACTATTTGGCTTACTAATTTTCATTCTGTGTATGCGCATGTAGAACTAAGGGATAGTAAAAATTCTAAGAATTGTAAATGTAGCTGGTATACCTGCGAGAGTACTATTTGACTCTGGGGCCATGCACTACTTTGTTTCGATTTCTTTTGGGAAGCGAATGGAGTTACCAATCAAGCACTTGAACCCAAGCTTGATAGTTCGCTCTCCACTAGGAGTCGAAGTGGCTTTGATCGAATATTATGGACCATGTACTGTATGTATTGAGGGCCGAAACCTAGAAGCAAGCCTAGTACTACTCGAGATGGCAGACTTTGATGTCATTTTGGGAATGGATTGGCTAGGCCATCATTCGGCGGTCTTATTATGTGGTGAGAGGAAGCTTGTGCTTACTGACAAAAAGGGAAAGGAGTATAGCTTCACTGGGATCAGGCTATCTAGGAAGCGGAAGCTGATTCTCTCCGCCCTAAAAGCTAAGAGACGCTTAGAGAAGGGGGGAGTGGGGTATCTAGTATCTGTAGTCGACATCACGGTGGAGTCACACAAGATGGAAGATATAGATGTGGTTCGAGAGTTTCCAGATGTATTTCCAGAGGAGCTTCCAGGTCTATCGTCGGACAGGGCTACAAAGTTTGTAATAGACCTTATGCCAGGTTCGGCGCCGATGTCCAAAGCACCATACAGGATGGCCCCAACCGAGTTAAAGGAGTTGAAGACCCAATTACAAGAATTGTTAGATAAGGGCTTCATACGACCTAGCATATCACCTTGGGGGGCACCGGTATTATTTGTCAAGAAGAAGGATGGAAGTGTAAGGCTATGCATTGACTATCGTGAACTGAACAAGTTGACGATCAAGAATCGGTATCCTTTGCCTAGAATCGACGATCTATTCGATCAATTGTAGGGTGCAAAGGTTTTCTCGTAGATTGATCTTCGATCGGGGTATCACCAACTGAAGATCAAGGCCGGAGATATTCCAAAGACTGCTTTCAGGACGAGGTATGGACATTATGAGTTTCTAGTTATGTCCTTCGGGTTGACCAATTCTCCAGCGTCGTTCATGGAACTGATGAACCGAGTGTTTCATGATATGTTGGACACTTCAATCATCGTATTCATCGATGACATATTGATCTACTCTAAGGACATGGAGACTCATACAGCACACTTGAGAGCAGCCCTACAACGGCTGAGACAAGAGAAGCTTTATGCTAAGTTCAAGAAGTGCGAGTTTTGGCTGAAGGAAGTGGCTTTCTTGGGCCATGTTGTATCTGAAGATGGCATCAAGGTTGATCTAAGTAAGATAGCTACTATAGTAGGATGGGAAGCACCAAAATCAGTTGCGGAGATTCGTAGTTTCCTTGGGTTGGCTGGTTATTATAGAAGATTCGTGGAAGATTACTCCAGGATCGTTGTTCCACTCACCAGGTTGACCAAGAAGGGAGAGAAATTCATATGGACAGATGAGTGTGAGAAGTGCTTTCAGACTTTGAAGTCAAGGCTAGTCTCTGCACCTATCTTGACCATCCCAGAACCAAGCGTACCGTTTACTTTATATACGGATGCTTCAGGATTGGGTATTGGGTGTGTATTGATGCAAGGAGAACAGGTGATTGCTTATGCATCAAGACAGTTAAAGGAGCATGAGAAGAACTATCCTACGCACGATTTGGAGCTAGCAGCGGTTATACATGCAATCAAAACTTGGAGACACTACTTGTACGGTGAGAAGTTTCAGATCAAGTCAGATCACAAGAGCTTAACGTATCTTTTCACTCAGAAGGATCTGAATATGAGACAGAGGAGATGGCTTGAATTATTGAAAGATTATGATTGTGACATCCAGTACCATCCGGGTAAACTAAATGTGGTGGCTGATGCCTTAAGCAGAAAATGGGCATCTAAACCTGAGGCAGGACCAAGTACAAATGCTGCATTATGTGCCGCAGCCTCATGTTCAATCAAAGGTGATGAAGAGTATATTATAGAGACTGCATAAGATCCAGTTGAGCAAGGCTTAATTCATAAGTTCACCATGATGTTCGCAGCTTTGAAGATCTCACCGGATCTAGTTGATGAAGTCAAAGTAGCAATCCTACATGATCCTCATCTCAAGACAGTGCAAGCAGACTTAGAGAAGGGTACGAGCAATCCTGACTTTACCTTGGATTCAGACAAGGTACTCAGGTATCGTGGACGGTTATGAATACTTGAGATGAAGACTGCAATATCAGAGATCGAGTTATGACTGAAGCTCATTACACTCCATATTCGGTACATCCAAGAAGTACAAAAATGTACCATGATTTAAGGAGATTATATTGGTGGAGGGGTATGGAAGCTGATATAGCTCGTTTTGTGTTCCAGTGTCTGAATTGTCAACAAGTTAAAGCAGAAAGGCAGAGACCCGCAGGTTTACTACAGCCATTATCGGAACCTGCATGGAAGTGGGATTGTATTGCCATGGATTTCGTCACTGGCTTACCTTTGACACCAAGGTCAGTGGATGCAATTTTGGTTATAGTAGATCGACTCACCAAGACAGCTCGATTTATTGCGGTCAGACATCAGTATACCATGGAGGAACTGGCCAAGTTATATTTTGATAATATAGTAAGACTTCATGGCGTTCCAGAGAGTATAGTATCTGACAGATCCCCGTTTTACATCAAAGTTCTAGGAAGGATTATAGAAAGCTATGGGAACGAAGTTGAAGTTCAGTACAGCTTTTCACTCTCAACAATTACTAACCTAAGGTCTGTAAAAACTTATGGAATTAGTATCCATACCTGAGAAGATTACTTTTCCTCTGAAATTCTTCTCCTTTTTGCTAGGTTCTCTTCCTTGCTTCTCCTCTTCTTCCTTTCCTCCTCCTCTCTTTCTCTCACTTCAATTAGGGTTATGAAAGGAGTGAAAGTGGCTTAGGGACGTCCCTTAAATAGGTTAGAAACATCCTAAAATAAGTCCCTTTGAAATTAGGAAGGAATCCAATCGAAAAATCTTGACCTTTCCTAATTTCTATTTTCGGTAGGATCCGAGGGTCGATGGGAGGGTCGATGATCCCGTCGACCCTAGGGTCTTAAGCTGTCCGACCCTCCCTTTAAATCTGAGGGTCTGACATTCTGTTTTGGGATGTCTGACCCTACTTGGCTGGGTATGCGACCCTCCCTTAAAATTAAGTGTTTTTGGGTCGATTTTATACCTGGGATCTCGTTCTCCATCACGCCCTTGGTCCACTTGACTCGACCATGATGGGTAAACCTGATTCAAGGTGGTAAGACCGGGTTAGTTTGACACGGGTCTTACAACTCCCCCCAACTTATAAAAATTTCGTCCTCAAAATTGTACGTACCTTCTGAATCAAACAAGTGAGGGTATTGCTTTCGCATAGCATTCTCTTCTTCCCATGTAACTTCTTCCATGTCTCTACTTTTTCCATGTGACCTTAACATAGTAGATATCTCTGTTGCGTAGACGTTGAACCTTTCGACTGGTGATTTCTGTTGGTGTTACTTCGAATGTCAAATCATCAGTTAATTCTGGCAAATCTACTGTCAACACGTGCGTCGAATCCTTGACATACTTCTTCAATAGAGAAATGTGAAATACGTCGTGCACACTTGACATAGATGGTGGTAATGCCAACTGATAAGCTACTTTTCCACGCTTAGCTAGAATTTCGTATGGCCCGACATATCTTGGACTTAATTTTCCTTTCTATCTGAACCTCTTCAATCCTCTCATAGGCGATACTTTCAAAAATACTTTATCACCTACGGTGAACTCTAGATCTCTTCGTCGAGTATCTGCATATTGCTTCTGACGGTTCTGAGCTGTTTTCACTCTCTCCTTGATGAAGTCGACCACTCGACAAGTCTCTTCCACAAATTCGGGTCCAACAATACTGCGTTCTCCAACTTCATTCCAAAACAAGGGAGTTCGACACTTTCTACCATACAGTGCCTCATAAGGTGACATCTGTATAGTAGCCTGATAGCTGTTGTTATAGGAGAACTCGATCAATGGTAACTTTTCGTCCCATGATCCTTTGAAATCAATCACACATGCTCGTAGCATATCTTCTAGGATCTGGATTGTATGCTCTGACTGTCCGTCTGTCTGTGGGTAGAATGCAGTACTGAACTTCAATGTTGTACCCATAGCCTTTTGCAGTCCTTCCCAAAATTTGGAAGTAAATCGTGGATCTCTATCGGACACAATGCTTTCTGGAACACCATGTAACCGAACAATATTATCCACATACAACTTTGCTAACCTTTCCAGTGTATACTGGGGTCGTATCGGTATGAAGCGAGTTGTCTTAGTCAGACGGTCCACAATCACCCAAACTGCGTCAACTACTCGAGGAGTCAATGGTAGTCCTGTGACAAAGTCCATAGTGATGCAGTCCCATTTCCACACTGGTTCCGGTAATGGCTGTAACAGTCCTGCGGGTCTTTGTCGTTCAGCCTTTACTTTCTGACAATTTAGGCATTGAGACACGAACTTAGCTACATCTGCTTTCATTCCCCTCCACCAATACAGTTTCTTTAGATCATGATACATTTTTAAGCTTCCAGGATGTATCGAGTAGATGGTGGTGTGGGCTTCCTTCATCAGTCGGTGTCTAATGTCTACATTTTCTGTTTCGGGTACACATATTCTTCCTTTGTATTTCAATACTTTTTCTTCGTCCAAGGTGAACTCAGGGTTAGTCCTACCTTTCTCCATATCTTCTTGTACCGTTCTCAGATAAGGATCTGCTTTGATAGCTGTCTTCACTTCATCCACTATATCCGGTATAATCTTCATTGCCGCGAACATATTCGAAAACCGATGAATAAACCCTTGGTTGGCTGATCCATCCGTTGTATCTATCACATACTGCTGGTTGCCGTGATTGAATACCATTCCGGTAGTACACATTGCTGCAGTTGTGCTAGCTTCTCCTTGAGATTTTATCATTGCTTTTCTGCTCAATGCATCTGCTACTACGTTCGCTTTTCCCGATGATACTGGATATCACAATCATAGTCCTTCAATAGTTCCAGCCATTTTCTTTGTCTCATATTTAACTCCTTCTGATTAAATAGATAAGTAAAACTTTTATGGTCCGACTTAGTCTGAAATTTCTCTCCGTATAGGTAGTGTCTCCATATCTTGACAGCATGTACTACTGCCGCTAACTCCAAATCATGGGTGGGGTAATTTTTCTCATGTACCTTTAACTGTCTTGAGGCATATGTAATTACTTGCTCTCCTTGCATAAGCACACATCCTAGTCCCAATCCCGATGCATCAGTGTATAAGGTAAATGTCTGTCCTGGAACGGGAATGGTCAAAATTGGGGCGGATATCAATCTGGTCTTCAGTGTTTGAAAACTTTTTTCACACTTATCCGTCCATACAAAATTTTCTCCTTTCTTGGTCAAACTGGTGAGAGGTACGACAATCCGAGAATAGTCTTCTACGAATCTCCGATAATATCCAGCTAGACCCAGAAAACTTCTAATTTCGGAAACACTCTTTGGTGCTTCCCACTTCACAATAGCCTCGATCTTACTGGGGTCCACTTTGATTCCTTCTGCGGATACTACTTGGCCTAGAAAGGCGACTTCACTTAGCCAAAACTCACACTTCAAAAATTTGCCGTATAACTTCTCTTTCCTTAAACGCTGTAGGGCTGCATTTAGGTTCTTGACATGGGTTTCCTTGTCCTTGGAATATACCAATATGTCATCAATAAATACTATAACCGTCGTATCCAACATATCATGGAAAACTCGGTTCATTAGTTCCATGAACGTTGCCGGTGCATTAGTTAATCCGAAGGACATCACTAAGAACTCATAATGTCCGTATCTTGTCCTAAAAGCTGTCTTCGGAATGTCACCTTCTTTAATCTTCTGCTGATGATAGCCTGATCGAAGATCGATCTTTGAAAATACCTTCGCTCCTTGTAACTGATCGAACAAGTCATCGATCCTGGGTAGTGGATATCGATTCTTGATGGTCAGTTTATTCAACTCTCGATAGTCGATGCATAATCGAACGCTACCATCCTTCTTCTTTACGAACAACACCGGTGCTCCCCATGGATATATACTGGGTCTAATATAACCTTTATCCAGCAGTTCTTGTAATTGCACTTTTAATTCCTTCAGTTCAGTAGGAGCCATTCTATAAGGTGCTTTTGATACCGGTGCGGCTCCAGGTATCAGGTCTATTACAAACTCCGTGACACGGTTGGGCGGTAATCCGGGTAGCTCCTCCGGAAATACGTCAGAGTAATCCCACACGACATCAATGTCTTCCAATTGTAGTGCTTCCTTGGTTAGGTCGACCACTGATACTAAATATCCGACGGCTCCATTTTCAAGTCACTTCTTAGCCTTTAATGCGGAAAGTATGAGCTTGCGTCTCCGGGGAAGTTTGGTTCCCGAGAAACTGAATTCTGCTCCTTCTTTGTCTTTGAACGTTAGCTTCTTCTCGGCGCATAACAGATTTGCAGAATGCCGAGCTAACCAGTCCATTCCAAAGATGACGTCAAAGTCTGCCATCTCAAGTTGTATCAAGGTTGCATCCAAGGTCTGCTCTCCAATGAGAACTGGACATGGTCCATAACCTTTCTCTAATTCCACTTCTAATCCCATCGGTGACCGTACAAGTATTTTGTAGTCTAATGTTTTGATGGGTAAATTGGTCTTCTTTCCAAACGACACAGATATAAATGAATGAGTAGCTCCTGAATCAAAGAGTACTCTGGCGGGTATTCCATTGAAAGGTACGATACCTGTGATTCATTTTTACTTAGTCTACATGCTCAATCAATGAAACTATAACCTTAAAAGTTTCGTCATACCTGTGACCACATCGGGCGATGCGGCAGCATCCTCTGATGTAACAGCATATACCCGTCCTTGATGTAACTGCTTCTTGGGTTTTGGGCATTCCCTTGCCATATGCCCTAGTTGGTTGCAGTTATAGCACTTCGGGGCTTCAGAATTTGGCTTTGACTGTGGTTGAGCTGCTGAAGTAGACTTTGGTGCAGTTGCAAAATTCTGAGGACGAAAATATTTATACGTCCGATTATCGCCTCCGTTGTCGGAGTTTCCGGCTGGTCTCTTTATTCCTCTGTTCTGAGAGAAATAGCTCTCCTTCTGGCTCGATTCAATTACTCGAGCAATCTGGACAGCTTCGTTGTAAATCTTCTTCTCTAAGCCCAGAACGTTTTCTCTTATGCTTCCTCTTAGTCCCGTGATGAACCTACGGGTTTTTGTATCTTCTTCTTGCATGCTAGCCGGTGCGAAGAAAAACAGTTCTTCGTAGCGCTGTTGATATGCGTCTACGGTCATCTGTCCCTAGTACAAACTCAGGAACTCTTTCTCCATTGAATCTCTGAAGCTTCTTGGGAAATACTTCTCGACGAACGCTTCTTTATATATAGCCCATGTCAGTACGGCGTGCTTGGTCAATAAGTACGTCTTTGTAGATTTCCACCAATGGTGTGCCTCGCCTTTGAGCATAAAGGTGGCGCATAGTACTTTATCTTCCTCGGTGATAGTCATCATAAGGAAGTTCCTTTCCATTTCGTTTATCCAGTGTGCTGGCCACAGTGGATCAGACGGCTTGCCATTGAATTCTCTCGGTTTCATTTTCAAAACTTTCTCCACTAGTCGGGAGTGATCCAGTTGATTTTGGTATGCCCCAAACATTGGGGGTGGATACTGATAGTTCCCTTGGGCTGCTTCTGGGACTTGCATTGGAATTGGTGCAGCCGGTTGTTGAGGTGTCTGTTGAGCTGGGTGATTACCCACTGGTGCTGCACTAGCTTGCCCAATGTGCATGGTTGCAGCCTGAGTGGCTTGAAAAATAACTCCCATTGCAACCTGCATTTGAGCTTGTGCGTGTTGCATTTGCTGTAGCTGTTGTGCCAGATTCATCACCACTGTTGTTAGCTCTGGTGGTGGTGGTGGCAAATTTGTGGGATTTACCGGTTCTGGATTTTCCGGTGCATGGTTATTCTCTTGACTAGTCTCCCCCACTGGTGGTGGTGGTGGGACTGTGTTTTGGGTCTGTCGGGTCACTCTACGGCCAGACATAATTCCTTTCGTTGATTGTTGGTGCCTGAAAATTCATCAAGGTAGGTTATAATTCATTTATATCTCATGTAGGCACACTAACCGATAAGAAATTCCAATTCTAACTCATTTTATAAAAAAATAGTTGTCTTTTCTATGCAGGGTCGATGGTGAGGGTCGCTGGTATGTTCGACCCTGGGTATTCGACCCTGGGAATAACCTGTTCCTCCTGAGAGCTGAGGGTCGATGCGAGGGTCGATGGGTGTCCGACCCTCAGTCCGACCCTCGATTTTCTATCAGATTCCCGAGAGCCGAGGGTCGATGGGAGGGTCGATCCGAGGGTCGATGGTACCAGTCGAATTGTCCGACCCTCGGACCAAAAATCAGATTGTTAAGATCCGATTCTGGGTTATTTCTCACTATTCCTCCTCCGTTTCGACTCGTCTCCACTCTCTAAGTTGCTACAGTGCTACTCCACTGTTCTTGGTCAGTTTAACTCCGGGTTTCGATGCCCACGTCATCCCTACAGGTATATCCTCTCACCTTTACCTGTTTTTTTATGTTTTCTTTTCTAGGTTTTTGCCCATATAACTCGTATTTTCGAAATTAAACTTTTTCCAACCGTAAAAATTCGATTTTTATTGGGGGCTTTTGTTATTGGGGTCTTGAGGAACGAAAGCCCTCAAAAAGTTTTGAGTTTCATCGGTTGGTTATCGAGAAACTTAAAATTTTCTCTTTTTGCCCTAATTTATCAAAATTTTTTTATTTTTCTTGAATTTCTTCAAATTGAGCTTCGTCAGTTAAAATCTCCTACTGTATGTGGGTCGTAGGACATATTCTAACCTACGTAAGTTCTCAGCCCACTTATATGGTGAGAAATGGGGCTTCATTTTTAATTTTTCGGATTTTTATCCTATTAACTCCTTGCTTCCTTTCTTTTTCTTATTTTGCAGATACTATGGCCCGTACCAAAGTACCTAGAGTGCGCGATCCACTTCGCTTCCGTTCGAAAGAAGCTGAGGCACAGTATGCGGACTATGCCCGTAAGAAGGTTGAAGGGGGTCGCATGGTGAACTTGGCTGAGATAGCCTTGTTTAATGTAGAGGGAGCATTCGGTGATATGGGGTGGCTCCCTGTCATCACTTACGACGCGTGCACATGTCCCGACTTGGTACGCCAGTTCTATTGTAATCTCCAGGTGGTGGGGAATTACAATGATGTCGAGCGTGGTCAGGTTTTGCGCATCACTAGTTACATCAAAGGGGTGCACATCTCCTTTGATTATCGGCAGCTGGCCGATCTGTTGGGCATTCCCTTTGATGGCCCCATGGTGTACTATTCGCCGGGAGAGCCACAGTTTGTTGAGATGGAGATGAGGGCAGAGATCGACAACCAGTTGCTCCGTCCCGATAGATGGCAGATGAGAGCTTGCTACTTGCGTCCAGCTCCACGGGTCTTTTGCAAGATTATCCAGCATAATCTGATCCCACAGAGTGGGCACTATGAGAGGGTGTCTCAGTTGACCCAGTTCTTGATCTATAGCATATGCACCCGCCAGCCGGTCTGTCTTACATACATCATTATGCGGACGATGATTAGTGCTACATTGTCCGGTCATAGGGGAAATCTACCCTATAGACGCATGATTACAGTGCTACTGACCCGTCTGGGGGTGGATCTGGTAGATGAGAAGATCCAGGAGAAGACCTTCTCGTCGCCTCTAGATTGGGAGGCTATCTGCAAGATGGGGCTGCGAGATGCGGAGGTTAGCGATGAGGAGAGAAACGCGATGGTGCGCCCTCACACTCGGGTTGAGATGGCTGATGCTGAGGCTGCTGCTAGGGCTCGGGGAGATCCGGTCGACGATGATGATCGTATGTATATGGATGTCGACGCGATACCCCCGCCATCACCCACACAGGCGGATAGGGCTGGTACTTCTGCTGCGGCGGCTTCGGTACCAGAGACCGGTCCTTCTCATGGGGCTGGTCCTTCACGCCCACCAGCTGATGACGTGCTGAGTATGTTTCACGAGATTAGAGAGGCTCAACGCGCATCGGATCTGAGGATAGGGGAGCTCCTAGACGCCGAGCGCCGGACTGATCAGAGGGTGGCTGATCTCACAGCTAGTCTGCAGGCGACTCAGACCTAGGTGGCATGGTTGACTAGGGTCTATGCCGAGGACTATGATAGAGACCGTGAGGCACCGCCTCCTCCTTCGCCTCCAGCATTCTGATTGTACTTTTATTTTTCTTGTCTTGTGCTACAGAGTAACTATCCGGGTTGTGGACTGTACTCTGCTTTCGTTATGTCTATGCATTTGTTTTTCTCTCTCATTGTAACTTGTTTCCCCTTTAATAGATGTATTATTCTCTTGTTAATTTGGTCTCAATCAACACAGGTGCTTATGGTTTGTTTGTATTAAAGTTTTTAATTTGTCCTAACTCAGTTCACAATTGTCTTGTATGTATGTTAGTTTTGGCAGGTAAGGCCTGAGAAGCTCTGATACCAAGTAGTCACACCCCAATTCTGCACCAACCAGAATGGTGTGATGAACCGCTAAGTAACCAACGGTTCAACCAGGATCTCGAATAGGCTATCCCTGTTTTATCCAAACTTCCACACATCCAAAATCATAATCAGAGTAATACACAATAACGGAAAATTTATAGATAAATGAACTGAGAACTAAGATGATACCATTAAATAAGTAGTAAATTATTCTGTTTTCAACTGAGACATACTTATGTAAATATCAAATACATGTCTTTATAAATTCAAAGAAACCTATAAAATAGCTAATCAAATACACATGAGTCACACTCGCAAGAGGTGTCATGTATATACTCTTCAGCTCCAGCTTCCATTGCTGCTATATTCCTGTACGCAGACGCGTTCATATAATCTTCGACTGTGTAACCTGCATCATCAACTAAAAATATTCGACGTCGAGGAGTGAGCACACAACACAGCTCAGTGAGTAGCCAAAACAATGCAACAATACATATGCATGCAAAAATCAATTTATATCTTTGGTCTGGTTTATAGTTTGCAATGCGCAATAGAAAGGTTGGGTGGTCAAAGGTTAACGTTTATTGACACCGCCTCTATACACAGGGTGTGGAAGCCCGCCCGAAGGTTAACGTTTATCGTCGTCCCCATCCACCCTACCATAACATTATACAACAAAGGTTAACGTTTATTGCTATATAATGCTATACCAACACGTAAGCCCCTGTTAGCGAGGGCTTGCAAACTGGGCTCGCTACTAACCAATCCTAATGCCAAACAGTGTATCCAAGGCCTCACCCCAGCATCCCTAAGAATGCCCATAGAGATAGAGCTAAGTCCCCCCGGTAGAGTCAGAGACTACAAGGACCGAGACCACCTCCCCTGATACTCTACGACATAATAGCTCTGCTAAGGTAAGGGCGGTACGACGATGTCAATGCACAAGACTTGAGTTAGAGATAGAGCTAAAGTGCTGAGACCCGCCAAAGGTTAACGTTTATTGACGTTCTCATCACACCTCCCCTAATACTCGCTCGCATCAAATGCATCAACCACACACATACAAGCACATGCCTATTCCTATCACCATCATCATCATCATGTTATAAACAATAAAATAAATATGCATGAACAAATAATAGAAATATTGGATGGCATGCTGTATGCACATTACAAACATATTTTCCTAGAATCAAACATAGCATAGGACTCAAGAAATAGAAAACAGTTTATTATTAACCGATTTGTTTGGAGTTAAGGTTCCTCACCTTAGCTTGTCATAAGATATTTCCCAAGCTTTAAAATCACCGTTACAATGTTATTAGATTGCTAGCAGACCTAACAAAGCCGATAAAATTTAATTAGAATTAATTCTAGAATTAAAAACCATTCTGTCAACTGAGGGTCGATGCTAGGGTCGATGCTAGAGTCGATGGGTCTATCGACCCTCCCTCCATTATGGACTTCCCTAATGTTGAGGGTCGATGGTCAGAAACACCTAGGGTCGGATGGTTATTGACCCTCGGTGCGACCCTCGGTACACTCTGATCCAATTTCCATTTTTTAATCCATTCTTCGAGTCTGGGGTCCTATGGCTTGATTCTACATCCCATTCAACACTCATTCCATGGCTTGAAATCATGAATCATCCCCCTAGATGGCTTTCATGCATTCTCCTAGGGTTTTCCATGAAAACCTAACCATGGATCGATGGTTTGGGTTTCTCCGAGATCATACTCTCAACAATTACTAACCTAAGGTTTGTAGAAAATTATGGAATTAGTATCCATACCTGAGAAGATTACTTTTCCTCTGAAATTCTTCTCCTTTTTGCTAGGTTCTCTTCCTTGCTTCTCCTCTTCTTCCTTTCCTCCTCCTCTCTTTCTCTTACTTCAATTAGGGTTATGAAAGGAGTGAAAGTGGCTTAGGGACGTCCCTTAAATACACTAGAAACATCCTAAAATAAGTCCCTTTGAAATTAGGAAGGAATCCAATCGAAAAATCTCGAACTTTCCTAATTTCTATTTTTGGCAGGATCCGAGGGTCGATGATCCCGTCGACCCTAGGGTCTTAAGCTGTCCAACCCTCCCTTAAAATCTGAGGGTCTGACATTCTGTTTTGGGAGGTCCTACCCTACTTGGCTGGGTATGCGACCCTCCCCTAAAATTAAGTGTTTTTGGGTCGATTTTATACCTGGGATCTCGATCTCCATCACGCCCTTGGTCCACTTGACTCGACCATGATGGGTAAACCTGGTTCAAGGTGGTAAGACCGGGTTAGTTTGACATGGGTCTTACAACACCAGTGTCCCCCATGGAGATATACTGGGTCGAATATAACCCTTGTCCAGTAGTTCTTGTAGTTGCACCTTCAGTTCCTTCAGTTCCGTAGAAGCCATTCTATAGGGTGCTTTTGATACGGGTGCGGCTCTAGGTACAAGGTCTAACACAAACTCTGTTGCTCGGTCGGGTGGTAATCTGGGTAGTTCCTCTGGAAATACATCAGGATAGTCCCGCATGACATCAAGATCTTCCATTCGTGGTGTGTCCTTGGTTAGGTCGACTACGGATACTAGATACCCGATTTCCCCCTTCTCAAGGCACTTCTTAGCTTTTAATGCTGAAAGTATGACCTTGCGTCTCTGGGGAAGTTTGGTTCCCAAAAAACTTAATTCTGCTCCTTCTTTGTCTTTGAACGTTAGCTTCTTTTCGGCGCATAATAGATTTGCAGAATGCCGAGCTAACCAGTCCATTCCCAAGATGACATCAAAGTCTGCCATTTCAAGTTGTATCAAGGTTGCATCTAAAGTCTTCTCTCCAATGAGAACTGGACATGGTCCATAACCTTTCTCTAGTTCTACTTCTAACCCCATCGGTGACCGTACAAGTAATTTGTAGTCTAATGTTTTGATGGGTAATTTTGTCTTCTTTCCAAAAGACACAGATATAAATGAATGAGTAGCTCTGGAATCAAAGAGTGCTCTGGCGGGTACGCCATTTATAGGTACAATACCTGTGATTTATCTTTACTTAGTCTACATGCTCATCCATGTAATTATAACTTTTAAAAAAAAGGTTTCAGTCATACCTGTGACCACATCGGGTGATGCGGCCGCATCCTCGGACGTAACAGCATATACCCGTCCCTGATGGAATTGCTTCTTGGGCTTGGGGCACTCCCTTGCCATATGTCCCGGCTGGTTGCAGTTAAAACACTTCAGGACTTTAGAATTTGGCTTTTGCTGAGGTTGAGCTGCTGGAGTAGTCTTGGTTGCAGTCGTAAAATTCTGAGGATGGAAAGGCTTATATGTCTTGTTATTGCCTCCATTGTAAGAATTTTCGGCTGGCCTTTTGATGCCTCTGTTTTGAGTAAAATAACTCTCCTTCTGGCTCGATTCTATAACTCAAGCAATCAGAACAGCTTCACAATAAATTCTCTTTTCTAAGCCCAGAACATGTTCTCTGATGTTTCCTCTCAGTCCCGTGACAAACCTATGGGTTTTGGTTTCGTCTTCTTACATACTCAGGGGTGCGAAGAAAAACATCTCTTCTTAACGCTGTTGGTATGCATCCACTGACATCTGTCCCTGATAAAGCCTCAGGAACTCCTTCTACATCGAATCTCTGAAGCTCCGTGGAAAATATTTCTCAAAGAAGGCTTCTTTATATATAGCCCATGTCAGTAGGGCATGCTTGGTCAGTAGATATGCCTTCGTGGATTTCCACCATTGATGTGCGTCGCCCTTGAGCATGAAGGTGGCGCATAGTACTTTCTCTTGCTCTGTGATAGTCAACATGAGGAAATTTCTCTCCATCTCGTCTATCCAGTGGGCTGGCCACAACGGATCAGACGGTTTGCCGTTGAATTCTTTGGGTTTCATCTTCAAAAATCTCTCCACTAGTCGGGAGTGGTCCAACTGATTTTGGGGGTTTGCCCCAAACATATGGTGTGTGTCACACCCCAATTCTGGTCTATTCAGAATGATGTGATGAACCGCTAAATAACCAATGGTTCAACCAGGATCTCTAATAGGCTATCCCCGCGTTATCCAAACTTACACACATCCGTAATCATAATCAGAGTAAATACACAATAGCGGAAGTCTTATAATAACATGAACTGAGAATCTATGTGATATTAAAATTTAAGTAACAATTTATTCTGTATCAACCGAAACATAAATAAATATCAACACAAGTCTTTAATAAATCCAAACAAAGAAACTTATAAAAATATCTAATCAAATACACACGAGTTGCACTCGCAAGAGGAGTCGTGTGTATCATCTTCAACTCCAGCTTCCATAGCTGCCACGTTTCCGTACGCAGACGCACCCATGTAGTCTTCAACCGTATAGCCTACAACATCAACTAAAAATATTCGACGTCGAGGGGTGAGCACACAACACGGCTCAGTGAGTAGCCAAAACAATGCAACAATACATATGCATCCAAAAAATCAATTTATATCTTTGGTCTAGTTTAAAGTTTACAGTATGCTATAGAAAGGTTGAGGTAGCCAAAGGTCGCGTTTATTGACTCTGCCTCTATACACGAGTGTGTGACGTTACCCGAAGATCACGTTTATCATCAACTCACATGCACCCAATCATGAATATTATATAACAAATGTTACGTTTATTGCAATATAGTGCCATACCAACACGTAAGCCCCTATTGGCGAGGGCTGCAAACTGGGCTCGCAACTAACCAATCCTAATGCCAAACAGTGTATCCAAAGCCTCACCCCAGCATCCCTCAGAATGTCCAGAGAGATAGAGCTAAGGCCCCCCGGTAGAGTTAGAGACTACAAGGACCGAGACCACCTCCCCTGATACTCTACGACATAATAGTTCTGCTAAAGTAATGGAGATACGATGATTCCAATGCACAAGACTTGAATTGGAGATAGAGCTAAAGTGCTAAGACCCGCCAAAGGTTAACGTTTATTGGCATTCTCATAACACCCCCCCTGATACTCGCTCGCATCAAGCACATCAACCACATACATACAAGCACATGCCTATTCCTATCATCATCATCATCATCATGTTATAAACAACAAAGTAAATATGCATGAACAAGTAATAGAAATATTGGATGGCATGCTGTATGCACATTACAAACATATTCGCATAGAATCAAGCATAGCATAGGACTCAAAAATAGAAAACAGTTTATTATTAACCAATTTAGTTTGGAGTTAAGGTTCCTCACCTTAGCTTGCTAAAAGATACTTTTCCAAGCTTTAAAATCACCTTTATACTGTTATTATATTGCTTGAAGACCTAACAAAATCGATAGAATTTAATTAGAATTAATTCCGAATTTAAAAACCATTCTGTCAACTGAGGGTCGATGCTAGGGTCGATGCTAGGGTTGATGGGTCGATCAACCCTCCCCTCTTTCTGGACTTCCCTAATGCTGAGGGTCGATGGCCATAAACACCTAGGGTCGGATGGCCTATCGACCCTGGGTGCGACCCTCGGTGCAGTCTGGTCCAATTTTCACTTTTTAATCCATTCTTCGTGTTTGGGGTCCTATGGTTTGTTCCCACATTCCATTAGACATTCATTCTATGGTCTGAAACCATGAATCATCCTCCTAGATGGCTTTCATGCATTCTCCTAGGGTTTTCCATGAAAACCTAACCATGGATGGATGGTTTGGGTTTCTCCAAGATCGCTCTCTCTCCAATAACTGTCCTAAGGTCTGTAGAAACTCATGGAATTATTATCCATACCTGAGAAGATTAATCTTTCTCTGTAACTCTTCTCCTTTTTGCTAGGTTCTCTTCCTTGCCTCTCTTCTTCCTCTTTTCCTTCTCCTCTCTTTCTCTCAATTCAATTAGGGTTGTGAAAGGAGTGAAAGTGGCTTAGGGACGTCCTTTAAATAGACTAGGAACATCCTAAATAAGTCCCATTGAGATTTGGAAAGAATCTCAATAAAAAATATAGAAATTTCCTAATTTCTATATTCGGCCGAAACCGAGGGTTGATGGGAGGGTCGATGACCCCGTCGACCCTAGGGTCTTAAGCTGTCTGACCCTCCCTCCAAAACCGAGGGTCTGACTTTCTGTTTTGGGAGGTCCGACCCTGCTTAGCTGGGTGTGCGACCCTCCCCTAATTTGAAATGTTTTTGGGTCGATTTTATACCTGGGATCTCGATCTCCTTCACGCCCTTGGTCCATTTGACTTGACCATGATGGGTAAACCTGGTTCAAGGTAGTAAGACCGGGTTAGATTGACACGGGTCTTACAGTGTGGGTACTGGTAATCACCCTGAGCTGCTTCCTGTACCTGCACTGGAATCTGTGCAACCGGTTGTTGAGGTGTCTGAGGAGCTGGGTGGTTACCCACCGGTGCTGCACTGGCTTGTCCTGTGTGCATGGGTGCAGCCTGAGTGGCTTGAAACATAATTCCCATGGCAACCTACATCTGAGCTTCCGCGTGTTGCATCTGCTGCAGCTGCTGTGCCAGATTCATCACCACGGTTGTTAGCTCTGGTGGTGGAGGTGGCAAATTTGTAGGGTTTGCCTGTTCTGGATTACCCGATGCATAATTATTCTCTTGACTAGTCTCCTCCACGAGTGGTGGTGGTGGGACTGCATTCGAGTCTGTCGGGTCACCCTACGTCCAGACATAAATCTTTTCTATGATTGGTGGTGCCTGAAAATCATCAAAATAGGTGAGAAGTCATTTATATTTCATGTAGGCACGCTAACCAATAATCAATTCCAATTCTAGCTCATTTTATAAAAAAAATACTGTCTTTTCTATGCAGGGTCGATGGTGAGGGTCGATGGTATGTCCGACCCTTGGTATCCGACCCTAGGAATGACCAGTTCTTCCCAAGAGCTGAGGGTCGATGCGAGGGTCGATGGGTATCCGACCCTCTGTTCCGACCCTTGATTTTTTGTCAGATTCCCGAGAGCCGAGGGTCAATGCGAGGGTTGATTCGATGGTCGATTGTTCTAGTCGAATTGTCCGACCCTCGGACCAAAAATCAGATTTTTAAGATCCGATTCTGGGTCATTTCTTATTATTTCCCTCCCGTTTCGACTCGCCTCTCCTCTCTGAGTTGCTACAGTGCTACTCCCATGTTGTTCGTCGATTTTATTCCGAGTTTCGAAGTCCACTTCATCCCTACAGGTATGTCTTCCCATTTTTACCTGTTTTTAGGTTTCCATTTCAAGGTTTTTACACATTTAACTTGTATTTTCCAAATTAAACTTTTTCCAATCGTAAAAATTAGATTTTTATTGGGGGCTATTGTTATTGGTGTCTCGAGGAATGAAAGCCCTAAAAAAATTTTGAGTTTCATCGGTTGGTTATCGAGAAACTTGAAATTTTCTCTTTTTGCCCTAATTTGTTGACATTTTCGATTTTTCTTGAATTTCTTCAAATTGGACTTCGTCGGTTAAAATTTCCTACTGTATGTGGGTTGTAAGATGTATTTTAACCTACGTAAGTTCTCATGCCCACTTGTATGGTGAGGAATGGGGCTTTATGGTCAACTTACGTCGTTATTAAATCAATTTCAGAATTTTTTTTTATCCCATAATTTCCTTATTTTTCCTTCTCCTTCTTGTTTTGCAGTTACCATGGCTCGTACCAAGGTACCCAGCGTGATCCCCTTCGCTTCCGTTCTAATGAAGCCGAGGCACGGTATGCTGACTTTGCCCGTAAGAAGGTTGAGGGTGGTCATATGGTGAACTTGGTTGAGTTAGCCGTGTTCAACGTAGAGGGAGCCTTTGGTGACATGGGGTGGCTTCATGTCATCACCTACGATGCGTGCACATGTCTAGATTTGGTGTGCCAGTTTTATTGTAATCTGCAGGTGATGGGGAATTACAATGACGTTGAGCATGGTCAGGAGTTACGCATCACCAGCTACGTCAAAGGGGTAAATATTTCTTTCGACTTTCGGCAGCTAGCCGACTTGTTGGGCATTCCTTATGATGGCCCCATGGTGTACTGTGCGCCTGGAGAGCCCCAGTTTGTTGAGATGGAGATGAGGGCAGAGATCGACAATCAGTTGCTCCGTCCTGATCGATGGCAGATGAGAGCTTGTTATTTGCGTCCAGCTCCACGTGTCTTCTGCAAAATTATCCAGCATAACCTGATCCCACAGAGTGGGCACTATGAGAGGATTTCTCAGTTGACCCAATTCCTTATATACAGTATATGCACTTGCCAGCCCGTCTGCCTTCCATACATCATCAAGCGGACTATGATTAGTGCTACATTGTCCGGACATAGGGGTAATCTACCCTATGGACGCATGATTATAGTGCTACTGAACCGTCTAGGGGTTGACCTAGTAGATGAGAAGATCCTGGAGTAGACCTTCTCGTCGCCTCTAGATTAGGAGGCAATCTGCAAGATGGGTATGCGGGATGCCCAGGTTAGTGATGAGGAGAGGAACGCGATGGTGCGCCCTCACACTCGTATCGAGATGGCTGACGCTGAGGCTGCTTCTGCCACCGCTAGAGCTCGTGTGGATCCTGTCGACGATGATGACCGTATGTATATGGATGTCGACTCGATACCACCGCCTTCACCCACACATGCGGTTGGTGTTGGTACTTCTTCTGCGGCGGATCCTGTACCTAAGGCTGGTCCTTCCCATGCGGCTGGTCCTTCACTCCCACCTTCTGACATGATGGAGATTCTGCAGGAGATCAGTGAGGCTCAGCGCAAATCTGATCTGAGGATGGAGGAGTTGCTAGACGCTCAGCGTATGAGGGTGGATGAGCTGTTATTGGTCCAGCGGGCGACTGATAGGAGGGTAGCCGATCTTGCAGCTAGTCTCCAGACGACCCAAACCCAGGTGGCCTGGTTGATTAGGGTCTATGCTGAGGACTATGACCGAAATCGTGAGGCCCCACCTCCTCCTTCGCCTCCAGCTTCTTGATTGTACTTTATTTTCATGTACTACAGAGTAACTATCCGGGTTGTAGATTGTACTCTGCTTTAGTTATGTATATACATTTTGTTTCTATCACTCATTGTATTTAACTTGTTTCCCCTTTAATAGACGCATTATTCTCTTTTTAAATTTGGTCTCAATCATCACTGGTGGTTACAGTTTGTTTATATTACTGTTTTTTACTTTTATCCTATCTGAGTTCACCATTGTCTTGAATGTATGTTAGTTCGGCAGGCAAGGCCTGAGACGCTCTGATACCAAGTTGTCACACCCCAATTCTGCACTATTCAGAATGATGTGATGAACCGCTAATAAACCAACGGTTCAACTAGGATCTCAAATAGGCTATCCCCACGTTATCCAAACTTACACACATACGTAATCATAATCAGAGTAAATACACAATAACGGAAATCTTACAAATAAATGAACTGAGAATCTATGTGATATTAAAATTTAAATAACAATTTATTCTGTATCAACCGAGACAAAAGTAAATATTAATACAAGTCTTTAATAAATCCAAATAGAGAAACTTATAAAATATCTAATCAAATACACACGAGTTGCACTCGCAAGAGGAGTCGTGTGTATCCACTTCAGCTTCAACTTCCATCGCTGCCACGTTCCCGTACGCAGACGCATTCATATAGTCTTCAACGGTATAACCTGCATCATCAACTAAAAATATTCGACGTCGAGGGGTGAGCACACATCACGGCTCAGTGAGTAGCCAAAACAATGCAACAACACATATGCATGCAAATCAATTTATATCTTTGGTCCGGTTTAAAGTTTGCCGTACGCAATAGAAAGGTTTAGGTAGTCAAAGGTCGCGTTTATTGACCCCGCCTCTATACACAAGTGTGTGACGTTACCCGAAGATCACGTTTATCGTCAACTAACATGCACCCAACCATGAACATTATATAACAAAGGTTACGTTTATTGCTATATAGTGCCATACCAACACGTAAGCCCCTGTTGGCGAGGGCTGCAAACTGAGCTCGCAACTAACCAATCCTAATGCCAAAAAGTATATCCAAGGCCTCACCCCAGCATCCCTCATAATGTCCATATAGATAGAGCTAAGGCCCCCCGGTAGAGTCAGAGACTATAAGGACCGAGACCACCTCCCCTGATACTCTACGACATAATAGTTCTGCTAAAGTAATGGTGATATGACGATGCTAATGCACAAGACTTGAGTTAGAGATAGAGCTAATGTGCTGAGACCCGCCAAAGGTTAACGTTTATTAACGTTCTCATCACACCTCCCCTGATACTTGCTCGCATCAAGTACAACAACCACACACATACAAACACATGCCTATTTCTATCATCATCATCATCCTCATCATGTTATAAACAATAAAGTAAATATGCATGAACAAGTAATAGAAATATTGGATGGCATGTTGTATGCACATTACAAACATATTCGCATAGAATCACGCATAGCATAGGACTCCAGAAATAAAAAATAGTTTTTGTTATTAACCAATTTAGTTTGAAGTTCTGGTTCCCCACCTTAGCTTGCTAATAGATACTTTTCAAGCTTTATAATCACCTTTATATTGTTATTGTACTGCTAGAAGACCTAACAAAGTCGATAGAATTTAATTAGAATTTATTTGGAATTAAAAACCATTATGTTAACTGAGGGTCGGAGGTAGGGTCGGAGTCCTGATCGACCCTGGGTGCGACCCTCCCCAGATTCTGAACTTCCCGAACACTGAGGGTCGATGGTCAGGAACACTTAGGGTCGGATGGTCATCGACCCTTGGTGCAACCCTCTGTGCACTTTGGTCCAATTCCCTCTCTTTGATCCATTCTTCGTGTTTGGGGTCCTGTGGCTTGCTTCTACATTCCATTAAACATTCATTCCATGGTCTGGAACCTTGTATAATCCCTCTAAATAGTTTTCATGCATTCTCCCATGGTTTTCCATGAAACCTAACCATAGATTGATGGTTTGGGTTTCTCCGAGATCACACTCTCAACAATAACTAACCTAAGGTCTGTAGAAACTCATGGAATTAGTATCCATACCTGAGAAGATTACTTTTTCTCTGAAATTCTTTTCCTTTTTGCTAAGTTCTCTTCCTTGCATTTCTTCTTCCTCTTTTCCTTCTCTTCTCTTTCTCTCAATTCAATTAGGGTTGTGAAAGGAGTGAAAGTGGCTTAGGGACGTCCTTTAAGTAGTGTAGGAACATCCTAAAATAAGTCCCTTTGAGATTTGGAAAGAATCCCAATCGAAAATTTGGAAGTTTCCTAATTTTATTTTCTTACGGCAGTCGAGGGTCGATGGGAGGGTCGATGATCCGTCGACCCTAGGGTCCTAAGCTGTCCGACCCTCCCTTCAAAACTAAGGGTCTGACTTTTTGTTTTGGGAGGTCCGACCCTGCTTAGTTGGGTTTGCGACCCTTCCCCTATTTTAAGTGTTTTTGGGTCGATTTGATACCTGGGATCTCGATCTCCTTCACGCCCTTGGTCCATTTTACTCGATCATGACGGGTAAACCTGGTTCAAGGTGGTAAGACCGGGTTAGATTGACACGGATCTTACAGTCAGGCCATATGAAATTCTAAATAAACGTGGGAAAGTGGCATATCAGTTAGCACTACCCCCATCTATGTCAAGTATGCATGATGTATTTCATATCTCATTAGTGAAGAAGTATGTTAGAGATCCAACACATGTGATAACAGCGGATCCACGGGGTCTAACTGATGATTTGACATTCGAAGTAGCACCAACTGAAATTACCAGTCGGAAGGTTCAATGTCTATGAAACTATGAGATTTATTATATTAAGGTTACTTGGAGGAGCCAAGATGTAGAAAAGATCACATGGGAAGAAGAGAATGCTATGCGAAATCAATATCCTCACCTTTTCGACTCAGAACGTATGTGTAAATTTTGAGGATAAAATTTATAATAAGAGGGGGGGGGGAGATGTATGACCCGCATCGTACTAACTGGTCTTACCACCTTATATCAGGTCTCCCTATCATGGTCGGGCCAAGCGGACCAAGTGCGTGAAAAAACCACAATGCTAGGTATGAAATTGTACCCAAAATTAGCTAATTAGGAGCGTGTGGTCGCATATCTAAACAGGTGTGGTCGACCACACCTCAGAATAAAGCGACCACAGATGTCTGGGATGTGTGGTCGCAATTTCTGGCTTTATGGTCGATGGGTTCTGCGACCACACCTGCTACCATAGGAAGTCAGACAGACTCCGTGAATAGGAAACCTTCCTAATCCGAAGGGGGTTCTTTCCTAATCTAAGTAGGACTCTATATGGAGGGTTATCCTCTATATATTGGATATCCCTTAGCCTCTTTCATCCTTTTAGAACTCAAAACTGAAAGAGAGAGAAGGAGAATTGAAGAGGAAGAATAAGAGAAAGAAATTCAGATAGAACTCTAAATCTTCAACAAGTATAAGGTATGAAACCATCCCCCACATTAGTCGAATACCTAGAATAGATCATGGAGGAGATAGTGATTCAAAGTGAGACCCCAATCATCAAACCATGGATAAATTCTATGAGATCCATGGAGGGAATCTATTAGGATGATGGATTGTATAAAATATGAATTTTAAGCTATAGAACAATCGTAGGAAGGATCATGATGACGAGCCAAGGAATCAAAACATTAAGGAATTGAGCAAGGAGTAGAAATGTCGACCATCACATGTGTGGTCACTTGACATGCGACCACACAAAACACACATAACTGACCACACACCCTTGGGAAAGTTCCAGGGAGGGTGTGGTCCCATGTATGGTCGCATGGTATGTTACCAGACATAGCGACCACACACCCTCAGGAATGTTTCAGGGAGGGCGTGGTCACATGTATGGTCGCATGATATGCGACCACACATAGTGACCACACGCCCTCGGGGAAATTCAGGGAGGGTGTGGTCGCATGTCTGGTCTCATGATATGCGACCACATCTTGCAACCACACACCCTGTGGTCATAGAAATTGAGACCACAGGTGCAGCCACACCTGTGACCATTCAGTTTCTGGAAGTCTGAATTGCTGGAAATAAATTTTAATTTAAAATCTATGTATCTGATAGTGATAGCATAATTAAGTATTTAATTATCTCCAATATACCTCAAGACACAAAAGAAAATAAAATAATCAATTACGTGTTCCATAACTAAACATCTAAGCTAATCAAAAACACATTAGTTGCACTCGCATGATGAATCATATGCATCTTCATCAGCTTCTACGTCCATCGCAACAACGTGTGCATAGTCGGTGCATTCGTATATTCTTCAACAGTAGGACCTGCATCAAGAACTAAAAATATTTGACGTCGAAAGGATGAACACACATCACGACTCAGTGAGCAAATAAAATAATGCAACAATCATGTGCATGCATTCAATTCATATCATTGGTCCGGTTTTTTAAGTTTGCAATGTGCAATAGAAATGTTTGGTGGCAGCCGCACCTCTATACACGAGTTTGTGAATCTGCCCAATTGATCAAACACCATTGCCGTCCCACATGCACCCGCCATGGAATAGAGATAGAGCTAAAGTGTCTGAATCAAACGCCACCAATACTTCCCTTGATGCCTTACCCATACCAACACGTAAGCGCTTATTGGCGAGGGCTTGCAAGCTGGGCTTGCAACTAACCAATCCTAATGCCAAACAGTGTATCAAAGGCCTCACCCCAGCATCCCTTAATACATCCATTGAGATAGAGCTAAGTCCCCTCGGAAGAGTCAGAGACCACAAGGTCCGAGACCACCTTCCCTGATGCCCTACGATGTAATAGTTCTGCTAAGGTAATGGCGATTCAACGATGTTAGTGGGCAAACTTGAGTAGATATAGAGCTAGAGTCTAGTGACGAGGTCATAGACCACCATGCCATGTTCTCCCCTTAATGCTCCACTCCCATCCAACACACCAACCATACACATACATTCACATGCATATTCCTAGCATCATCATCATCATCTTGTTATTAATAAACGGAATTAAATATGCATGAATAGTAATAGCAGGATTATTGGATGACATGTGAGATGCACATTACAAGCATACAAGCATAGAATCAATAATGACATTGGACTCAATAAAGTAAATGGTTTATTATTATCCAGTTAATTTAGGTTTTATTCACTCACCTTTGATCGATGGTTGTTCTTCTTCCAAGCTTTGTAAATCAATTTTGGACCACTTGGAAACCTAATAAATTTATGGATTCTAAGTTAGAGTTCATATTCATTAATTACAGTGTTTAAATGTCCCATCTAGAATCAATCAAACCTTGAGAAGTTGAGTGGTCGCCGATGTGGCTGCACCTGTGTTCTTAGTTTCTATGAGCACAGGTTGTGTAATCGATACGTGTGGTTGCATCTCATGCAACCACACACATGCAACCACACATTCCCTGGAAACTTCGCAAGGGCGTGTAGTCGACACATGTTCCTCATGTGGTCGACCATAGCTGCGACCACACGAGTGTTTGGTCGACTTTCATTCTCAGTCTAATCCCTTCATGATTTCATTCCTCGAACTATCACTAGGGTCCTTCCTACAATTGAGCTATGACCTTAATTTCATATTTTTTACAATTATCTTCTCTAACCTACTCTTCATCGATTTCATTTGAGTTTCCATCTATGGGTCTCATGGTTGAATTCCTACTTTGAATCAATAATTCCTCCATGATCTATTCTAGGCATTCAACTAATGTAGGGGATGCTTTCATACCTTAAACTTGTCGAAGAATTAGAGCTCCCATTGAAATTCCTTCTCTAAGTCTTCCTCTTTAATTATCCTTCTCTTTCTCCTCTTCTCTTCTCTCCCTTCCAGTTGAGTTCTAAAAGAATGAAAGAGGCTAAGGGACATCCTATATATAGAGGAAAACCCTCCATATTGAGTTGTACTTTGATTAGGAAAGAACCCCCTTCAGATTAGGAAGGTTTCCTAATTTTGGAGTCAATTATACCTTTGTGTGGTCGCAGGTGGGGTCGCAGGATCCATCGACCACATGTCTCAAAACTGCGACCAGATGGCTCAGATTTGAGTGGTCTCAACATTCTGAGGTGTGGTATACTACACCTATTTAGGTATGTGACCACACGTCTCAATAAGATGATTTATGGTTCGAATTACATACTTAGCCTTGTGGTTTCTTCACGCATTTGGTCTGCTTGGTCTGACTATGATAGGAAGATCTGATACAAGGTGGTAAGACCGGGTTAGTACGATACGGGTCTTACCACTACCCCCCTCTTATATAAAATTTTTCCTCTAAATTTGCACAAACCTTTCGAGTAAAAAAGGTGAGGATATTACTTTCGCATAGCATTTTCTTCTTCCCATGTGATCTCTTCCACGTCTTGGCTCCTCCAAGTAGCTTTAACATTGTAAATGTCACGTGTCACACCCCAATTTTGGTCTAACCAGAAAGGTGTGATGAACCGCTAATAAACCAACGGTTCAACCAGAATCTCAAATAGGCTATCCCCGCGTTATCTAAACTTACACACATCCATAATCATAATCAGAGTAAATACACAATAGCGGAAGTCTCATAATAACATGAACTGAGAACTAAAATGATATCATTAATTTAATAGCAAATTATTCTGTTTTCAACTGAGACATAAATATTTAATCACCAAATACATGTCTTGATAAATCCAACAAAGAAACCTATAAAATATCTAATCAAATACACACGAGTTGCACTCGCAAGGGGAGTCGTGTGTATCCACTTCAGCTTCAACCTCCATGGCTGCCACGTTCCCGTACGCAGACGCATTCATATAGTCTTCAACGGTATAACCTGCATCATCAACTAAAAATATTCGACGTCGAGGGGTGAGCACACATCACGGCTCAGTGAGTATCCAAAACAATGCAACAATACATATGCATGCACATCAATTTATATCTTTGGTCCGGTTTAAAGTTTGCAGTATGCCATTGAAAGGTTGAGGTAGCCAAAGGTCGCGTTTATTGACTCCGCCTCTATACACGAGTTTATGACGTTACCCGAAGATCACGTTTATCGTCAACTCACATGCACCCAATCATGAACATTATATAACAAAGGTTACGTTTATTGCTATATAGTGCCATACCAACACGTAAGCCCCTGTTGGCGAGGGCTGCAAACTGGGCTCACAACTAACCAATCCTAATGCCAAAAATGTATCCAAGGCCTCACCCCAGCATCCCTAAGAATGCCCATAGAGATAGAGCTAAGGCCCCCCGGTAGAGTTAGAGACTACAAGGACCGAGACCACCTCCCCTGATACTATACGACATAATAGTTCTGCCAAAGTAATGGCGATACGACGATGCCAATGCACAAGACTTGAGTTAGAAATAGAGCTAAAGTGCTGAGACCCGCCAAAGGTTAACGTTTATTGACGTTCTCATCACACCTCCCCTGATACTCGCTCGCATCAAGCACATCAACCACACACATACAAGCACATGCCTATTCCTATCATCATCATCATCATCATGTTATAAACGATAAAGTAAATATGCATGAATAAGTAATAGAAATATTGGATGGCATGCTGTATGCACATTACAAACATATTCACATAGAATCAAGCATGGCATTGGACTCAAGAAATAGAAAACAGTTTATTATTAACCAATTTAGTTTGGAGTTAAGGTTCCTCACCTTAGCTTGCTACAAGATACTTTTCCAAGCTTTAGAATCACCTTTATAATGTTATTATATTTGCTAGAAGACCTAACAAAGTGGATAAAATTTAATTAGAATTAATTCCAGATTTAAAAACCATTCTGTTAACTGAGGGTTGATGCTAGGGTCGATGCTAGGGTCGATGGGTCTATCGACCCTCCCCTCATTCTGGACTTCCCGAATACTGAGGGTCGATGGTCAGAAACACCGAGGGTCGGATGGCCTATCGGCCCTGGGTGCGACCCTCGGTGCACTCTGGTCCAATTTCTACTTTTTAATCCATTCTTCGTGTTTGGGGTCTTATGGCTTGCTTCTACATTCCATTCAACACTCATTCCATGGTCTGAAACCATGAATCATCCTCCTAGATGGCTTTCATGCATTCTCCTAGGGTTTTCCATGAAAACCTAACCATGGATGGATGGTTTGGTTTTCTCCGAGATCACTCTCTCTCCAATAACTATCCTAAGGTTTGTAGAAACTCATGGAATTAGTATCCATATCTGAGAAGATTAATCTTTCTCTGCAACTCTTATCCTTTTTGCGAGGTTCTCTTTCTTGGCTCTCTTCTCCCTCTTTTCCTTCTCTTCTTTTTCTCTCAATTCAATTCGGGTTGTGAAAGGGGTGAAAGTGGCTTAGGGACGTCCTTTAAATAGGCTATAAACATCCTAAAATAAGTCCCTTTGAGATTAGGAAGGAATCCAATCGAAAATCTCAAAATTTCCTAGTTCCTATTTTCGGCAGGATCCAAGGGTCGATGGGAGGGTCGATGATCCCATCGACCCTAGGGTCTTAAGCTGTCCGACCCTCCCTTCAAAACTGAGGGTCTGACTCTTTGTTTTGGGAGGTCCGACCTTGCTTAGATGGGTATGCAACCCTTCCCCTAATTTAAGTGTTTTTGGGTCGATTTGATACCTGGGATCTCGATCTCCTTCACGCCCTTGGTCCATTTGACTCGACCATGATGGGTGAACCTGGTTCAAGGTGGTAAGACCGGGTTAGATTGACACGGGTCTTACAACTCCCCCCAACTTATAAAAATTTTATCCTCGAAATTGTACATACCTTCTGAATCAAATAAGTAAGGGTATTGCTTTCTCATAGCATTTTCTTCTTCCCATGTAATTTCTTCCATGTCTCTACTTTTCCAAGTGACCTTAACATAATAGATATCTCGGTTGCGTAGACGTTGAACCTTTCGGCTGGTGATTTCTATTGGTGTTACTTCAAACATCAAATCATCAGTCAATTCTGGCAAATCCACTGTCAAGACATGCGTTGGGTCTTTGACATACTTCTTCAATAGGGAAATGTGAAATACGTCATGCACACTTGACATAGATGGTGGTAGTGCTAACTGATAAGCCACTTTTCCACGCTTAGCTAGAATTTCATATGGCCCGACATATCTTGGACTTAGTTTTCCTTTCTGTCCGAACCTCTTCAATCCTCGCATAGGCGATACCTTCAGAAATACTTTATCACCTACGGCGAACTCTAGATCTCTTCGTCGAGTGTCTGCATATTGCTTCTGACGGTTCTGAGCTGTTCTCACCCTTTCCTTGATAATGTCGACCACTCAACAAGTCTCTTCAACAAATTCCGGTCCAACAATGCTATGTTCTCCCACTTCATTCCAAAACAAGGGAGTTCGACACTTCCTTCCATACAGTGCTTCATAAGGTGACATCTGTATGGTAGCCTGATAGCTGTTATGGTAACTCGATCAATGGTAACTTTTCATCCCATGATCCCTTGAAATCAATTACACATGCTCGTAGCATATCTTCTAGAATCTGAATTGTACGCTCTGACTGTCCATCTGTCTGTGGGTGGAATGCAGTACTGAACTTCAATGTTGTACCCATAGCCTTTTGCAGTCCTTCCCAAAATTTGGAAGTAAATCGTGGATCTCTATCGGACACAATACTTTCTGGTACACCGTGTAACCGAACAATATTATCCCCATACAGCTTCGCTAACCTTTCCAGTGTATACTGAGGTCGTATAGGTATGAAGCGAGCTGTTTTAGTCAGACGATCTACAATCACCCAAACTGCGTCAACTACTCGAGGAGTCAATGGTAGCCCTGTGACGAAGTCCATAGTGATGCAGTCCCATTTCCATGCTGGTTCCGGTAATGGCTGCAACAGTCCTGCGGGTCTTTGTCGTTCAGCCTTTACTTGCTGACAATTTAGGCATTGAGACACGAACTTAGCTACATCTGCTTTCATTCCCCTCCACCAATATAATTTCTTCAGATCATGATACATTTTTGTACTTCCAAGATGTATCGAATAGATGGTGGTATGGGCTTCTTTCATCAGTCGGTGTCTAATGTCCATACTTTCTATTCGGTACACATATTCTTCCTTTGTATTTCAGTACTTTCTCGTCGTCCAAGGTGAACTCGGGGTTGGTCCTACCTTTCTCAATATCTTCTTGTACTGTCCTCAGATAAGGATCTGATTTGATAGCTGTCTTCACTTCGTCCACTATATCCGGTATAATCTTCAATGCCGCGAACATATTCGAAAACCGGTGAATAAACCCTTGGTTGGCTGATTCATCCGTCGTATCTATCACATACTTCTCGTTGCCGTGATTGAATACTATTCCGTTGGTACACATTGCTGCAGTCGTGCTAACTTCTCCTTGAGATTTAATCACTGCTTTTCTGCTAAGGCATCCGCTTACTACGTTCGCTTTTCCCGGATGATACTGGATATCACAATCATAGTCTTTCAATAGTTCCAGCCATCTTCTTTGTCTCATATTCAACTCCTTCTGATTAAATAAATAAGTAAGACTTTTATGGTCCGACTTAATCTGGAATTTCTCTCCGTATAAGTAATGTCACCATATCTTGACAGCATGTACTACTGCCGCTAGTTCCAAATCATGAGTGGGATAATTTTTCTCATGTACCTTCAACTATCTTGACGCATAAGCAATAACTTATTCTCTTTGCATAAGCACACATCCTAGTCCCAATCCCGATGCATCAGTGTATAAAGTAAATGTCTGTCCTGGAACGGGAATGGTCAAAATCAGGGCGGATATCAATCTGGCCTTCAATGTCTGGAAGCTCTTCTCACATTTATCCGTCCACACAAACTTTTCACCTTTCTTGGTCAAACTGGTGAGAGGTACGGCAATCCGAGAATAGTCTTCTACGAATCTCCGATAATAACCAGCTAGACCCAGAAAACTTTTAATTTCTGAAACGCTCTTTGGTGCTTCCCACTTTACAATAGCCTCGATCTTGCTGGGGTCTACTTTGATTCCTTCAGCGGATACTACATGGCCTAGGAATGCGACTTCACTTAGCCAAAACTCGCACTTTGAGAATTTGGCATATAGCTTCTCTTTCCTTAAACGTTGTAGGGCTGCGTTTAGGTTCTTGATATGGGTTTCCTTGTCCTTGGAATATACCAATATGTCATCAATAAATACTATTACCGACGTATCCAACATATCGTGGAAAACTCGGTTCATAAGTTCCATGAACGTTGCCGGGGCATTAGTTAATCCGAAAGACATCACCAAAAATTCATAATGTCCATATCTGGTCCTGAAAGCTGTCTTTGGAATATCCCCTTCTTTAATCTTCAGCTGATGATAGCCTGATCGAAGATCGATCTTAGAAAATACTCTTGCTCCTTGTAACTGATCGAACAAGTCATCGATCCGAGGTAGTGGATATCGATTCTTGATTGTCAGTTTATTCAACTCCCGATAGTCGATACATAATCGAACGCTACCATCCTTCTTCTTTACGAACAACACCGGTGCCCCCCATGGAGATATACTGGGTCGAATATAACCCTTGTCCAGTAGCTCTTGTAGTTGCACCTTCAGTTCCTTCAGTTCCGTAGGAGCCATTCTATAAGGTGCTTTTGATATGGGTGCGGCTCCAGGTATCAGATCTATTACAAACTCCGTGGCCCGGTCGGGTGGTAATCCGGGTAATTCCTCTGAAAATACGTCAGGATACTCCCCTCACGACATCAATGTCTTCCATTCGTGGTACGTCCTTGGTTAGGTCGACCACGGATACTAGATACCCGACTGCTCCCTTCTCAAGGCACTTCTTAGCCTTTAATGCTGAAAGTATGAGCTTGCGTCTCCGGGGAAGTTTGGTTCCCGAGAAACTGAATTCTGTCCCTTCTTTGTCTTTGAACGTTAGCCTCTTTTCGGCGCATAACATATTTCCAGAATGTCGAGCTAACCAGTCTATTCCCAAGATGACATCAAAGTCTGCCATCTCAAGTTGTATCAAGGTTGCATCTAAAATCTGTTCCCCAATGAGAACTGGACATGGTCCATAACCTTTTTCTAATTCCACTTCTAACCCCATCGGTGACCGTACAAGTAATTTGTAGTCTAATGTTTTGATGGGTAATTTTGTCTTCTTTCCAAATGACACAGATATAAATGAATGAGTAGCTCCGGAATCGAAGAGTACTCTGGCGGGTACGCCATTTATAGGTACAATACCTGTGATTCATCTTTACTTAGTCTACATGCTCATTCAATGTATTTATAACTTTAAAAGTTTCAGTCATACCTGTGACCACATCGGGTGATGCGGCCGCATCCTCGGATGTAACAGCATATACACGTCCCTGATGGAATTGCTTCTTGGGCTTTGGGCACTCTCTTGCTATATGTCCCGGTTGGTTGCAGTTAAAACACTTCGGGCCTTCAGAATTTGGCTTTTGCTGAGTTTGAGCTGCTGAATTAGTCTTGGTTACAGCATTAAAATTCTGTGGACGGAAAGACTTATACGTCCTGTTATTGCCTCCGTTGTAAGAATTCCCGGCTGGCCTTTTGATGCCTTTGTTCTGAGTAAAATAACTCTCTTTCTGGCTCGATTCTATAACTCGAGCAATCTGGACAGCTTCATTATAAATTCTCTTTTCTAAGCCCAGAACGTGTTCTCTGATGCTTCCTCTTAGTCCCGTGACAAACCTACGGGTTTTAGTTTCTTCTTCTTGCATACTCAGTGGTGCGAAGAAAAACAGCTCTTCATAACGATGTTGGTACGCATCCACTGACATCTGTCCCTGATAAAGACTCAGGAACTCCTTCTCCATCGAATCTCTGAAGCTTCGTGGAAAATATTTCTCGAAGAAAGCTTCTTTATATATTGCCCAAGTCAGTAGGGCGTGCTTAGTCAATAGATAGGCCCGGGTCGATTTCCACCAATGATGTGCGTCGCCTTTGAGCATGAAGGTGGCACACAATACTTTCTCCTCTTCTGTAATAGTCATCATCAAAAAATTTCTTTCCATCTCGTCTATCCAGTGTGCTGGCCATAATGGATCAGACGGTTTGCCATTAAATTCCCTGGGCTTCATCTTCAAAAACCTCTCGACCAGTCGAGAGTGATCCATCTGATTTTGATATGCCCCAAACATATGGGGTGGATACTGATAACTAGCCTGTGCTGCTTCCGAAACCTGCACTGGAATCTGTGCAGCAGTTTGTTGAGGTGTCTGATGAGCTGGGTGGTTACCCACCGGTGCCGCACTGGCTTGTCCTGTGTGCATGGGTGCAGCCTGAGTAGTTTGAAACATAATGCCCATGGCAACTTGCATCTGGGCCTGTGCGTGTTGCATGTGTTGTAGCTGCTGAGCTAGGTTCATAACCACAGTTGCTAGCTCTGGTGGTGGAGGTGGCAAATTTGTAGGGTTTACCGGTTCTGGATTTCCCGGTGCATGGTTATTCTCTTGACTAGTCTCCTCCACTGGGGGTGGTGGTGGGACTGCATTTCGGCTCTGTCTAGTTACTCTTCTTCCAGACATATTTTCCTTCTGAGATGGGTGGTACCTGAAAATCATCAAAATCAGTGAGAAATCATTTATACTTCATGTAGGCACGCTAACCGATATAAAATTCAAAATCCTCATTTCATGATGTAAAAAATACTGTCTTTTCTATGTAGGGTCGATGGTGAGGGTCGTTGGTATGTCCGACCCTTGGTATCCGACCCTGGGAATGACCTGTTCTTCCCGAGAGCTGAGGGTCGATGCGAGGGTCGATGGGTATCCGACCCTCAGTCCGACCCTCGATTTTCTGTCAGATTCCCGAGAGCTGAGGGTCGATGGGAGGGTCGATCCGAGGGTCGATGGTGCCAGTCGAATTGTCCGACCCTCGGACCAAAAATCAGATTTTTAAGATCCGATTCTGGGTCATTTCTCACTATTCCTCCTCCGTTTCGACTCGTCTCTACTCTCTGAGTTGCTACAGTGCCACTCTACTATTTTTGGTCGGTTTAACTCCGGGTTTCGACGTCCACGTCATCCCTACAGGTATGTCTTCCCGTTTTTACCTGTTTTTAGGTTTTCTTTTCTAGGTTTTTTTTTTTTGCCCGTTTAACTCATATTTTTCAAATTAAACTTTTTCCAACCGTAAAAATTCGATTTTTATTGGGGGCTTTTGTTATTGGTGTCTCGAGGAACGAAAGCCCTCAAAAAATTTTGAGTTTCATCGGTTGGTTATCGAGAAACTTAAAATTTTCTCTTTTTGCCCTAATTTGTCGGAAATTTTGATTTTTCTTGAATTTCTTCAAATTGGACATCGTCAATTAAAATTTCCTACTGTATGTGGATTGTAGGATATGTTTTAACCTACGTAAGTTCTCATACCCACTTGTATGGTGAGAATTTGAGGTTTTCTAGTCAACTTACGTCACTATTAAATAAATTTTGGATTTTTATCCTACTAACTCCTTGTTTCTTTTCTCTTTCTTATTTTGCAAATACTATGGCCCGTACCAAAGTACCCAGGGTGCGTGATCCGCTTCGCTTCCGTTCGAATGAAGCCGAGGCACAGTATGCTGACTATGCCCATAAGAAGGTTGAAGGGGGTCGCATGGTGAACTTGGCTGAGCTAGCCTTGTTCAATGTAGAGGGAGCGTTTGGTGATATGGGGTGCCTCCCTGTCATCACATACGATGCGAGCACATGTCCAGACTTGGTACGCCAGTTTTATTGTAATCTCCAGGTGGTGGGGAATTACAACGACGTTGAGCACGGTCAAGAGTTGCGCATCACCAGTTACGTCAAGGGGGTGCACATCTCCTTTGATTATCGGCAGCTGGCCGATCTGTTGGGCATTCCCTATGATGGCCCCATGGTGTACTGTGCGCCGGGAGAGCCACAATTTGTTGAGATGGAGATGAGGGCGAAGATCGACAACCGCTTGTTCCGTCCCGATCGATGGCGGATGAGAGCTTGTTACTTGCGTCCAGCTCCACGGGTCTTCCGCAAGATTATCCAAAGCATAATCTGATCCCGTAGAGTGGGCACTATGAGAGGGTCTCCCACCTGACACAGTTCTTGATCTACAGTATATGCACTCTACAGCCGGTCTGCCTACCTTACATCATCATGCGGACGATGATTAGTGCTACATTGTCCGGTCATAGGGGAAATCTACCCTATGGACGCATGATTACAGTGCTACTGACCCATCTGGGTGGATTTGGTAGATGAGAAGATCCAGGAGAAGACCTTCTCGTCGCCTCAAGATTGGGAGGCTATCTGCAAGATGGGGCTGCGAGATGCTGAGGTTAGTGATGAGGAGAGGAACGCGATGGTGCGCCCTCACACTCGGGTCGAGATGGTTGATGCTGAGGTTGCTGCTGCTGCTGCTAGAGCTCGTGTGGATCCGGTCGACGATGAAGATCGTATGTATATGGACGTCGACTCGATACCACCACCATCACCCACACATGCGGCTGGAGTTGGTACATCTTCTGCGGTGACTTCTGCACCTGAGGCTGGTCCTTCCATTCGGCTGATCCTTCACTTCCACCTTCAGCCATGATGGAGATGCTGCAGGAGATCAGAGATGCTCAGTGGAGATCTGATCTGAGGATGGAGGAGTTGCTAGATGCTCAGCGTATGAGGGTGGATGAGCTGTTATCGGTCCAATGGGCGACCGATAGGCGGGTAGCCGACCTAGCGGCCCGTCTCCGGATGACCCGGACCCAGGTGGCCTGGTTGACTAGAGTCTATGCTGAGGACTATGACCGAGATCGTGAGGCACCGCCTCCTCCTTCACCTCCAGCTTCTTGATTGTACCATATTTTTCTTGTACTACAGAGTAACTATCCGGGTTGTGGACTGTACTCTGCTTTCATTATATATAAATGTTTTGTTTCGCTCTCATTGTTATGTAAACTAGTTTCCCTTTTTAATAGATGCATTATTCTCTTTTAGATTTTGTCTCAAACATCACTGGTGCTTACAATGTGTTAATATTACTGTTTTTATTTTTATCCTATCTCAGTTCACAATTTTGTTGAATGTATGCTAGTTTAGCGGACAAGGCCTGAGAAGCTCTGATACCAAGTTGTCACACCCCAATTTTGGTCTAACCAGAATGGTGTGATGAACCGCTAATAAACCAACGGTTCAACCAGGATCTCAAATAGGTTATCCCCGCGTTATCTAAACTTACACACATCCATAATCATAATCAGAGTAAATACACAATAGCAGAAGTCTTATAATAACATGAACTGAGAACTAAAATGATATCATTAATTTAATAGCAAATTATTCTGTTTTCAACTGAGACATAAATATTTAAATACCAAATACATGTCTTGATAAATCCAACAAAGAAACCTATAAAATATATAATCAAATACACACGAGTTGCACTCGCAAGAGGAGTCATGTGTACCCGCTTCAGCTTCAACCTCCATGGCTGCCACGTTCCCGTACGCAGATGCATTCATATAGTCTTTAACGGTAGAACCTGCATCATCAACTAAAAATATTCGACGTCGAGGGGTGAGCACACATCACGGCTCAGTTAGTAGCCAAAACAATGCAACAATACATATGCATGCATATCAATTTATATCTTTGGTCCGGTTTAAAGTTTGTAGTATGCTATAGAAAGGTTGAGGAAGCCAAAGGTCACGTTTATTGACTCCGCCTCTATACATGAGTGTGTGACATTACCCGAAGATCACGTTTATCGTCAACCCACATGCACCCAACCATGAACATTATATAACAAAGGTTACGTTTATTGCTATATAGTGCCATGCCAACACGTAAGCCCCTGTTGGCGAGGGCTGCAAACTGGACTCGCAACTAACCAATCCTAATGCCAAAAATGTATCCAAGGCCTCACCCCAGCATCCCTCAGAATGCCCATAGAGATAGAGCTAAGGCCCCCCGGTAGAGTCAGAGACTACAAGGACCGAGAACACCTCCCCTGATACTCTACGACATAATAGTTATGCTAAAGTAATGGCGATACGACGATGCCAATGCACAAGACTTGAGTTAGAGAGAGAGCTAAAGTGCTAAGACCCGCCAAAGGTTAACGTTTATTGACGTTCTCATCACACCTCCCCTGATACTCGCTCGCATCAAGCACATCAACCACACACATACAAGCACATGCCTATTCCTATCATCATCATCATCATCATGTTATAAACGATAAAGTAAATATGGATGAACAAGTAATAGAAATATTGGATGGCATGCTGTATGCACATTACAAACATATTCGCATAGAATCAAGCATGGCATTGGACTCAAGAAATAGAAAACAGTTTATTATTAACCAATTTAGTTTGGAGTTAAGGTTCCTCACCTTAGCTTGCTACAAGATACTTTTCCAAGCTTTAGAATCACCTTAATAATGTTATTATATTGCTAGAAAACCTAACAAAGTCGATAAAATTTAATTAGAATTAATTCCAGATTTAAAAACCATTCTGTTAACTGAGGGTCGATGCTAGGGTCGATGGGTCTATCGACCCTCCCATCATTCTGGACTTCCCAAATACTGAGGGTCGATGGTCAGAAACCCCTAAGGTTGGATGGCCTATCGACCCTGGGTGCGACCCTCGGTGCACTCTGGTCCAATTTCCACTTTTTAATCCATTGTTCGTGTTTGGGGTCTTATGGCTTGCTTCTACATTCCATTCAACACTCATTCCATGGTCTGAAACCATGAATCATCCTCCTAGATGCCTTTCATGCATTCTCCTAGGGTTTTCCATGAAAACCTAACCCTGGATGGATGGTTTGGGTTTCTCCGAGATTACTCTCTCCCCAATAACTATCCTAAGGTCTGTAGAAACTCATGGAATTAGTATCCATACCTGAGAAGATTAATCTTTCTCTGCAACTCTTCTCCTTTTTGTTAGGTTCTCTTCCTTGCCTCTCTTCTCCCTCTTTTCCTTCTCCTCTCTTTCTCTCAATTCAATTAGGGTTGTGAAAGGGGTGAAAGTGGCTTAGGGACGTCCTTTAAATAGGCTATAAACATCCTAAAATAAGTCCCTTTGAGATTAGGAAGGAATCCAATCGAAAATCCCAAAATTTCCTAGTTCCTTTTTTCGGCAGGATCTGAGGGTCGATGGGAGGGTCGATGATCCCGTCGACCCTAGGGTCTTATGCTGTCCGACCCTCCCTTCAAAACTGAGGGTCTGACTCTTTGTTATGGGATGCCCGACCCTGCTTAGCTGGGTATGCGACCCTTCCCCTAATTTAATTATTTTTGGGACGATTTGATACCTGGGATCTCGATCTCCTTCACACCCTTGGTCCATTTGATAAGACCATGATGGGTGAACCTGGTTCAAGGTGGTAAGACCGGGTTAGATTGACAAGACCATGATGGGTGAACCTGAGTTGGTGAAATAGTTTTATTATAATTTATAGGTGGAGGGTGACCCAAAGAATATAAATAGGGGTAGAGAGCTCAGGATCACCAGTTTAGTTAAAGGGGTAGAGGTCTCATTTAACTGCCAGGAGTTGGCTGATATTATGGGTCTCTCAAATGACGGTCCTTTGGTATACTGCGCACCCAAGGAATGCCAATTCCTATCAGTGTGATTGCGCATTGAAATTGATAACCAGATTCTTCGGGGCAATCGCTGGCAGATGAAGGTAATTAACCTACGTCCAGAGCCCCGAGTGTAATGCAAGATCATTTAGCACAACCTAATTCCCCAGAGTGGACACTATGAGAAGGTTTCATAGTTGACCCAGTACCTTCTATACTGCATCAGCACTAGGCAGCCTATCTGCCTTCCTTATATCATTATCAGGACCATGCACCGTACCACGATGCCTGGTTTGGTGGGTAACCGACCCTATGGGCATTTGAACACCACTCTACTCACTCATCTGTAGGTAGACTTGGTCGATTAGAGGATCCACGAGGACAGTTTTCTGACTGACCTTGACTGGGAGGCCATCTGTAGGATGGAAATGCGAGATGTGTAGGTCAGTGATGAAAAGAGAAACAATATGAGACAACATCTCACTAGGTTAGTGGTAGCAGATGTAGAGGCGGCAGCAGTAGCAACAGCAGCAGAGGTAGTAGCAGAGGCACACGAGAGTGATGATGAGGAGGATGATGATCAGATGTATATGGATGTGGATGCCATACCTCCTCCATCACCACAACATTTCACTGGAGCTGGCCCTTCTCGGGCTCCTTCTCACTCAGCTGGTCCTTCATGCCCACCACCAGATGACATGATGGGACTGCTACATGAGATTCGAGAGGCTCAACATACCATAAATCAAAGGGTAGCAGATCTGGTAGCTAGTCTCCAGGTGACCCAGACATAGGTAGCCTGGCTTACGAGAGTATATGCTGTGGACTATGATAGAGATTGTGAGGCACCTCCTCCTCCAGCACCCCCAGCTTCATGATACCATTATTTCTTTTTCTTCTTTTTATATTACAGAGTAACTATCCGGGTTGTGGACCGTACTCTGATTTGAAAGTATATTTTTCTTACTCCTATTTGGATATATATATAAATTGGTTTTCCATTTACATATGTGCATTATTCTCTTTCTAGTTTATGTCTCATACAACACAGGTGCTTATGGTGTTTCCTTATTACAACTTTTAATTTTTATCCTAACTCATTTCACAACCCTTGTGGTAGTAGTTTTGTTTAATAGAGCAGAGCCTGAGAGCTCTGATACCAAGATGTCACAACTGAATTCTGAACTTACCAGAATGTTGTGATGAACCATCAATAGAGCAACGGTTCAACTAGGATCTCGTATAGGCCATGCCCATTCGATTAAACTAGATACATTCCACAAGCAAAATCAGAGTAAATAAATGATAGCGAAAGTCTTTAATATTAATGAACTGAGTATTTGACAGTGATAGCATAATTATCCAATTATCACTAATATACCTCAAGACATAAAATAAAGTAAAATAATCAATTACATGTCCCATAACTAAACAACTAAGCTAATAAAAAATACACGAGTTGCACTAGCACGACAAATCATGCGCATCTTCTTCAGCTTCTATGTCCATTGCAACAACGTGTCCATACCTCAGCATATTCATATATTCTTCAACAGTAGGACCTGCATCAAGAACATAAAATATTCGACGTCGAAAGGGTGAGCACACATCATGGTTCAGTGAGCAAACAAAATAATGCAACAAAAATATGCATGCATTTAATTCATATCTTTGGTCTGATTTTTAAGTTTGCAATGTGTTATAGAAAGGTTTTGTGGCCGCTTCACCTCTATACATGAGTGTGTGAATCCATCCAATGGATCAAACACCATTTACGTCCCACATGCACCCACCATGGAATAGAGATAGAGCGTCCTCCACCATAGCCTCTTCTCCATGGCATATTTTGACTCTTATCGGAGCTTCCTTCATTCGGTTTCTGGTTCTTGGCTAAACCGGTAGGTCAGCTTTGGTGTGTTTAAAGCAATACTATATGCTTCTCTCCCGGTGGTCGAGTTGATTTACCACTAATGCCCTTGTTGAGTTTGGGTTTTCTTGCCATCAATTCTTGAGCCCCGCTGTTGTCCGCTACATTCAATTGGGTCTGAGGTTGAATCATTCTTTTTCTATTATCTGTTCTTTAAAAGCAAAGGGTGAAGGAAAAAAAATTTTGCCTAAAAATAAATAAAGCAATAAAGTGTCTGAATCAAACACTACCAATACTTCTCCTCATGCCCTACCCATACCAATACGTAAGCCCCTATTGGCAAGGCCATGCAATTTGGGCTCACAACTAACCAATCCTAATGCCGAACAATGTATCCAATGCCTCACCCAAGCATCCCTCAATATATCCATAGGGATAGAGCTAAGGCCCCTAGGCAGAGTCTGAGACCTTACGGTCTGAGACCACCTTCCCTGATGTCCTATGACGTAATAGTTCTGCTAAGGTTATGGCGATACAACAATGTTAGTGGGAAAAACTTGAGTAGAGATAGAGCTAGAGTCTGGTGATGAGGTCAGAGACCACAATGCCATGTCCTTCCCCTGATGCTCCACTCGCATCCAACACACCAACCACACACATACATTCACATGCCTATTCCTAGCATCATCATCATTAACATGTCATAAATAAACAGAATTAAATATGCATGAACGGCAATAGCAGGAATATTAGATGGCATGTCAGATGCACAATACAAGCGTAGAAGCATAGAATCAATCACGGCATTGGACTCAATAAAGTAAATGATTTATTATTATCTAGTTAGTTTAGGTCTTGTTCCCTCACCTTTAATCGATGGTTGTTCCTCTTCCAAGCTTTATAAATCACTTTTGGACAACTTGGAAACCTAATAAATTTATGGATTCTAAGTTAGATTCATATTCATTAATAACAGTGTCTAAATGTCCCATCTAGAATCAATCACACCTCCAGAAGCTTAGTGGTCGCAGGTGTGGCTGCACCTACTATGGTCTCAGTTTCTGTGATCACAAGGTGTGTGGTGGATATGTGTTGTCGCATATCATGCGACCACACACATGGGACCACACCCTCCAAGGAAACATTCTGAGGGCGTGTGGTGGACACATGTACCTCATGTATTCGACCATAGGTGCGACCACACGAGTGTTTGGTTGAATTTTTTTCTAAGTCTAACCCCTTCATCATTTGATTCCTTGAACTATCACTAGGGTCCTTCCTATGATTGATCTATGACCTTAATTTCATATTTTTCACAATTGTCTACTCTAACCTACTCTTCATGGATTTCCTTTATGTTTTCGTCTATGGGTCTCATGGTTGAGATCCTACTTTGAATCAATACTTCCTCCATGATCTATTCTAGGCATTCAACTAATATAGGGGATGTTTTCATACCTTAAACTTGTTGAAGAATCAGAGCTCTCTCTGAAATTCCTTCTCTTAGTCTTCCTCTTTAATTCTCCTTCTTTTCCTCCTCCTCTCTTTCACCCTCTTTCAGTTTGAGTTCTAAAAGAATGAAATAGGCTAAGGGACATCCTATATATAGAGGAAAATCCTCCATATAGAGTCCTACTTTGATTAGGAAAGAACCCCCTTCAGATTACAAAAGTTTCCTAATTTTGGAGTCAATTATACCATCGTGTGGTCACACGTGGGGTCGCAGGATCCATCCACCAAATATCTGAAAACTGCAACCGCACGTCTCAGATTCGAGTGGTCTCAACATTCTGAGATGTGGTCGACCACATCTGTTTAGGTATGCGATCACACGTCTCAATTAGATGATTTATGGTTCGAATTACGTACCTAACCTTATGGTTTCTTTATGCATTTGGTCCGATTGGTCTGACCATGATAGGAAGACCTGATACATGGTGGTAATACAGGGTTAGTACAATATGGGTCTTGTACTTCGTGCGACACTCCAGGTTGCAGTCTATCTGGTGTGGAACATGATGACTACAAACCTGAGGAGGATATCTCCGATCCTTGATGCATTATGTAGTGTTTTGCATGGGATTAGGCTGTACCCATGACTTTTATTCTCTTTAGTTGGGAATATTACTTTATTTTAGGTTTACATTGGAGACAAACTTTGACAATATTTTATTTTACTTTGGACAATTTGTTATGGAATAATTCGATAATGATTTTTAATCATGGTTAGAACTTTAATATTAAGTTTTATTAGTAATTTGTTAGCTCTTGAATAATTGAATTTATGTTTTAAGTCTTCTACTAAATTACCTTCTTTAGTATGAATGTTTGATTTAAATAAGATTGTAAATTTTACTCTGATAATTCTTTATCTCAATTAATTTGTGGAGTACCATGATTTGTGATCCTGGAAGGGGATTTCTTCTGCCTTGATAGGATGGAGAGATCCCGTTGTAGTCCATAGTACCAATAAATAGGGAATGGGATGTGATAATACCCGTTCAAATTCACAAGCCAACGAAAAGGGTGATGACTCCAATCCAAACAATACACATCCACCCACTCTACCTCTTAGTAATGGTATTCAAGGGGAATATATGCTACCGCCGCCACACAAAGCTACTCCTGAGAACATCCCAGCAATTAGGAGGAACCTAGTTCATCATGTGGCCAAGAACAATGTGAAGTGTTGAGAGAAAAGCAGTGGGAGCCAGACTCAGTAGCGACAGTTTCTGGATGACCTTAGAGACATACTGAGGCCAGCACTGACAATTAGGGGAACAATACTACCACTGCCCCTGTACCTGGAGCCAATACTGCTAACATTGCTGGGACATCAACAGATCAAAATAGGGTTTCCAGTAGGGCCAACCCTACCATGACAGCTATTTGAAATCAACAGCAGTTCATACTAGTGCCACAATAACATGACCCAGCCACGACTGTGAATAGTTTCATGAAGATGAAACCTCTGAAATTCACTAGGATAGGGACTAACCCTTCGCAACCAGCAATTAGGATTAAGTCCATTAAGAAGATGCTGCGTATGATGGCCTGTAGTAAATATGAAAAAAATCTTGTGCGCAACTTATATGCTCAAAGGTAAACCAAATACATGGTGGGAGTTCACTTAACCACTCCTAGCTGCAAAACATCCCTAGATCCCTTAGGCAGTTTTTAAAGAAGGCTTCTTTGATAAGTACTTCCCAAGAAGTTGTAGGGATTGAAAAGAAGTTGAGTACCTGAACGTGTCCCAAGGGCAATTGTTTGTGGATATACCAGCATAAGTTTAAATAATTATTTTACTTTGCCTTGGCCAGCATGGAAGAAGAAGTGACCAAGGTTCGTAGGTTTAGCAAAGGATTAGGAGGCAATACCAATGTCACACCCCAATTCTGGTCTAACCAAAATGGTATGTTGAACTGCAAATAAACCAACGGTTCACCCATGATCTCGCATAGGTTGTACCCACCATATCAAAGCACACACACATTCCACATTAATAATCAGAGGTAAAAAAAAAAAAGCAGAAGTCTTACAGATAATGAACTAAGAGTCTAGCAGTGATAAATAAGTATTTAACCCAATTATCTCCAAACCACAAAACATTAAAATAAATAATCAATTACATATCCGATGTTCAAACTATAACTAAACTTAAGCAAAAACACATTGGTTGAACTCGCATGATGAACAATGCGCACCTTCTTTAGCTTCTCCATCCATCGCAGCAACGTATCCATACGTTGATGCATTCATGTATTCTTCAACTGTAGGACCTGCATCGTCAACTAAAAATATTCGACGTCGAAAGGGTGAACACATATCATAGCTCAGTGAGCAAACAAAACAATGCAACAAACATATGCATGCATTCAATTCACATATTTGGTCTGGTTTTTAAGTTTGCAATGTGCTATAGAAAGGTTTGGTGGCCGTCGCACTTCTATACATGAGTGTGTGAATCCGCCCAATGGATCAAACACCATTTCCGTCCCACATGCACCTACCATGGAATAGAGATAGAGCTAAAGTGTCCGGACCCAACACCGCCAATAGATCCCCTGATGCCTTATCCATACCAACACGTAAGCCCCCATTGGCGAGACCTTGCAAACTGGGCTCGCAACTAACCAATCCTAATATCAAACAGTGTATCCAAGGCCTCAGGCCAGCATCTCTCAATACGTCCATAGAGATAGAGCTAAGGCCCCCGAAAGAGTCAGAGACCATACAGTCCGAGACCACCTCCCCTGATGCCCTACGATGAAATAGTTCTGCTAAGGTTATGGTGATACGATGATGTTAGCGGGCAAGACTTGAGTAGAGATAGAGGTAGAGTCTGGTGACGAGATCGAAGACCACCATGCCACGTCCTCCCCCTGATGCTCCACTCGCATCCAACACACCAACCACACACATACATTTACATGTCTATTCCTAGCATCATCATCATCATGTTATAAATAAATGGACTTAAATATGTATGAACAGTAATAGTAGGAATATTAGATGACAAGTGAGATGCACATTACAAACATACACGCATAGAATCAATCATAGCATTGGACTCAATGAAAATAAATAGTTTGTTATTATCCAATTAGTTTAGGTCTTGTTCTCTCACCTATTAGCAATTCTCGATGTCCTTTCAAACCTTGAAATTCTCTTTGAATTTATTTAACAAAGTAAAAATTATATGAATTTAAGTTAGGGTTCATATGTGATATGTTACAGTAGTAAAAAATCGAAACAGAGCACTATAAGTGTCAGATTAGTCCTATGGTCTTATGCTGTATCGACCTTACTATCTATGGTTGATACCCTATGGTCGCATATGGTGAGACCGTAGCTGCGACCATATGATTTCGGAAATCTTCCCGAATGTCTATGGTCGATCCTCTGGTCATTGGTCATGCTATGGTCAATCGTAGCTGCGACCTTGAGATTTTTGGTCACAGTCTACATGAAATTTGAGTTCTTCCTAGGTTAATTCTTTTGTTCTTTAATGAGATTTATTCTAAGGTCATCCTATGGCCATCATTAGTAATTTTTTTATCAACCCTAATCATCAAATTCACTCCTCATGGTTCTCCTTGAGATTTTCTCAAGGAAATCACATAGATCATAATAGGTTGATATTTTCTATCTTCCATTGAAGTCTTATTCTTTAGAGTTTACATCTCCAGAGATTCGTTTCATACCTTTGCCTGTGATAGAGAGCCAATCTCTTCTCAGTAAATTCTTCTCCTTAGCTTTCTCCTCTTCTCCTTCTCTTCCTTTTCTCTCTTTAGGGTTTACTAATGTTCTAAAAGAGTGAAAAAGGGCTGAGGGATGTCCTTTATATAGAGTAAAACTCTCCACATAGATTCCTTTTTCAATTAGGAAAGGAATCCCTTAGTTTAGGAAAGTTTCCAAAACTCAGAGTTAATCTGGGTTCTCACGGTCGATCATACGGTAACATAAACCGTCGGTCGTAGGGTCGAAATCATTGACCTTGGGGTTCTGGATTTGAGATTTTTGGTTCCCTCCCTTATGGTCGACCATACCTACCCAGGCATGCGACCTTAGGTATGTTTTTAGTGTTTTCAACTCGATTCTCAAATTTGATTTGTGATCTATCTTCACACGCTCGGTCCACTTGGTCCAAGAATGATGGGAAGACCTGGCACGACACGGTTAAACTAAGTTATTAGAGTGTGGGTCTTACAACTCCCCCCTTCTTATATAAATTTCATCCTCGAAATTTACACAAACCTTCCTAGTCGAATAGGTGAGGATATTGCTTCCGCATAGCATTCTCTTCTTCCCATCTAACTTCTTATACATTTTGGCTTCACCAAGTAACCTTAACATAGTAAATGTCGTAGTTGCGAAGACGTTGCACATTTCGGCTACTGATCTCAAAAGGTACTACTTCAAACGTCAAATCTTTAGTCAAATCCAATGGATCCGTTGTTAACACGTGTGTTGGATCTCTGACGTACTTCTTCAGTAAGGAGATATAAAATACATCATGCACACTGGACATGGATGGTGGAGTACTAACTGATATGCTACTTTTCCACATCTATTAAAACTTCATAAGGTCCAATATATTTGGGACACAGCTTTCCCTTCTGTCCAAACCTTTTCAAACCACGCATAGGAGATATTTTCTGAAATATCTTATCACCTATGGTGAACTCGAGATCTCTGCGTCGATTATCTGCATATTGCTTCTGATAGTTCTGAGCTATTCAAACTCTTTCCTTGATAATGTCGACAACTCGATAAGTCTCTTCAAAAAACTCTGGTCCAACAATACTCCATTCTCCAACTTTATTCCAAAACAAAGGAGTTCAACATTTCCTACCATACAGTGCTTCATAGGGTGACATCTGTATAGTCACCTGATAGTTGTTGTTATAAGCGAACTCAATCAATGGTAATTTCTCATCCCATGATCCATTGAAATCTATAACACAAGCTCGAAGCATGTCTTCTAAAATCTAAATAGTACGCTCCGACTGTCAGTTTGTCTGAGGATGGGATGCAGTACTAAACTTGAATGTTGTACCCATAGCATTTTGTAATCCTTCCCAAAACATTGAGGTAAACAGTGGGTCTCTGTTGGACACAATGCTTTCAGGTACACCATGTAATCGGACAATATTATCTACATAAAGCTTAGCTAACCTTTTTAGGGTATACTAAGGTCATATAGCTATGAAACGAGTTGTCTTGGTCAATCAATCCACAATCACCCAGACCGCGTCAACTACTCAGGGAGTCAATGGCAATCCGGTGACAAAGTCCATACTAATGCAGTCCCATTTCCATGCTGGTTCTTGTAGTAGCTCCAACAATCTTGGAGGTCTTTGCCTTTCAGCCTTTACCTACTGACAATTCAAGCATTGAAACATAAATGTGGCTACATCCTCTTTTATTCCTCTCTACCAATATAGTTTCTTCAGATCATGATACATATTTGTACTTCTAGGATATACCGAATAAGTGGTGGTGTGGGCTTCCTTCATTATTCAGTGTCTAATATCCAAATCTTCATTTTTAAGAACACATACCCTTCCTTTATATCTTAGTACCTTTTCAACATCGAAGGTGAACTCAAGAGTAGTCTTACCTTTTTCGAGGTCTTCTTGCACCGTTCTTAGATAAGGGTCTGATTTAATAGCGGCTTTCACTTCGTCTAATAGATCAGGTACAATCTTTAATGTAGCAAAAATGTTTGAGAATAAATGAATAAACCCTTGGTCAGTTGATTCATTCAGAATAACAATCACGAACTATTCTTTACCGTAATTAAATACTCTCCCTGTGACACACATCGCAGCATTCGTACTAACTTCTTCTTGGGATTTTGTCATAGCTTTCTTGCTCAGTGCATCAGCTACATTAGCTTTTCCTAGATGATACTAGACATCCCAATCATAATCCTTCAATAATTCCAGCCATCTTCTTTATCTCATGTTCAACTCCTTTCGATTAAAAATATGAGTGAGACTTATGATCTGATTTAATCTGAAATTTCTCTCCATACAAATAATGTCTTCATATTTTAACAGCATGTACTACTTATCACACCCCAATTCCGTACATCTCAGAATGGTGTAATGAACCGCTAATAAACCGACGGTTCAACCAGAATCTCAAATAGGCTATCCCCGCGTTATCCAAACTTACACACATCCGTGATCATAATCAAAGTAAATACACAATAGCGGAAGTCTTATAATAACATGAACTGAGAAACTAAGATGATATCAATAATTTAATAGCAAATTATTCTGGTTTCAACTGGGACATAAATATTTATATACCAAATACAAGTCTCAATAAATCCAATAAAGAAACCTATAAAATATCTAATCAAATACACACGAGTTGCACTCGCAAGAGAAGTCGTGTGTATCCTCTTCAGCTCCAGCTTCCATGGCTGCCACATTTCCGTACACAGACGCGTTCATGTAATATTCAACGGTATAACCTGCATCATCAACTAAAAATATTCGACGTCAAGGGGTGAGCACACATCACGGCTCAGTGGGTAGCCAAAACAATGCAACAATACATATGCATGCAAATCAATTTATATCTTTGGCCTGGTTTAAAGTTTGCAGTATGCAATAGAAAGGTATAGGTAGTCAAAGGTCGCGTTTATTGCCCCCTCCTCTATACACGAGTGTGTGACGTCACCTGAAGATCACGTTTATTGTCAACTCACATGAACCCAATCATGAATATTATATAACAAAGGTTACGTTTATTGCTATATAGTACCATACCAACACGTAAGCCCCTGTTGGCGAGGGCTACAAACTGGGCTCGCAACTAACCAATCCTAATGCCAAACAGTGTATCCAAGGCCTCACCCCAACATCCCTCAGAATGTCCATAGAGATAGAGCTAAGGCCCCCCGGTAGAGTCAGAGACTACAAGGACCGAGACCACCTCCCCTGATACTCTACGACATAATAGTTCTGCTAAAGTAATGGCGATACGACGATGCCAACGCACATGACTTGAGTTAGAGATAGAGCTAAAGTGCTGAGACCCGCCAAAGGTTAACGTTTACTGACGTTCTCATCACACCTCCCCTGATACTCGCTCGCATCAAGTACATTAACCACAAACATACAAGCACATGCCTATTCCTATTATCATCATCATCATCATGTTATAAACATTAAAGTAAATATGCATGAACAAGTAGTAGAAATATTGAATGGCATGCTGTATGCACATTACAAACATATTCACATAGAATCAAGCATAGCATAGGACTCAAGAAATAAAAAATAGTTTTTGTTATTAACCAATTTAGTTTGGTGTTCTGGTTCCTCACCTCAGCTTGCTATAAGATACTTTTCCAAGCTTTAGATTCACCTTTACAGTGTTATTATATTGCTAGAAGACCAAACAAAGTCGATAGAATTTAATTAGAATTAATTCCAGATTTAAAAACCATTTGGTTAACTAAGGGTCGGAGGTAGGGTCGGAGTCAGGATCGACCCTGGGTGCGACCCTCCCTTAACTCTGAACTTCCCGGACATTGAGGGTCGATGGTCAGGAACACCTAGGGTCGGATGGTCATCGACCTTTGGTGCGACCCTCGGTGCACTTTGGTCCAGTTCTCTTTTTTAATCCATTCTCCGTGCTTGGGATCCTATGGCTTGCTCCTACATTCCATTCTACATTCATTCCATGGTCTGAAACCATGTATAACCCACTTAGATTACTTTCATGCATTTTCCTATGGTTTTCCATGAAAACCTAACCATAGATTGATGGTTTGGGTTTCTCCGAGATCACACTCTCAACAATATCTAACCTAAGGTCTGTAGAAACTCATGGAATTAGTATCCATACCTGAGAAGAATAATCTTTCTCTACAACTCTTCTCTTTTAGCTTTATTTCTCTTCCTTCCCTTTCTTCTTCGTCTTTCCTTCTCCTCTCTTTCTCTCAATTCGATTAGGGTTGTGAAAGTGGCTTAGGAACGTCCTTTAAATAGACTATGAACATCCTAAAATAAGTCCCTTTAAGATTAGGAAAGAATTCGATCGAAAATTAGGAAATTTTCCTCATTTCTATTTTGGCAGAATCCGGGGGTCGATTAGAGGGTCGATGATCCCGTCGACCCAAGGGCTCAAGATGTCCGACCCTCCCTTCAAAATTGAGAGTCTAACTTTCTGCTTTGGGAGGTCCGACACTGCTTAGCTGGGTATATGACCCTCCCTTCCAATTAAGTGTTTTTGGGTTGATTTGATACCTGGGATCTCGATCTCCTTCACGCCCTTGGTCCATTTAACTCGACCACAATGGGTAAACCTGGTTCAAGGTGGTAAGACCAGGTTAGATTGATACGGGTCTTACAACTCCCCCCAACTTATAAAATTTCGTCCTCGAAATCGTAGGTACCTTCTGAATCAAATAATTGAGGGTATTGCTTTCGCATAGCATTTTCTTCTTCCCATGTAATCTCTTCCATGTCTCTACATTTCCATGTGACCTTAACATAGTAGATATCTCTGTTGCGTAGACGTTGAACCTTTCGACTAGTGATTTCTGCTGGTGTTACTTCAAATGTCAAATCATCAGTCAATTCTAGCAAATCCATTGTCAAAATATGCGTTGGGTCTTTGACATACTTCTTCAATAGGGAAATGTGAAATACGTCATGCACACTTGACATAGATGGTGGTAGTTGTCACACCCTAATTCCGCACTACTCAGAATGGTGTGATGAACCGCTAAATAACCAACGGTTCAACCAGGATCTCAAATAGGCTATCCCCGCGTTTTCCAAACTTACACGCATCCACAATCATAATCAGAGTAAATACACAATAGCGGAAATCTTATAAATAAATGAACTGAGAACTAAGATGATATCAATAATTTAATAGCAAATTATTCTGTTTCCAACTGAGACATAAATATTTAAATATCAAATACAAGTCCTTATTAAATGCAATAAAAGAAACCTATAAAATATCTAATCAAATACACACGAGTTGCACTCGCAAAAGGAGTCGTAGGTATCATCTTCAGCTCCAGCTTCCATAGCTGTCACGTTCCCGTACATAGACGCATTCATATAGTCTTCAACGGTATAACCTGCATCATCAACTAAAAATATTTGACGTCGAGGGGTGTGCACACATCACGGCTCAGTGAGTAGCCAAAATGATGCAACAATACATATGCATGCAAAAATCAATTTATATCTTTGGTCTGGTTTAAAGTTTGCAGTATGCAATAGAAAGGTTTAGGTAGCCAAAGGTCGCGTTTATTGACTCCGCCTCTATACACGAATGTGTGACGTTACCCGAAGATCACGTTTATCGTCAACTCACATGCACCCAACCATGAACATTATATAACAAAGGTTACGTTTATTGCTATATAGTGCCATACCAACACGTAAGCCCCTGTTGGCGAGGGCTGCAAACTAGGCTCGCAACTAACCAATCCTAATGCCAAACAGTGTATCCAAGGCCTCACCCCAGCATCCCTCAGAATGTCCATAGAGATAGAGCTAAGGCCCCCCGGTAGAGTCAGAGACTACAAGGACCGAGACCACCTCCCCTGATACTCTACGACATAATAGTTCTGCTAAAGTAATGGCGATACGACGATACCAATGCACAAGACTTGAGTTAGAGATAGAGATAAAGTGCTGAGACCCGCCAAAGGTTAACGTTTATTGACGTCCTCATCACACCTCCCCTGATACTCGCTTGCATTAAACACATCAACCACACACATACAAGCACATGCCTATTCCTATCATCATCATCATCATCATGTTATAAACAATAAAATAAATATGCATGAACAAGTAATAGAAATATTGGATGGCATGCTGTATGCACATTACAAACATATTCGCATAGAATCAAGCATGGCATAGGACTCAAGAAATAGAAAATAGTTTATTATTAACCAATTTAGTTTGGGGTTAAGGTTCCTCACCTTAGCTTGCTAATAGATACCTTTTTCAAGCTTTAGAATCACCGTTATAATGTTATTATATTGCTAGCAAACCTAACAAAGTCGATAGAATTAATTAGAATTAATTCTGAATTTAAAAACCATTATGTTAACTGAGGGTCCATGTTATGGTCCATGCTAGGGTCGATGGGTCTATCGACCCTCCCTTCTTTCTGGACTTCCCGAATGCTGAGGGTCGATGGTCAGAAACACCTAGGGTCGGATGGTCATCGACCCTCGGTGCGACCCTTGGTGCACTTTGGTCCAATTTCCACTTTTTAATCCATTCTTCGTGTTTGGGGTCCTATGGCTTGTTCCTACATTCCATTCTACCTCCATTCCATGGTCTGAAACCATGTATAATCCATCTAAATAGTTTTCATGCATCCACCTATGGTTTTCCATGAAAACCTAACCATGGATGAATGGTTTGGGTTTCTCCGAGATCACTCTCTCTCCAATAACTATCCTAAGGTCTGTAGAAACTCATGGAATTAGTCTCCATACCTGAGAAGATTAATCTTTCTCTGCAACTCTTCTCCTTTTTGCTAGGTTCTCTTCCTTGCCTCTCTTCTCCCTCTTTTCCTTCTCCTCTCTTTCTCTCAATTCAATTAGGGTTGTGAAAGGGGTGAAAGTGGCTTAGGGATGACCTTTAAATAGGCTATAAACATCCTAAAATAAGTCCCTTTGAGATTAGGAAGGAATCCAATCGAAAATCTTGAAATTTCCTAGTTCCTATTTTCGGCAGGATCCGAGGGTCGATGGGAGGGTCGATGATCCCGTCGACCCTAGGGTCTTAAGCTGTCCGACCCTCCCTTCAAAACTGAGGGTCTGACTCTTTGTTTTGGGAGGTCCGACCCCCTTAACCCGGGTATGTGACCCTTCCCCCTAATTTAAGTGTTTTTGGGTCGATTTGATACCTGGATCTCGATCTCCTTCACGCCCTTGGTCCATTTGACTCGACCATGATAGGTGAACCTGGTTCAAGGTGGTAAGACCGGGTTAGATTGACACGGGTGTTACAACTCCCCCCAACTTATAAAATTTTCATCCTCGAAATTGTACATACCTTCTTAATCAAATAAGTAAGGGTATTGCTTTCTCATAGCATTTTCTTCTTCCCATGTAATTTCTTCCATGTCTCTACTTTTCCATGTGACCTTAGCATAATAGATATCTCGGTTGCGTAGACGTTGAACCTTTCGGCTGGTGATTTCTATTGGTGTTGCTTCAAACATCAAATCATCAGTCAATTCCAGCAAATCTACTGTCAAGACATGCGTTGGGTCTTTGACATACTTCTTCAATAGGGAAATGTGAAATACGTCATGTATACTTGACATAGATGGTGGTAGTGCTAACTGATAAGCTACTTTTCCAAGTTTAGCTAGAATTTCATATGGTCCGACATATCTTGGACTTAGCTTCCCTTTCTGTCCGAACCTCTTCAATCCTCGCATAGGCGATACTTTCAAAAATACTTTATCACCTATCGTGAACTCTAGATCTCTTCGTCGAGTGTCTGCATATTGCTTCTGACGGTTCTGAGCTGTTCTCACCCTTTCCTTGATAATGTCGACCACTCGACAAGTCTCTTTAATAAATTCCGGTCCAACAATGCTATGTTCTCCCACTTCATTCCAAAACAAGGGAGTTCGACACTTCCTGCCATACAGTGCTTCATAAGGTGACATCTGTATGGTAGCCTGATAGCTGTTGTTGTAGGCGAACTCGATCAATGGTAACTTTTCGTCCCATGATCCTTTGAAATCAATTACACATGCTCATAGCATATCCTCTAGAATCTGAATTGTACGTTCTGACTGTCCATCTGTCTGTGGGTGGAATGTAGTACTGAACTTCAACGTTGTACCCATAGCTTTTTGCAATCCTTCCCAAAACTTAGAAGTAAATCGTGGATCTCTATCGGACACAATACTTTCTGGAACACCATGTAATCGAACAATATTATCCACATATAGATTCAATAACCTTTCCAGTGAATACTGAGGTCGTATAGGTATGAAGCAAGCTGTTTTGGTCAGACGGTCCACAATCACCCAAACTACGTCAACTACTCGAGGAGTCAATGGTAGTCCCATGACGAAGTCCATAGTGATGCAGTCCCATTTCCATGCTGGTTCCGGTAATGGCTGTAACAGTCCTTCGGGTCGTTGTCGTTCAGCCTTTACTTTCTGACAATTTAGACATTGAGATACGAACCTAGCCACATCTGCTTTCATTCCCCTCCACCAATATAGTTTCTTCAGATCATGATACATTTTTGTACTTCCAGGATGTATCGAATAAATGGAGGTATGGGCTTCTTTCATCAGTCGGTGTCTAATGTCCGTACTTTCTGTTTCAGGTACACATATCCGTTCTTTGTATTTTAGTACTTTCTCGTCATCCAAGGTGAACTCAGGGTTGGTCCTACCTTTCTCAATGTCTTCTTGTACTGTTCTCAGATAAGGATCTGCTTTGATAGCTGTCTTCATTTCGTCCACTATATCCGGTATAATTTTCAACGCCGCGAACATATTTGAAACCCGATGAATAAACCCTTGGTTGGCTGATTCATCCGTTGTATCTATCACATACTGCTCGTTGCCTTGATTGAACACTATTCCGTTGGTATACATTGCTGCAGTCGTGCTAATTTCTCCTTGAGATTTAATCATTGCTTTTCTGCTTAATGCATCCGCTACTACGTTCGCTTTTCTCGGATGATACTGGATATCACAATCATAGTCTTTCAATAGTTCCAGCCATCTTCATTGTCGCATATTCAACTCCTTCTGATTAAATAAATAAGTAAGACTTTTATGGTCCGACTTAATCTGGAATTTCTCTCCGTATAAGTAATGTCTTCATATCTTGAGAGCAAGTACCACTGCCACTAGCTCCAAATCATGAGTGGGATAATTTTTCTCATGTTCTTTTAACTGTCTTGACGCATAGGCAATTACTTGCTCTCCTTGCATAAGCACACATCCTAGTCCCAGTCCCGATGCATCGGTGTATAAAGTAAATGTCTGTCCTAGAACGAGAATGGTCAAAATTAGAGTGGATATCAATCTGGCCTTGAATGTCTGGAAGCTCTTCTCACATTTGTCAGTCCACACAAACTTTTCACCTTTCTTGGTCAAACTGGTGAGAGGTACGGCAATCCAAGAATAGTCTTCTACGAATCTCCGGTAATAACCAGCTAGACCCATAAAACTACTAATTTCCGAGACGCTCTTTGGTGCTTCCCACTTTACAATAGCCTCGATCTTGCTGGGATCCACTTTGATTCCTTCAGCGGATACTACAAGGCCTAGGAATGCGACTTCACTTAGCCAAAACTCGCACTTTAAAAATTTGGCATATAGCTTCTCTTTCCTTAACCGCTGTAGGGCTGCGTTTAGGTTCTTGATATGGGTTTCCTTGTCCTTGGAGTATACCAATATATCATCAATAAATACTATCACCGACGCATCCAACATATCATGGATAACTCGGTTCATAAGTTCCAAGAACATTGCCGGTGCATTAGTTAATCCGAAAGACATAACCATAAATTCGTAATGTCCATATCTGGTCCTGAATGCTATCTTCAGAATATCAGCTTCTTTAATCTTCAACTAATGATAGCCCGATCGAAGATCGATCTTAGAAAATACTTTTGCTCCTTGTAACTGATTGAACAAGTCATCAATCCTGGGTAGTGGATATCGATTCTTGATTGTCAGCTTATTCAACTCCCGATAGTCAATACATAATCGAACGCTACCATCCTTCTTTTTCACGAACAGTACCGGTGCCCCCCATGGAGATATACTGGGTCGAATATAACCCTTGTCTAGTAGTTCTTGTAGTTGTACTTTTAATTCTTTCAGTTCAGTAGGAGCCATTCTATAAGGTGCTTTTGATACGGGTGCTGCTCCAGGTATCAGGTCTATTACAAACTCTGTGGCACGGTCGGGTGGTAATCCGGGTAGTTCCTCTGGAAATACGTCAGGGAATTTATGCATCACATCAATGTCTTCCATCTGTGGTGCTTCTTTGGTACGTATACCACAGATACCATATCTCCAACTCATTTCTCTTCAAAGCATCTCTTCGCCTTTAGCATTGAGAGGATCAACTTTCACTTCCTAGGCAACATACTCCCAATGATACTAAATCATATGCCATTTTTATTCTTGAATGATAACCTCTTCTATGCACATAATCACTTGTAGAGTGTTAAGACAACCAGTTTATTTCCAAGATGATGTCAAAGTCTACCATTCTCAAGTCGACTCAGGTTGCATCCAAATTGTGTTCATCCATAAGATTTGGACATTGTTCGTAACACTCATCCCATACAACATCTAGTCTAAAGGGCTTGAACTAGCAAAATCTGGTATAAGGTCTTAAGAGTTTGTCTAGTTCATTCATCTATTATAATTTTCAAAGACTATTGCTAACAATCTCATATCTTGAAAAGTTCATTGGCTTATATTTCCTTTATCACTTCTGTTCTATCCCGATCTGTCTTTCATATACCTCAAAAAATATCTTGTCATTGTTACCTCATATCCCAAGTCTATCTATAAGCATTAGGGTATATGCTTATAATTTCATTAATTCAGTCCAACTATTTTGGTCTTTACTTAATCATATCCCTCAACATTGGGCATAACTCCATTATCATTGTATTAAATCGAGTACAACTTATGCCATTACTTTATCCTTATATCCACTCTTAAATTTTCCTTTAGGAATCTTCTACCTTGTCAAAATTCATACCGATATAGCCATCTTTAACTCTACTTTAATTGCTATCTATTTCTTCACTGGCTACCCTTGATAATTCTCATTTTTGCCCATGCACTCTTTTATAGACATGACTCATATCCATCCATTTAAAAATCTCAAAATAGATTCTCCATTAATTCATCGGAGGTATCTTGGCTATAGCATTTAATCTGAATCCAATCATCTTTCATCTAATCATTCCATTATCACTACACATCTTTATCAATAATGATCAGGGAGTGTATAAATCAGAATGTTTGTCCAAAACACTTCATTTCCTTCTTTCAATTTAGCATAATGGCAATACTTGCTTTATCTGATGAACCTAGGTTTAATGAATCAGGAGTAAATCTGTGGTAATCCAACCGGCATCAAAAGATCGTTAAGTTGCATGGTGGTCCAAATGCATAGAGGTTTTATAGTTCTTAACCTCATGGTTATAGGTTCTATCGAATGTATAATGCCATTGGTCAAGGCATTACAAGAGTAAATATGGAGAAGCTTTCATACATCAGTAAATTAGGTATAAATCTGGAGAAAGATTTCGTACATCAATAAATCAGGTATAAATCAGTAGATGTACGCTCAACATGATTAAGCATTTAACTGTTCATTCAGTTCATATCTCTGTTCATGTTGTGGATCATAAGAGTGGCTTAGTTTGTTATAATCAGGACTAATACTAAAGAAACAATATCTATAACTCCATTTGACAGGTTAAATCAAGAAAGTATCCTGTCAAGGCCCGAGAAATTAAAATCTGGTATGTGCATCCTCTATAATCATAAGAGTAAATCAATAATGCACCGCATCCTATATAAACATATCCAGTTATATGGCCATAATAGATTAAATCCTTGCTGAAAACGTTTGAGGTTTAATCTTCAAAAAATATTTTTAAATCCTTGGTCGGATCATTGTGTCATGATGTAGTTATCCCATACATCGATGGCTGATAAGGGTAACCACCTTGATACACTACTTGTTGTGCACCCAACTTCTGCACTGGGGTGTGCTTTACTAGGACTTGCTGTGTGGTAGGCACTGTGTTATAGCTAACAGGTGTTGGGGTACAGTGATGCTACCAATTTGTTCCGTTCTTGGTCATGTCCTTTGGATTTAGCCCGAGATCTTTTCCTTTATCTCTACAGGGGTTTTGGCATTACTAGCCAATTTACCTTCTTCTGTCCTACATCGAGTTTCACATCTTGGGAGTACCAACTCAGTATTCCAATTTTTTTTTTTTGCTGTACAGATGCTTCCTTCTTGCTACTGTACAATATCACTTGTATACTTAGATAACTACCCAACTTATAGATATTACCCTATATTATTGGTTTATTAGGATAATTTTTGGTCTTCTCTTTCTGTTTAAGTGTGTATATATGGTTCCACCTTTTATATGTGCATTATTATCTTTTTAAATTTGTTCTCAACCATCACTTGTGCTTACAGTGTGTTAATATTACTGTTTTTACTTTTATCCTTTCTCAGTTCACAGTTGTCTCGAATGTATGTTAGTTTAGCGGACAAGGCCTGAGATGCTCTGATACCAAGTTGTCACACCCCAATTCCGCACTATTTAGAATGGTGTGATGAACCGCTAAATAACCAACGGTTCAACCAAGAACTCAAATAGGCTATCCCCGTGTTATCCAAACTTACACGCATCCACAATCATAATCAGAGTAAATACACAATAGGGGAAATCTTATAAATAAATGAACTGAGAACTAAGATGATATCAATAATTTAATAGCAAATTATTCTATTTTCAACTGAGACATAAATATTTAAATATCAAATACAAGTCCTTAATAAATGCAATAAAAGAAACCTATAAAATATCTAATTAAATACACACGAGTTGCACTCGCAAGAGGAGTCGTGCGAATCATCTTCAGCTCCAGCTTCCATAGCTGCCACGTGCCTGTACGTAGATGCGTTCATATAGTCTTCAACGGTATAACCTGCATCATCAACTAAAAATATTCGACGTCGAGGGATGAGCACACATCACGGCTCAGTGGGTAGCCAAAACAATGCAACAATACATATGCATGCAAAAATCAATTTATATATTTGGTCTGGTTTAAAGTTTGCAGTATGCAATAAAAAGGTTTAGGTAGCCAAAGGTCGCGTTTATTGACTCCGCCTCTATACACGAGTGTGTGACGTTACCCGAAGATCACGTTTATCGTCAACTCACATGCACCAAACCATGAACATTATATAACAAAGGTTATGTTTATTGCTATATAGTGCCATACCAACACATATGCCCCTGTTGGCGAGGGCTACAAACTGGGCTCGCAACTGACCAATCCTAATGGCAAACAGTGTATCCAAGGCCTCACCCCAGCATCCCTCAGAATGTCCATAGAGATAGAGCTAAGGCCCCCCGGTAGAGTCAGAGACTACAAGGACCGAGATGCCTCCCCTGATACTCTACGACATATTAGTTCTGATAAAGTAATGGCGATACGACGATGCCAATGCACAAGACTTGAGTCAGAGATAGAGATAAAGTGCTGAGACCCGCCAAAGGTTAACGTTTATTGACGTCCTCATCACACCTCCCCTGATACTCGCTTGCATCAAGCACATCAACCACACACATACAAGCACATGCATATTCCTATCATCATCATCATCATCATGTTATAAATAATAAAATAAATATGCATGAACAAGTAATAGAAATATTGGATTGCATGCTGTATGCACATTACAAACATATTCGCATAGAATCAAGCATGGAATAGGACTCAAGAAATAGAAAACAGTTTATTATTAACCAATATAGTTTGGGGTTAAGGTTCCTCACCTTAGCTTGCTAATAGATACTTTTCCAAGCTTTAGAATCACCGTTATAATGTTATTATATTGCTAGCAAACCTAACAAAGTCGATAGAATTAATTAGAATTAATTCTGAATTTAAAAACCATTCTGTTAACTGAGGGTCTATGCTAGGGTCGATGCTAGGGTCGATGGGTCTATCGACCCTCCCCTCTTTCTGGACTTCCCGAATGCTGAGGGTCGATGGTCAGAAACACCTAGGGTCGGATGGTCATCGACCCTCGGTGCGACCCTTGGTGCACTTTGGTCTAATTTCCACTTTTTAATCCATTCTTCATGTTTGGGGTCCTATGGCTTGTTCCTACATTCCATTCTACCTCCATTCCATGGTCTGAAACCATGTATAATCCATCTAAATAGTTTTCATGCATTCACCTATGGTTTTCCATGAAAACCTAACCATGGATGGATGGTTTGGGTTTCTCCCAGATCACTCTCTCTCCAATAACTATCCTAAGGTCTGTAGAAACTCATGCAATTAGTATCCATACCTGAGAAGATTAATCTTTCTCTGCAACTCTTCTCCTTTTTGCTAGGTTCTCTCCCTTGCCTCTCTTCTTCCTCTTTTCCTTCTCCTCCCTTTCTCCCAATTCAATTAGGGTTTTGAAAGTAGTGAAAGTGGCTTAGGGACGTCCTTTAAATAAACTAGGAACATCCTAAATAAGTCCCATTAAAATTTGGAAAGAATCCCAATCGAAAAATATATAAAAATTTCCTAATTTCTATATTCGGCAGGAACCGAGGGCCGATGGGAGGGTCGATGATCCCGTCGACCTTAGGGTCTTAAGCTGTCCGACCCTCCCTCTAAAACTGAGGGTCTGACTTTCTGTTTTGGGAGGTCCGACCCTGCTTAGCTGGGTGTGCGACCCTTCCCCTATTTTAAGTTTTTTTTGGGTCGATTTGATACCTGGGATCTCGATCTCCTTTACGCCCTTGGTCCATTTGACTCGACCATGATAGGTGAACCTGGTTCAAGGTTGTAAGACCGGGTTAGATTGACACGGGTCTTACAGTAGTGCTAACTGATAAGCCACTTTTCCACGCTTAGCTAGAATTTCATATGGTCCGACATATCTCGGACTTAGTTTCTCATTCTGTCCGAACCTCTTCAATCCTCGCATAGGCGATACCTTCAAAAATACTTTGTCACCTACAGCGAACTCTAGATCTCTTCGTCGAGTATCGACATATTGCTTCTGACGGTTCTGAGCTGCTTTCACTCTTTCCTTGATGATGTCGACCACTCGGAAAGTTTCTTCCAGAAATTCCGGTCCAACTATACTACGTTCTCCCACTTCGTTCCAAAACAAGGGAGTTCGACACTTCCTGCCATACAGTGCTTCATAAGGTGACATCTGTATAGTAGCCTGATAGCTATTGTTATAAGCGAACTCGACCAATGGTAACTTTTCGTCCCATGATCCTTTAAAATCAATCACACATGCTCGTAGCATATCTTCTAGAATCTGGATTGTACGCTCCGACTGTCTATCTGTCTGTGGGTGGAATGCAGTACTGAACTTTAGCATTGTACCCATAGCCATTTGCAATCCTTCCCAAAACTTGGAAGTAAATCGAGGATCTCTATCGGACACAATGCTTTCTGGAACACCATGTAATCGAACAATGTTATCACATACAGCTTCGCTAACCTTTCCAGTGTATACTGAGGTCGTATAGGTATGAAGCGAGCTGTTTTAGTCAGACGGTCCACAATCACCTAAACTGCGTCAACTACTCGAGGAGTCAATGGTAGTCCCGTGACGAAATCCATAGTGATGCAGTCCCATTTCCATGCTGGTTCCGGTAATAGCTGCAACAGTCCTGCGGGTCTTTGTCGTTCAGCCTTTATTTTTTGACAATTTAGGCATTGAGACACGAACTTGGCAACATCTGCTTTCATTGCCCTCCACCAATATAGTTTCTTCAGATCATGATACATTTTTGTACTTCCAAGATGTATCGAATAGGTTGTGGTATGGGCTTCTTTCATCAGTCGGTGTCTAATGTCCATACTTTCTGTTTCAGGTACACATATTTTTCCTTTGTATTTCAGTACCTTCTCGTCATCCAAGGTGAACTCAGGGTTAGTCCTACCTTTCTCAATATCATCTTGTACTGTTCTCTATTAAGGATCTGCTCTGATAGCTGTCTTCACTTCATCCACTATATCCGGTATAATCTTCAACGCCTCGAACATATTCAAAAACCGATGAATAAACCCTTGGTTGGCTGATCCATCCATTGTATCTATCACATACTGCTCGTTGCCGTGATTGAATACCATTCCGGTAGTACACATTGGTACAGTCGTGCTAACTTCTCCTTGAGATTTTATCGTTGCTTTTCTGCTTAATGCATCCGCTACTACATTTGCTTTTCCCGGATGATACTGGATATCACAATCATAGTCTTTCAATAGTTCCAGCCATCTTCTTTGTCTCATATTCAACTCCTTCTGATTAAATAAATAAGTAAGACTTTTATGGTCCGACTTAATCTAAAATTTCTCTCCGTATAGGTAATGTCTCCATATCTTGACAGCATGTACTACTGCCGCTAGCTCCAGATCATGAGTGGGATAATTTTTCTCATGTACCTTTAACTGTCTTGAAGCATAAGTAATTACTTTCTCTCCTTGCATAAGCACACATCCTAGTCCCAGTCCCGACACATCAGTGTATAAAGTAAATGTCTGTCCTGGAACGGGAATAGTCAAAATCGGGGCAGATATCAATCTGGTCTTCAGTGTTTGGAAACTCTTCTCACATTTATCGGTCCACACAAACTTTTCACCTTTCTTAGTCAAACTGGTGAAAGGTACGACAATCCGAGAATAGTCTTCTACAAATCTCCGATAATAACCAGCTAGACCTAGAAAACTTCTAATTTCTGAAACGCTCTTTAGTGCTTCCCTCTTCACAATAGCCTCAATCTTGCTGGGGTCCACTTTGATTCCTTCAGCGGATACTACATGGCCTAGGAATGCGACTTCACTTAGCCAAAACTCGCACTTTGAAAATTTGGCATATAATGTAGGGCTGCGTTTAGGTTCTTGATATGGGTTTCCTTGTCCTTGGAATATACCAATATGTCATCAATAAATACTATAACCGACGTATCCAACATATCGTGGAAAACTCGGTTCATAAGTTCCATGAACGTTGCCGGTGCATTAGTTAATCCGAAAGACATAACCAAAAATTCATAATGTCCATATCTGGTCCTGAATGCTTTGGAATATCACCTTCTTTAATCTTCAGCTGATGATAGCCAGATCGAAGATCGATCTTAGAAAATACTCTTGCTCCTTGTAATTGATCGAACAAGTCATCGATGTGAAGTAGTGGATATCGATTCTTGATTGCCAGTTTATTCAACTCATGATAGTCAATGCATAATCGAATGCTACCATCTTTCTTCTTTATGAACAACACCGGTGCCCCCCATGGAGATATACTGGGTCGAATATAACCCTTGTCCAGTAGTTCTTGTAGTGGCACCTTCAGTTCCTTCAGTTCAGTAGGAGCCATTCTATAAGGTGCTTTTGACACGGGTGCGGCTCCAGGTACAAGGTCTATCACAAACTCTGTGGCTCGGTCGGGTGGTAATCCGGGTAGTTCCTCCAGAAATACGTCAGGATAGTCCCGCACGACATCAATATCTTCCATTCGTGGTGCTTCCTTGGTTAGGTCGACCACTGACACTAGATACCCGACTGCTCCCTTCTCAAGGTACTTCTTATTCTTTAGTACTGAAAGTATGAGCTTGCGTCTCCGGGGAAGTTTGGTTCCCGAAAAACTTAATTCTGCTCCTTCTTTGTCTTTGAACGTTAGCTTCTTTTCGGCGCATAATAGATTTGTAGAATGCTGAGCTAACCAGTCCATTTCCAAGATGACATCAAAGTCTGCCATCTCAAGTTGTATCAAGGTTGCATCTAAAGTCTTCTCTCCAATGAGAACTGGACATGGTCCATAACCTTTCTCTAGTTCCACTCCTAACCCCATCGGTGACCGTACAATTAATTTGTAGTCTAACATTTTGATGGGTAATTTCATCTTCTTTCCAAAGGACACAGATATAAATGAATGAGTAGCTCCAGAATCGAAGAGTACTCTGGCGGGTACGCCATTTATAGGTACAATACCTGTGATTTATCTTTACTTAGTCTACTTGCTAATTCAATGTAATTATAACTTTAAAAGTTTCAGTCATACCTGTGACCACATCGGGTGATGCGGCCGCATCCTCGGATGTAATAGCATATACCCGTCCCTGATGTAACTGCTTCTTGGGCTTTGGGCACTCCCTTACCATATGTCCGGGTTGGTTGCAGTTAAAACACTTCAGGACTTCAGAATTTGGCTTTGGCTGAGGTTGAGTTGCTGGAGTAGTCTTGGTTGCAGCAGTAAAATTCAGAGACGAAAAGGCTTATACGTCCTATTATTGCCTCCGTTGTTGGAATTTCCGGCCTTTTGATGCCTCTGTTCTGAGTAAAATAACTCTCCTTCTGGCTCGATTCAATCACTCGGGCAATCTGGACAGCTTCGTTATAAATTTTCTTATCTAAGCCCAGAACATGTTCCCTGATGCTTCCTCTCAATCCCATGATGAACCTACGGGTTTTGGTATCTTCTTCTTGCATGCTAGTCGGTGCAAAGAAAAACAGCTCTTCGTAGCGCTGTTGATATGAGTCCACAGTCATCTGTCACTGATATAGGCTCAGGAACTCCTTCTCCATCGAATCTCTGAAGCTCCGTGGAAAATATTTCTCAAAGAAGGCTTCTTTATATATAGCCCATGTCAGTAGGGCATGCTTGGTCAGTAGATATGTCTTCGTGGATTTCCACCAATGATGTGCGTCGCCCTTGAGCATGAAGGTGGCGCATAGTACTTTCTCTTCCTCTGTGATAGTCATCATTAGGAAATTTCTCTCCATCTCGTATATCCAGTGGGCTGGCCACAATGGATCAGACGGTTTTCCATTGAATTCTTGGGGTTTCGTCTTCAAAAATCTCTCCACTAGTCGGGAGTGGTCCAACTGGTTTTGGGGGTTTGCCCCAAACATATGGTGTGGATACTGGTAATCACCCTGAGCTGCTTCTGGAACCTGTAATGGAATCTGTGCAGCAGGTTGTGGAGGTGTCTGATGAGCTGGGTGGTTATCCACCGGTGCTGCACTGGCTTGTCCTGTGTGCATGGGTGCAGCCTGAGTGGCTTGAAACATGATTCCCATGGCAATCTGCATCTGAGCCTGTGCGTGTTGCATCTGCTGCAGCTGATGTGCCAGATTCATCACCACTGTTGCTAGCTCTGGTGGTAGAGGTGGCAAATTTGTAGGGTTTACCGGTTCTGGATTACCCGGTGTATAATTGCTTTCTTGACTGGTCTCCTCCACGGGTGGTGGTGGTGGGACTGCACTTCGGGTCTGTCGGGTTACTCTACGTCCAGACATAATTCCTTTCGGTGATTGGTGGTGCTTGAAAATTGTCAAAATAGGTGAGAAGTCATTTATATTTCATGTAGGCACGCTAACCGATAATCAATTCCAATTCTAGCTCATTTTATAAAAAAAAATACTGTCTTTTCTAGGCAGGGTCGATGGTGAGGGTCGATGGTATGTCCGACCCTTGGTATCCGACCCTGGGAATGACACGTTCTTCCCGAGAGCTGAGGGTCGATGCGAGGGTCGATGGGTGTCCGACCCTCAGTTCCGACCCTTAATTTTCTGTCAGATTCCCAAGAGCTGAGGGTCGATGCGAGGGTCGATGGGTGTCCGACCCTTAGTTCCGACCCTTAGTTTTCTGTCAGGTTGCCGAGAGCCGAGGGTCGACGGGAGGGTCGATTCGAGGGTTGATGGTTCTAGTCGAATTGTCCGACCCTCGGTCCAAAAATCAGATTTTTAAGATCCGATTCTGGGTCATTTCTTATTATTTCTCCTCCGTTTCGACTCGTCTCTCCTCTCTGAGTTGCTACAGTGCTACTCCACTGTTTTTTATCGGTTTGACTCCGGGTATCGACGTCCACGACATCCATACAGGTACGTCTTCCCATTTTTACCTGTTTTTAGGTTTCCATTTCTAGGTTTTCGCACATTTAACTTGTATTTTCCAAGTTAAACTTTTTCCAACCGTAAAAATTCGATTTTTATTGGGGGCTTTTGTTATTGGTGTCTCGAGGAACGAAAGCCCTCAAAAATTTTTGAGTTTCATCGGTTGGTTATCGAGAAACTTGAAATTTTCTCTTTTTGCCCTAATTGTCGAAATTTTCAATTTTTCTCGAAATTCTTCAAATTGGACTTCGTCAGTTAAAATTTCCTACTGTATGTGGGTTGTAGGATGTATTTTAACCTACGTAGGTTCTCATGCCCGCTTGTATGATGTGCAATAGGGCTTTATCGTCACTTATGTCATTATTAAATCGAATTTTGGATTTTTATCCCATAATTTCCTTATTTTTCCTTCTCTTTCTTGTTTTGCAGATACCATGGCTCGTACCAAGATACCCAGAGTCCGTGATCCACTCCACTTCCGTTCCAATGAAGCGAAGGCACAATATGCCGACTATGCCCGTAAGAAAGTGGAAGGGGGTCGTATGGTGAACTTGGCTGTGCCAGCCTTGTTCAATGTAGAGAGGGGATTTGGTGATATGGGGTGGCTCCCTGTCATCACCTACGACACGTGCACATGTCCGGATTTGGTCCGCTAGTTCTATTGAAATCTCCAGATGGTGGGGAATTTCAATGACGTCGAGCATGGTCAGGATTTGCACATCACCAGTTACGTCAAGGGGGTGGACATTTCTTTTGATTATCGGCAACTGGCCGATCTGTTGGGCATACCTTATGATGGCCCCATGGTGTACTGTGCGCCTAAAGAGCCACAGTTTGTTTCTATAGAGATGAGGGCAGAGATCGACAACCAGCTGTTGCGCCCTGATCGCTGGCAGATGAGAGCCTGTTACTTGCGTCCAGCTCCACGGGTCTTTTGCAAGATTATCCAGCACAATCTGATCCCGTAGAGTGGGCACTATGAGAGGGTTTTTCAGCTGACCCAGTTCTTGATATACAGTATCTGCACTCGCTAGCCCGTCTGCCTTCCATACATCATCATGCGGACTATGATTAGTGCTACATTGTCCGATCATAGGGGTAATCTAACCTATGGAGGCATGATTACAGTGCTACTGACCCGTCTGGGGGTTGACCTGGTAGATGAGAAGATCCAGGAGAAGACCTTCTCATCGCCTCTAGATTGGGAGGCAATCTGCAAGATGGGTATGCGGGATGCCCAGGTTAGTGATGAGGAGAGGAACGAGATGGTGCACCCTCACACTCGTATCGAGATGGCTGATGCCGAGGCTGCTGCTGCCGCTGCTAGAGTTCACGTGGATCCTGTCGACGAGGATCACCGTATGTATATGGATGTCGACTCGATACCACCGCCTTCACCCACACATGCGGCTGGTGTTGGTACTTCTTCTGCGGCGGATCCTGTACCTGAGGTTGGTCCTTCTCATGCGGCTGGTCCTTCACTCCCACCTTCTGACATGATGGAGATGCTGCATGAGATCAGGGAGGCTCAGCGCAGATCTGATCTGAGGATGGAGGAGTTTCTAGACGCTCAGCGTATGAGGGTGGATGAGCTGTTATCGGTCCAGCGGGCGACTGATAGGAGGGTAGCCGATTTTGCGGCTAGTCTCCGGACGACCCAGACCCAGGTGGCCTGGTTGACTAGGGTCTATGCTAAGGACTATGACTGAGATCGTGAGGCCCCGCCTCTAGCATCTTGATTGTACTTTATTTTAATATACTACAGAGTAACTGTCCGGGTTGTAGACTGTACTCTGCTTTAGTTATGTATATACATTTTGTTTTTATCACTCTTTCTATATAACTTGTTTTCCCTTTAATAGATGCATTATTATTTTTTTTTAAATTTGGCCTCAATCATCACTGGTGCTTACAGTGTGTTTATATTACTATTTTTAATTTTATCCTATCTCAGTTCACAATTGTCTTGAATGTATGTTAGTTCGACGGGCAAGGCTTGAGATGCTCTGATACCAAGTTGTCACACCCCAATTCCGCACATCTCAGAATGGTGTGATGAACCGCTAATAAACCGACGGTTCAACCAGGATCTCAAATAGGCTATCCCCGCGTTATCCAAACTTACACAGATCCGTGATCATAATCAGAGTAAATACACAATAGCGGAAGTCTTATAATAACATGAACTGAGAAACTAAGATGATATCAATAATTTAATAGCAAATTATTCTGGTTTCAACCGGGACATAAATATTTATATACCAAATACTTGTCTTAATAAATCCAATAAAGAAACCTATAAAATATCTAATCAAATACACACGAGTTGCACTCACAAGAGAAGTCGTGTGTATCCTCTTCAGCTCCAGCTTCCATGGCTGCCACATTTCCGTAAGCAGACGCGTTCATGTAGTCTTCAACAGTATAACCTGCATCATCAACTAAAAATATTCGACGTCGAGGGGTGAGCACACATCACGGCTCAGTGAGTAGCCAAAATAATGCAACAATACATATGCATGCAAATCAATTTATATCATTGGTCTGGTTTAAAGTTAGCAGTATGCAATAAAAAGGTTTAGGTAGTCAAAGGTCGCGTTTATTGACCCCGCCTCTATACACGAGTGTGTGACGTCACCCGAAGATCACGTTTATCATCAACTCACATACACCCAATCATGAACATTATATAACAAATGTTACGTTTATTGCTATATAATGCCATACCAACACGTAAGCCCCTGTTGGCGAGGGCTGCAAACTGGGCTCACAACTAACCAATCCTAATGCCAAACAGTGTATCCAAGGCCTCACCCCAGCATCCCTCAGAATGTCCATAGAGATAGAGCTAAGGCCCCCCGGTAGAGTCAGAGACTACAAGGACCGAGACCACCTCCCTTGATACTCTACGACATAATAGTTCTGCTAAAGTAATGGCGATACGACGATGTCAGTGCACAAGACTTGAGTTAGAGATAGAGCTAAAGTGCTGAGACCCGCCAAAGGTTAATGTTTATTGACGTTCTCATCACGCCTCCCCTGATACTCGCTCACATCAAGTACATCAACTACACACATACAAGCACATGCCTATTCCTATCATCATCATCATCACCATGTTATAAACAGTAAAGTAAATATGCATGAACAAGTAGTAGAAATATTGGATGGCATGCTGTATGCACATTACAAACATATTCGCCTAGAATCAAGCATAGCATAGGACCCAAGAAATAGAAAATAGTTTTTGTTATTAACCAATTTAGTTTGGAGTTCTGGTTCCTCACCTCAGCTTGCTAGAAGATACTTTTCCAAGCTTTAGAATCACCTTTACAGTGTTATTATATTGCTAGAAGACCTAACAAAGTCGATAGAATTTAATTAGAATTAATTCCAGATTTAAAAACTATTCTGTTAACTGAGGGTCGGAGGTTGGGTCGGAGTCTGGATCGAACCTGGGTGCGACCGTCCCTTAACTCTGAACTTCCCAAACACTGAGGGTCTATGGTCAGGAACACCTAGGGTCGGATGGTCATCGACCCTCAGTGCGACCCTCGGTGCACTTTGGTCCAGTTCTCTCTTTTAATCCATTCTTCGTGCTTGGGATCCTATGGCTTGCTCTTACATTCCATTCTACATTCATTCCATTGTCTGAAACCATGTATAACCCACCTAGATAGCTTTCATGCATTTTGCTATGGTTTTCCATGAAAACCTAACCATAGATTGATGGTTTGGGTTTTTTCGAGATCACACTCTAAACAATAACTAACCTAAGGTCTGTAGAAACTCATGGAATTAGTATCCATACCTGAGAAGAATAATCTTTCTCTGCAACTCTTCTCTTTTGGCTTAATTTCTCTTCCTTCCCTTTTTATTCCTCTTTCCTTCTCCTCTCTTTCTCTCAATTAGATTAGGGTTGTGAAAGGAGTGAAAGTGGCTTAAGGACGTCCTTTAAATATAGTAGGAACATCCTAAAATAAGTCCCTTTAAGATTAGGAAAGAATCCGATCAAAAATTAGGAAATTTTCTTAATTTCTATTTCCGCAGAATCCAAAGGTCGATTGGAGGGTCGATGATCCCGTCGACCCTACGGCTCAAGATGTCCGACCCTCCCTTCAAAATTGAGGGTCTGACTTTCTACTTTGGGAGGTCCGACCCTGCTTAGCTGAGTATGCGACCCTCCCTTCCAATTAAGTGTTTTTGGGTCGATTGGATACCTGGGTTCTCGATCTCCTTCACGCCCTTGGTCCATTTGACTTGATCGTAATGGGTAAACCTGGTTGAAGGTGGTAAGATCGGGTTAGATTGACACGGGTCTTACACTACTGCTGCTGATTCCAAGTCATGAGTAGGGTAGTTCAACTCATGTATCTTCAGTTCTCTTGAGGCATACGCAATTACTTGTTCTCCTTGCATAAGCACACATCCTAAATCTAACCCAGATGCATCAGTGTACAAGATAAATTGTTGTTTTGGGATCGAAATACTCAAGATGGGAGCTTATATCAATCTAGCCTTCAATTTTTGAAAACACTCTTTACATTTTTTGGTCCAAACAAACTTTTCTCCTTTCTTTGTCAGACTAGAGAGAGGTACGGTGATTTTAGAGTAATCTTCTACGAATCGTCGATAGTAACTAGCTAAACGTAAGAAACTTATGATTTCTGCAACATTCTTAAGTGCTTCCCATTTCACAATGGCTTCAATCTTGCTAGGATGCATTTTAATTCCTTCAGCGGATACAACATGGCCTAAGAAAATGACTTCATTTAGCCAAAACTCACACTTTGTAAATTTTGTGTAAAACTTCTCTTTTCTTAGTCGCTACAAAGCGGCTCTTAGATTTATGAAATGAGTTTCTTTGTCCATGGAGTAAACTAGTATGTCATCGATAAATACAATGAATGACGTATCAAACATATCATGGAATACCCAATTCATGAGTTCCATAAAAGTTGTGGGTGCATTAGTTAATCCAAAAGACATGACTAAAAATTCATAATGTCCATATCTGGTTCTGAATGCTTTCTTCGGAATAACACCTTCTTTAATCTTCAACTGATGGTATCCTGACCAAAGATCAATTTTAGAGAACACTTTGGCACCTTGCTACTGATCGAACAAGTCATCGATCCGAAGCAGCGGGTACCGATTCTTGATTGTAAGCTTATTCAATTCTCGATAATCTATACACAGTCGAATGCTACCACCTTCTTTTTCATGAATAATACTGGCGCTCCCCATGGTGATATGCTGGGTCTGATATAACCCTTTGTAAGCACTGTATTTTTGCTGGCCTAGCATAAGTGAATCCATATGACAAGTTTTTGACTTTTAACCCAAAGATTTGTGATTCTTTAATGAACCTCACAGCAGGGTCATAGGCTATTACCTACTTGGAAGTATAGGTCATGAAATTATCTCTAAAATGAGACCAGAATCATCAAATTCTGGCATCAAACAAAGAAGGTATTATAGTTTGAGTGCAGGGGCATTTACGCAAGTATCGTATGATGCATGCATTATCATTTAAACTTCAAATTATCATATCTTGATCATCTGATATCGGAATCATATGATTGAAGTACCAATATTTCTCATTTTCAGTCCTTTTCAAAGTGGACGTGAAAAATCCTGGGTAGAGGTCACCGGTGGGCCCCATACAAGCTTTCATGCAAAATTATCGATAGAACTTCAAAGCTTTATATCTTTGTCGTCAGATTCAGAAGATTCAAAAGCCATTATTCTTCATTTGTGATGTTCTACAAAGTGGATGTAAAAAATTTGGTACAAAAATTTCCGAAGGGTCCCATGCAAAATTATATGTCGAAATGGTCGTTTAATCTTTGAAAATTCATATTTTGGTCACCCCACATCCAAATCAGGTGATTTTAGTTTCAATATGTTCCATTTATAGTACTCTACAAAGTGAACATAAAGGATTTCAGGCAAAAGTCTCCGAAGGATCCCATGCAGAATGGTTAGCTGAATTATCGATAATTGGCCTGCTTAAACTTCAAAAATTCATATTATTTTCAAATGAGATGATTCAAGTTCCATATCCCTCATTTTTAATGTTCTATAAAGTGAATGTAGAAAATTTGGAATAGAGGCTATCGGAAAATTCCATGTGGATTAGCAGTGAAAATGGACTATGAAATGATAAAAGTCAACTTGGTCCGAACCAGCTCAACCCAACTTATTCCAGCTCATCTCGGCCTAGCTCAGATCAATCCAGACCAAGTCACGTCGGCCCATATGCATGCATTTATATATATATATATATATATATATATATAAATCTTATAGGTATATTATATTATATTACTTATATTAATATATATTAATATATATATATATATATATATTAATATAATGTATAATATATATATATATATATAAAAATCTTATAGGTATATTATATTATATTACTTATATTAATATATATTAATATATATATATTAATATAATGTATAATATATATATATATATATATATATATATATATATATATATATATATATATATATATATATATATATATATATATATATATATATTATAGGAAAGAAAGGAAGAATGATGTGAGAAGGAGAGAAGAGAAGAAGCTGAACAAAAGGATAGAAAAGAAGAAGCCATGGAGATGAAGGTGAAAGAGGAAGGAATAGAAGAAGGAAAGAAGAAAAAAAGGAAAGAAGAGAATAAGCGAAAGCCGTGAGAAGGAGAAGCCATGGAGAAGAAGAAGAAGAGAAAGGAAAAAGAGAAGGAAAGAAGAGAAAAAGGAAAGAATGAGAGAGAAGTCGAGAAGCAGAAAAGGAAGGAAGAAGAGAACGAAAGAAAAGGAAAAAAGGAAAGAGAGAAAAGAAGAGAAAACATGAGAGAGGGAGAGGAGATTTTCTAGAAGGAGGAAGAAAAAAAAGAAAGAAGAGAAGAAAGAAAGAAGAAGAAAAGGAAGGAAGAGAGAAGAAGGAAAGAGAGAAAGAGAAAAACAGAAGACGTAAGAGAGAAGAGGATTTTTTAGAAGAGGAAAAGAGAGTAAAGCCGTGGAGAAGAAGGAGAAAGAGGAATGAAAAGAAGAAAAGGAAAGAAGAAGAAAAGGAAAGAAGGAATCCTCTAAAAGAGGAGAGGAGAGGATTAAAAGGTCAAGAGATAGAGAGAGAGGATTTTTTTCCAAAAGAGAAAAGGAAGAGAAATCATGAAAGGGAGAGAGGCTGAGAGAGAGAGAAGTGAGAAGAAGAAGAGAAGAGAAAAAAAAAAGGTGAAAGAGAAAGAGAAGAGGAGAATGAGGATTCACCATCAAAACTCTTGATATGATCTCCAAAAAAAATCCTACATCAAAGGTTTCGCTCCATTTGAGCACAACGTTGGTACCCTAAAACGAATTTAGTGGTCCTTTAGAAGATTTAAATGTTGATTTTGCTTGAAAACGCTTATTTTCATTAAATCTCAATCAGGAATGCTCTATTACATACATGTTGATGTTAGGATGCTCATGTTTAATATTTTTTATGTATGATAATTTGTTTAAATTGTTCAATGTTGAAGATTTGAGTGCTATATGATGATGTTTGATGTTTTTGATAAATTCTACAATGTGGATTTTTAATATGAAATTTTAAGATTTAGGATCCAAATTTGGGACGTGCATCTCATGTGGTTTTGTTTAGATTTTGAAGCCCAAATTTTAATGGGATTCTCTCTGATATGTTTGAAGACTCCCTAGAAATTTCGTTCCATTTGAAATTGGAAAAGTCCATCACAAGATTCTCCATTGGAATTTCTACACTACTCAGGGATAATGCAATCCCTATTAGAAAGTCTCTAAAAAAGGATTTTATGGCCATAATCAAAAAAGCAACTTCATACAAATTTTTTAGATAAAGAAGTCTTCTATAAAATAGCACTAGTTTCACATTTTTTCAATTTTTATTGAATTGATATTGATTTTGAAGTGCATAGTGCTCTGTTTTTGAGTCTGTTTGGATATACTGATTGGCAAGACTGAAAAGTGTTTTTTTCACCCTGAGAATGTTCTGTTTTCACTTGTTTTCCTTGATGAAATTTTAGATCTCTCAATTATCTACATGAAAATATGTTTTGATTTAATTTTCATTAGATATGTGATTTTATATGGAATTTATGGTGCAACTGGTCAAAAATCTGGAACAGAATTGACCTGTGCATATATCTGGTCTTGTGGCATTCATTTGACCTGATTTCGTCCTTTTTTGGGATTAGATGCCTTGAGACAAAAGTTAGATTTCTAAATCGTTTTTCTAAGGGTATGTTTTAAGGTTAATTCAGATATATTTAGGTCCCCATATGCCCATTATGGTACAGGGTGACAGAATCTGTCACGATGCATGTGCAATGAATTGTGCAATATTTTTGACCCATATGTGCTCTCTGTTGGGATTCGACCCCTTCAGATGAAATGTAGCATGTCAAGTCATCATATTTTGAGAAAAATAAAGCTTAATTTAAGATTTATAAAAGACCTACTTATGATCATTTTGGTGTAATATGACAAAATTTCAAATCAGTTCCAAGTTTGTCCAATACTTGAAACTTTGTGTGACAATTTTGCCATTTTTTAAAGTCTTACTATGCTTAAAAAATAGCATATAAGATCTTACTTTTTTTTATGATTCATGCCATGTCTGCATTCTATGTTTGGTACTTACCATATTGACATATAGATGCATATATTAATTTCTTGCCATTTTTAAGTCTAACCATGCTTAAAAAATTATATATTAGATCTTACCTCTTTGGATGATTCATGCCATATTTGCATTCCATGTTTGGTACTTGCCATATTGATGTATAGATGCATTTATAGATTTCTTACCATATTAGATCTTGTCATGTTTAGATTAGCATACTAGATCTAGCCAAATAGGTTATTGCTTTATTTGTAATACATACCATATTAGGAGATTTTTAACAATCTTGCTGTATGTGTATTTCTTGCAATAAATGTATTATATGCCATATTTTGATGAATAATTTATTTTTGATAATAATTTAAATTATGGAACACCCTAGTTGAACTGCCATATATGCACACTTCTAGAAGACAATCTAGGCGTGGGGACGTGCATTTAGGCACCCACATTCTTGGGAAGGGTAGAATGGTAAATAATAAAAATCTTAACAAAGAAAGAGAATGCTTTGCCGATCCTTTCAAAATTAGAGCTTAGGATGAAAAGGGTAGCTCAGAACGATTTCTGCGCCTCAACATATCTTAACCTAGAATAGGTTCTCAATCCTAAACCTATAATAGGTTCTCAACCTTAAACCTATAATAGGTTTTCAATCCTAAGCCTAGAATTGGTTATTTCAGCCATTTTTGAACTACGTAGATTCTGATTCCTAGGCCAAACCCTAGGATATGTAGGCTATTTAGTAGAATCCCAAATTCGGATGCACACCTTAGTCCACTCGGACTATCCATAGATCCACTTGGGTATCCACCCATCATCCTAAACTACGCAGATTCTGATTCCTAGGGCAAACCCTAGGATACGTAGGCTATTTGGGAGAATCCCAAATTCAGATCCACACCTTAGTCCACTCGAACTATCCATAGATCCACTTTGATATTTATCCGCATTTTGACCCAAATAGGGTTATCCACATTCCAACCCAGAAAGGGTTATCCACATTTTGATCTAAATAGGGTTATCCACATTCAGACCCAGATAGGGTTATCCAATCGTAGGCACACTAGAACTATCTATCAGTTCGTATGGACTATCCAGGTCCTAACCCATAGGGTTTCTCAGTCTTTCAAGCATAAACTTCAACTTGAACAATGAACTTAATCATGCGCAAGCGTAAATCATGCACAAGCATTCACGGGCTTATTAAAGCAAGGCGAAGGGTTTACTGATGAGCAGTTAGGATAGACATTCCAATTCACACTAACGGGTGCGGCTCATCAATGGTTGATGAATTTGAACCCATCATAGATACATTCATGGTCAGACATCACTAAAGCAATTATCAGTTTCTATTCCTACAACATAGTGATAGAGACCCAGCTTAGGCAATTGGAATCCATGGTCCAAGCACAGGGAGAGACATTCACAGCCTATTTAACTCGGTTCAGAAGTGTAGCAGCAAAGCTTTGGGATCGATCTTCCGAGAGAGATCAGGTGCAGATAATGATGAGAGGCTTATGTGGGCCATACAAGACATATATTTTTGGCCAGGCCATCCTATCATTCGAAGGGCTCGTTGTTGAAGGACAAAAAGTAGAGGACGCCATAACTCGGGGAGATATATTACCAGGAAAGACAGAAAGGTCGAAATGGACTTCGAAGAGAAGGCATACCCACTAAGAAATTTAGGGAATCAATCAGTAAAGCAAGTAGCTAATACAAATTCTGAGCTATTGATTTTGGGAAGTTCAAGTTACACCCCACCACCACAAGCAAGGCCAAGGAGACAGTTCACGGATTTGGGGATGACCCGATCCAAGGCTCTGGACAAATTGATATAGCTAAAATGTTGACAGTACTTGACCCTCATCCACCTCCAAGCCCTCGTCTACCGAATTTTTGTATAGACCTGTTCTGTAAGTATCACAATCAACATGGGCATGACAGAGACAATTGCTACACAATAAGGCATGCCATATAGGATCTATTGGATTTTGGTAAATTTAAGGTCCAGCCCAGGCAAGTGTCGGTGGCAAATAATCCCCTCCCTCACCATAGTGTCAATTTTATAGAATGGGGAGATGAGCCTTTGGACCTTATGCCCGTCATAGAAGGAGTAAGCAGTATGGTAGTCACATCTGGTGATAAAGTAAACAAGTTGGGTAGCCATCAAGAAGAAAAAGAAGAATATGATTTTTATTTATCAAAAGATTCATCACACCCAATAGCACAAGCACGGCAGGAAGAAGAAGAAGAAGCATTCATCATCAACCTCTCAGATGAGGAGACAAAAATAAATCAAGTTGCCAACCGTTCCTTGAGATGGAGTTCATATTCCCGAAAGATGAGCAAGAAGTAGCAGAAACTAAAATAGGGAAGAACTACAAACCATCTTACCTGATGGTAAATGATCCGGCCCAAGCTGTGAGAGAGAAAAGTAATGGACTGCCAACCAACCAGAACCTCTAAATCTGGTATTGAAATAATTACAAAAGACCCAAGCCAACGTGTGCATTTGGGAGCTTCTGATGGCTTCCAAGGTCCACAGGGATGCAGTACTAAAATCTTTAGCAAGCATTCAGGTCCCAGCTTCAATGGACGGAGAAGAACAAGCCATGCTAGTAGGAGGCATATATGTCGTTAATGCCATCATTTTTGGAGATGCCGATCTTCCTCAAGGAGGTAAGGATCATATACAGGCTTTACATATTACCATCGGATGTCGAGGCAAGAGCATTTTCCATGTCCTGGTTGATAATGGGTCAGCTTTGAATGTATTCCCTTTTTGTATCTTCAAGCATCTAGGCTTCAGCGGGTCAAAGTTGAAACCTTCAGATATGACCATCAAGGCGTGTGACAATACCAGAAGGGCTATATTAGGTATCTTTACAGTGCCAATTCAGGTAGGACCGGATGAATTTGAAATAGAGTTCCAAGTCATCGACATTTTGGCCTCATTCATCATGCTTCTATGAAGGCCTTGGATCTATCAGGCCAATGCAATGGCATCTACTTTGTATCAGAAGGTTAAATTCATCCACAAGGGTACCACTGTGACAATACACGTGGAATCTGTAGCCGTGATCACATTGGCCACAGGACAGAATGGTGAAGAGTCACAAGGGGAAACTAGACAAGATTCTCTCTCGGAGGGTTTCAGGTTGACAACATCCTAGCCACAATTGAGCTAGATCCTACAAGTACGCATCTGCCCTTTTCATTTCGTCAATTACTTAACATGCTCTACTTTCCAGATATGGGCCATGGTTCCCACCAACATGGTGATGTCATTTTTTTATTTCTATTGGTCAATGAGTATAGATTTGGACTAGGGTATAACCCCACTGAAGGGGATTTGAAAGTAATCAAACAATAGTAGAGGGGAGCTGATGAAAGATTTTGGAAGCTTGAGAGGATGAAATACAAGTATAGTAGTCAGTATGGTAGCAGCACAATAAGAGCATCAGACAGAACTAGTGGGGACTGGCGACCCCAAAGGACAGATGAAACAGTCTATCAAGCAATATCTGAAGGGTTGTACAATGTGCAGAACATCCAGTTTTCAAAGACCCTCAATGGGTATTTTGCTAAAGAAGGAGAAGATAACATCTATTGTGGATTTTCAGAACCTTGGTTCAATGCCTACCTTCAAAAGCAAGTACCCGGGTTTGAAATATTCCATGATTGTACTTTTGACTGGGAAGAGCTCGAGCAAGCCAAGATCCAAGAGCAGAGCAAGGAGTAGAAATCTGCGACAACAATTCACCCTTCCCATCAACGGAATAATCGCCAATTGGAGTTGTTAATATAATTTTGTTTATCCAAAGGTATTGCCATGTAATCCACATATTATGACTATGTCTGAGCCTAGGGTCCTTAAGTCTTTAGATAAGATTGAGTCCTTTTCATGTTTTGAGTTTCTTCCACAAGGAACATTTTCCTCTGTACCTTTGCTTTTGAATATGAGTAAAGATGATATTTTGAATTACACTGCGTCTACTTCTTCCTTCCCTTCTTCTTCTAACTCTAACTTTGAAAATGATGAGAATGATGAACCATCTCCTTAAATATTACATTCCATCCAAGCCTCAGAAGAGAAGAAGGCTCAACCTATCGACGAAGACATCAAAATAATTATCCTCGGTTCAGCAGAGCAACCTTGAGAAATAAAGATCTGTGCTACCTTGACAGAAGAAGAGGCCAAACAAATGACTAAATTATTGATGGAGTTCAAGAAGTGTTTGCCTGGTGCTATGAAAATATGACTGGCATAGACCCTGAAGTTGTACAGCATAAGATAACTTTGGTCTCAGATGCAAGGCCATATAAGCAGAAGCTGAGGCGGTTAAGTCCTGAATGGACCCTCAAGGTTAAACAAGACATCATGAAGCAGTTTGATGCAGGATTCTTAGAGGTCATGAAGTACCCAGAGTGGCTAGCAAATGTGGTCATCGTACTTAAAAAGGATGGAAGATTGAGGGTGTGCATAGATTACATAAATCTGAATAAGGTTAGCCCCAAAGATGACTTTCATTACCAAATATAGACATCTTAGTAGATAACACGGCAACTCATGCTCTTTTGTTGTTCTTGGATGGATTCTCAAGATATAATCAGATAAAGATGGCACCTGAAGACAAGGAGAAGACCACCTTCATAACAGACTGGGGCACCTATTGTTACACTGTGACGCCATTTGGGTTGAACAATGCTGGGGTAACTTATCGAAAAATAGCTACTACAATTTTGCAAGACCTGATCCATAAGGAGGTAGACGTGTATGTAGATGATATGATTCTAAAGTCATTCACCAGAGAAGATCACATCCCGGCGCTAAGGAAGTTGTTTGAGAGGATCAAGCAATATAAACTAAGGCTCAACCCCCAAAAATGTGCATTTGGGGTAATAGCAGGCAAAATGCTAGGCTTTATGGTCAGCAAAAGAGGAATTGAAATTGATCCAACCGAGATGAAATCCATCTCTGAAATGCCATCTCCTCAAACAGAAAAAGGAAGTGAGAGGATTCTTGGGAAGACTTCAATACATCATCTGGTTTATTGCACATCTCACTACAACATGCGAACCAATTTTCAAGCTACTCCAGAAAGACCAGCCAAAAGATTGGAACCCTCAATGTCAGATGGCTTTCGACAAAATCAAGACCTATCTATTAAACCCACCAGTCTTAGCCCCACCAGTACTGGGGAGACCACTACTCCTTTACTTGTCAGTACTAAAGGGTTCTATGGGATCAATGATTGCCCAGCATGATATGGATAGAAATACAAAAAAGGCAGTATACTACTTGAGTAAGAAATTCATAGGCTTCGAAGCCAACTATACACAGCTAGAGAAGACATGCACAGCCCTAGTCTAGATAACAAAGAGACTGAGGCATTACATATTACTCATTTCTAGAATGGACCCCCTGAGTATCTACGAGAAACCAACTTTGACAAGAAGGTTGGCTAGGTGGTTATTGTTGTTGTCTGAATTCGACATCACATACACTATTTAAAAGTCTATCAAGGGGAGCGTAATTGCAGAACATCTATCAGCTCTACTGGTTGATGATAACCTCAGACATCTTGAAGATATATTCCCAGATGAAGAAGTCTACACAACTCAAGAAGAGGGGAAGAATGACACATGGATAATGTTCTTCGATGGAGCAGCAAATCATACGGGATACGGGGCCGGTGTCGTATTCATAGATCCAGAAGGGGCATTTGTGTTATTTTCATTCAGATTAGACTTTGACTGCACAAACAACATTGCAGAGTACAAAGCATGTATCTTGGGACTGAAAGCAGCCTCGGCCATTGGGGTATCAGATTAAAGGTCTATGGTGACTCATCAATTGTTATCTACCAAGTCAGAAGACACTAAAAAACCAAAGATGAGAAGCTGATACCTTACCAACAATGTTCAATAACCTTGGCTTGGAAATTCATGCAAATTGAATTCGACTACTCCCCAAGAGATACCAATAAGTATGCCGATGCATTAGCCACCTTGGCTTCAATGATTGGAAATGATCCTTTGCGACCTATCAAATCCCTAATCATAGAGAAAGAGTATGACCAGTCAACTTGGAAGAAGTGAATGCATTGATAGTCAATGGCCGACCATGGTTTGCTCCCATCATAGATTTCATTAAGGAAGGAAATATCCAGTGGCAGCCATAACGAGTGAGAAGAAATAGGCGTATGCCTCTTAGTTCATACTATGAGAAAATATCCTATACAAAAGATCCCATGAAGGAGTGCAGTTAATCTGTGTTGACGAGGAATAGGCGCAAAACATCATCGAACAAGTCCATCAAGGAATATGCGGACCTCACATGAATGCTACAATGCTTGCAAAGAAGATTCTCAGAATAGGATATTACTGAAACACAATGGAAGCAGACTGTGCAGAGTTTGTAAGGAAATGTCACAAGTGTCAAATCCACGCTAATTTGATATACGTGCCTCCAGCAGAGTTGCATACTCTTAGTTCTCCATGGCCCTTCTCAACCTGGGTCATAGATGTAATCGAAAAGGTTCACATTAAAGCCTCAAATGGGCATGAATTCATCTGGGTTGCCATTGATTATTTCACAAATTTGGTAGAGGCACAATCATATGCCAAGCTCACAACAAACAAAGTGGTTAAATTTCTACAAGAGTACATCATATGCCTACATGGAATGCCTCATTCTATAATTCCAGACAAGGACAACATTTCAGAGGGAGAGTCCAAGAATTATGTGACAAGTTCTACATCAAAAGGCACCCGTCTTCTCCTTATCGTCCACAGACAAATGGGGCAGTAGAGGCAGTCAATAAAAATGTCAAGGTTATCCTCCAGAATATGGCAGAAACTATTGTTGACTGGGCAAACAAACTATCTTACGTACTCTGGGCATATAGAACATCCATAAGATCATCCACTGCGGCAATGCCTTATTCACTAGTATATGGTATGGAAGCAGTCCTCCCGGTAGAAATAGAGGTGCCACACTGAGAGTTTTGATGGAATGCAAGATTCCAGAAGCTTAATGGCTGCAATCCATATATGATGAACTAAATTTCATTGATGAAAGAAGAATGAAGGCAGTCGATAATGCAAAAAAATACCAACAAAGAATGGCAGCAACATTTAACAAAAAGGTGCGTGTTCGTCACTTGGCAGTTGGGGACCTAGTATTGAAGGAGCAAAGAGCACCTATCCACGACCCTAGGGGCAAGTTTCGCCCTAATTGGACTGGACTATTCATAGTAAAGGAAATCATACCTGGAAAAGTTGTTTGTCTGGTCATCATGGAGGGCATTGAGTTATAATACTTGGCCAACTTAAATCAGGTGAAGAGATATTATGTGTAGCCTCTAGACTCTTCAAAAAAAATGAAATGACGAGTGTTGAAGGCCTCTCTCTCACCTGCTGACACCAACAACAAGCATCAATCATTTGAAGAATTTATCGACATGGTTGACTAGATTCTCCAATGGGATACAATAACCTTTCACTCAGGGATGGTTCATCCTATCATCATAATCAAAGAAATAATTTCTTATTTTTTTGGGTAAACTGTTTCATCCGTCCGTCTATCCAATGGATTTCCCAAGAGTTACACATCAAAGTCCATCTTTCATATCATTTGATATAAACTCTCATGAGTATATCAATCTTAGAAATTATAAAATAAAAATCTGGCTGGAACTCTTAACTGTCGTTCGTTTCATCCGACGAAGTCCCATGATTCCAATAGGCCCATCCTTTCTCAAACTGATAAATGTGGTCTTCTCGGTAAAATAAGCCCATTCTACATAAATAACCACAAACTCCTCCAGGCAGCAGACCCACCTGGACAGTTTCTTATCAGTCCCATTTGGACCTCCACTTTCGCTCATCATGTCTATAGATTTAAGTATTTAAAGCTCAGACAGAGTCAGTCATATGTATACATTTTATGTGTATCCTATTAAGGGCATTTCAATATATTTAAACAACAATAATTTAAGATAATTACAATGATTCAATTATTTTAACCTCTATTTGTATGTCGGGATTCCTACAGTTCATATCCGAAAGGCTGATAATCCATCGATCCGTCGGACAAAATTACAGAAATGGATAAGGCACTAAAAAACTCGAGCTGGCATATTGAGTTCACAAAAGATAGCTCTTTTTTACGAAAGCATTAACTGGAGGCACTTCATCAATTGACAATGATAAAATTATTCTCAGATCTTTTGAAAGCAGCTGCTCGATGCTGGGATCCAATAGTTCATGTCTTCAAGATGGGAGAAGTCAAGTTATGCCCAATTGTGGAAGAATTCAGAGCTTACCTCCTGCGCACACCTAAGCGGAAGATCTTCAAACCATTTCCAGGAAAAGATTACAAGCAAGAGATACAAGACTTTTTCAGCTGGGACAGGAAAGAAATGTGTCATTTTGTACAGGATCAATGACTACAGATAGAGCGCATAATCAAATCATATACTCGTACAAGTCCAAAAGGAAAAGAAGCACAGGAGCAAAGAAGACATGTTTACCTCTATTGTGTAGCATAGCCCGACTATTGCTACAAAGTTGCACAGATACAGAATTTCCAATCATAATAGATCTCATCTAACATGTGAGACAAGGTTTTGACATCATCTCTATAGTTTTGGCTGAGACATTAAAGGGCCTTGACTTCATGACAACTCATCAAGATCAGTTTGAGCTGGAGAATTTCAGTGGGTCTCCATACCTACATCAAATTTGGATAACAGAAAGGTTAGGATTGGTTGAGGAATCTAAAACAACAACCCTTAACCCCTACCAATTGGCAAAAAGAGCAGATCCTATGGCTTATCAAATGGACACAGATTGGTTCAGCTGCCTCAATGAAATAACCACAGCAGATATCAGATGGAAATGCACTTGGTGGAATCAAGAGCGGGTTGTCACAAATACAGAGAATAGTTTACATGTCCGATTCATGGGGTTGACTCATACTTCATTCTATTCTCCAACAAGGCTACAACAACAATTCAAAATCCAAATAAGCACCAGCAGAAAAGTGACTGATTGTGAACCTCCTAGAGAGTTGACATTAGATCTGGTTGATACCATTTCTCATGAATGGAACAATCGAAAAGTTTGAACACTCCCTAGAGTTGCACCAGTCAAGAAATCAATAACATTTTAGGTTTTTTTTTGAATTCTAGTGTGTTTCATGAACTATGTATCTTTAGATTCAACGAAGAAACATTTGTTTCCCCACCCCATAGGAATGATCATTATAACATGCTCTATGAAATTTTCAATGTACTGACAAGTACAGGTACTCAAACCAGAATCTCAATCAAAAGGAAAGACAATAATTCAAAGCCGAGCCCAAGCTCGTGCAACCAGCCTTCTATTCATATCCTAGCTCTATACAAGAATATGTTTATCAGCTACAAATGGATCAAGCCGGGTTCAACCCACGCGTACCTTGCAACATGAGTCTCATCTCAACAAGAAGAGGTTCCCAGCCTACAAATGAGCCTTGTGTCCACAGCCTAGCTTCATATAAGAGGAGGTTTATCAGCCTACAAATGGATCAAGTCGGGTTCAAGCCCATGCATACCTTTCATCATGAGTCTCACCTCAGCAATAAGAGGTTCCCAGCCTACAAATGAGCCTTGTATTCACAAACTAGCTTCATACAAGAAGAACAATCATCAGTTTTCCAAGAAGAACAAACCTTCTTGCCAGTCGAACTACGTTCTGGGCTTGATTTCTAGGACACCCTTAGAATACGTAGGTAGTTTAGGACAAATTACCCTAAGTGCAGCTCAATAAGCAATCTCACTCATATCCAAAAATGTGGTTCTTTTGTCTTTAGTCTTCAATTCGTAACAACCTCAGCTAAAGAGGGGCATTTGTAGGCACCCCATTTTTGCCGGCCCGACATAAGTGAATCCACGTGACAAGTTTCTGACTTTTAACCCAAAGATTTATGATTCTTTAATGAACCCCACAACAGGGTCATAGGCTATTACCTACTTGGATGTATAGGTTGTGAAGTTATCTCCAAAATGAGATCGGAATCATCAAATTCTTGCATCAAACAAGGAAGGTATCACAATTTGAGTGCAGGGGCATTTACATAATTAACGTATGATACATGCATTATCATTAAAACTTCAAATCTTATATCTTGATCATCTGATATCGGAATCATATGATTTAAGTACTAATATTCCCCATTTTCAGTCCTTTTCAAAGTGGATGTGAAAAATCTCGGGTAGAGGTCACTGATGTGCCCCATGCAAGCTTTCATACAAAATTATCGATAGAATTTCAAAGCTTCATATCTTTGTCATTCTACGTCAGATTCAGAAGATTCAAAGGCCATTATTCTTCATCTGTGATGTTCTACAAAGTGGGCATGAAAAATTCAGTACCGAAGTCTCTGAAGGGTCCCATGCCAAATTACTTGTTGAAATGGTCATTTAATCTTTGAAAATTCATATTTTGGTCACCCCACATCCAAATCGGGGGATTTTAGTTTCAATATATTATATTTTTTGTACTCTACAAAGTGGACGTAAAGGATTTCAGTTAGAAGTCTCCGAAGGATCCCATGCAGAATGGTTAGCCAAATTATCGATAATTGGCCTGCTTAAACTTTAAAAATTCATAAGTTGACCATTTTATTTCCAAATGTGGTAATTCATGTTCCAATATTCTTCATTTTTAGTGTTCTATAAAGTGAAAGTAAAAATTTGGAATAGAGGCTATAAAAAAATTTCTTGTGGATTGGAGGTCGAAATGGACCATGAAATGATAAAAAGAAGTCAACTTGGTCCAAACCAGCTCAACATAACTTAGTCGAACTCAGTCCGGCCTAGCTCAGACCAATCGAGACCAAGTCACATCGGCCCATATGCATGCATTTCTTATATATATATATATATATATATATATATATATATATATATAAATATATAAAGGTATGAATATCTATATATATATATGGAGAGAAGGGAAAGGTGAAATCCTTGAAAAGGAGAGAATAAAAAGGAAAGAAAAGAAGAAGCCATGGAGAAGAAGGAGAAAGAGGAAGGAAGAGAAGAAGGAAGGAAAAAGAAAAGGAAAGAAGAGAGAAGGGGAAGCCGTGAAAAGGAGAAGTCATGGATAAGAAGAAGAAGAGGAAGGAAAAAGAAAAGGAAGGAAAAGAAAAAGGAAAGAATGAGAGAGAAATCGAGAAAAAGAAGAGGAAGGAAGAAGAAAAGGAAAGAAAAGGAAAAAAGAAAAGAGAGAAAAGAAGAGAAAATGTGAGAGAGGGAGAGGAGATTTTCAAGAAGGAGGAAGAAAAAAGGAAAGAAAAGAAGAAGGAAAGAAGAAGAAAAGGAAAGAAGAGAGAAGAAGAAAAGAGAGAAAGGGAGAAAGGGAAGACGTGAGTGAGAAGAGGATTTTCTAGAAGAGGAAAAGTGAGAGAAGCTGTGGAGAAGAAGGAGAAAGAGGAAGGAAAAAAAGAAAAGGAAAGAGAAGAAAAGGAAAGAAGGGATCTTCTTGAAAAGGAGAGGAGAAGAAAAAAATGCCAAGAGAAAGAGAGAGAGGATTTTTTTTCCAGAAGAGAAAAAGAAGAGAAAACGTAAAAGGGAGAGAGGCCGAGAGAGAGAGACGAGAGAAGAGGAAGAGAAGAGAAAAAAAAACGTGAAAGAGAGAGAGAAGAGAGAAAAGAGCAGAGAAGAGGAGAATGAGGATTCAGTTCTGAAATCATGATACGATCTCCAAAAAAAAATCCTACATCAATGGTTTTGGTCCATTTGAGCACAAGGTTGGTACCCTAAAACGAATTTAGTGGTCCCTTAGAAGACTTGAATGTCTATTTTGCTAGAAAAGGCTTATTTTCATTAAATTTCTATCAGGAATGCTCTATTGCATGCTTGATGATGTTAGGATGCCCATGTCTAATATGTTTAACGTTTGATAATATGTTTAAATTATTCAATGATGAAGATTTGAGTGCTATATGATGATGTTTGATGTTTTTGATGAATTCTACAAAGTGGATTTCTAATCTGAAATGTTTAGATTTAGGATCCAAATTTAGGTCGTGCATCTCATGTGGTTTTGTTTAGATTTTGAAACCCAAATTTTTATGCGATTCTCTTTGAAATGTTAAAAGACTTCCCTAGAAATTTCGTTCCATTTAGAATTGGGAAAGTTCATAAAAAAAATTCTCCATTGACATTGCTGTTCTACTCGGGTATAATGCAATCCCCTATCAGAAAGTCTCTAGAAAAGGATTTTATGTCCATAATCAGAAAGGCAACTTCATACAAATTTTTTAGATAATGAATTCTTCTAAAAAATGGCACTAGTTTCAGATTTTTTTAATTTTTCATTGAATTGATATTGATTTTAAAGTGCATACTGCTTTGTTTTTGAATCTGTTAGGATATACTGATTCACTTGACTAAAAAGTGTTTTTTTCACCATGAGAATGTTTTGTTTTTACTTGTTTTTCTTAATGAAATTTTATATCTCTCAGTTATATCCATGGAAATATATTTTGATTTAATTTTCATAAAGTATTTGATTTTATACGGAATTTATGGTGCAACTGATCAAAAATCTATAACAGACTTGACCAGTGCACATATTCGGTCTTGTGGCATTCATTTGACCTGATTTCCTCCTCTGTTGGGATTATATGCCTTGAGACAAAAGTTAGATTTCTAAATATTCTTTCTAAGGGTATTTTTTAAGGTTAATTCTGATATATTTAGGTCCCCATATGCCCATTATGGTACAAGGTGACATAATTTGTCACCATGCATGTGCACTGAATTGTGTAATATTTTTGACCCATATGTGCTCACTATTGGGATTCGATCCCTCCAGATGAAATGTAACATTCAAGTCATCTTTCTATGAAAAAAATAAAGCTTAATTTGAGTTACAAATGACCTACTTATGGTCATTTTGGTGTAATATGACAAAATTTGAAATCAGTTCCTAGTTTGTGCAACACTTAAAACTTTGTGTGACAATTTTGCCATTTTTTTAAATCTTACTATGCTTAGTAAATAGCATATAAAATCTTATATTTTTGGATCATTCATGCCATGTCTGCATTCTATGTTTCGTACTTTCCATATTGACATATAGATGCATATATTAATTTCTTGTCATTTTTAAGTCTTACGAAGCTTAGAAAATGGGCATATTAGATCTTACCTTTTTGGATGATTCATACCATATTTGCATTCCATGTTTGGTACTTGCCATATTGACGTATAGATGCATATATAGATTTCTTACCATATTAGGTCTTGACATGTTTAGATTAGCATACTAGATCTTGCCATATAGGTTCTTGCCTTATTTGCAAGACATACCATATTAGGAGATTTTTAACAATCTTGCAATATGTGTATTTCTTGCCATAAATATATTATATGCCATATTTAGATGAATAATTTATTTTTGGTAATAATTTAATTTATACAACACCCTAGTTGAACTGCCATATATGCACAGTTCTAGAAGACAATCTAGGCGTGGGGACGTGCATTTAGGCACCCACATTCTTGGAAAGGGTATAATGGGAAATAATAAAAATGTTAACAAAAAAAAGAATGCTTTGTCGAACCTTCCAAAATTAGAGCTTAGGATGAATAGGGTATCTCAGAACGATTTCTGCCCCTCAGCATATCATAACCTTGAATAAGTTCTCAATCTTAAACCTAGAATAGGTTCTCAACCTTAAACCCAGAATAAATTTTCAGCCATTTTTGAACTACGCAGATTCTGATTCCTAGGGCAAACCCTTGAATACTTAGGCTATTTGGGAGAATCCTAAATTCGGATCCACACCTTAGTCCACTCGGACTATCCATAGATCTAATTTGGTATCCACCCATCATCCCGAACTATGTAGATTCTGATTCCTAGGGTAAAACCTAGGATACGTAGTCTATTTGGGAGAATCCCAAATTCGGATCCATACCTTAGTCCACTCGAACTATCCATAGATCCACTATGATATTAATCCACATTTTGACCCAAATAGGGTTATCCACATTCCAACCAAGAAAGGGTTATCCACATTTTGACCCGAATACAGTTATCCACATTCAGACCCAGATAGGGTTATCCATTCTTAGATCCACTAGAACTATGTATCAGTTCATATGGACTACCTAGATCATAACCCATAGGGTTTCTCAGTATTTCAAGCATAAACTTCAACATGAACAATGAACATAATCATGCACATGCATAAATCATAATCATTAATTTTAATCACACCTGAACTATGATGGTGAACCTGATTTTCAGAATAATTCCGTAATACGTAGGCAATCTGATGGATATAGATTCGGTTCAATGATATCAAACCACTTGGTCTGATTCGATTTAATAGATAGAGTCTAGCACAGGAAAGGTATAGGAGACCGATTTCGATCGAACGGTTTAGGTGCCTAATCCCTTCCCGTAATCGTAACTTGATGCTTACCCAATCTCTGATGGATGAGAAACCCAATTTAAGGGTTATGAGTCAATCAAAGTTTTATCTTAGGGAGAGATTTTACATTTCTAAGGTCATAGACCTTAATATGGGTGGCGACTTCCAACCAAATTACGATCTTTGTCCTCACAACCTTGTCCAGTTATTCCTGTAATTATACCTTAAGTTCCTTCAGTTCAGTAGGAGCCATTCGACAAGGTGCTTTCGATACTGGTGTGGCTCCAGGCATAAGATCTATAACAAACTCGGTCACTCGGTCGGGTGGTAGTCCTGGTAGTTCCTTAGGAAATACATCCAAAAATTCATGCACAACTTCAATATCCTTCGTTAGTGGTGCTTCCTTGGTGAGGTCGACCACGGATACTAGATACCCAATTCCTCCTTTTTCGAGGAATTTTCTAGCCTTCAAGGTAGAGAGAATGATTTTCGTTTACAGGGAAGTTTGACTCCTGCAAAACTAAACTCTATTCCTTCCTTGTCTTTAAATGTCAATTTGTTTCTACACATAATAGGTTTGCGGAGTGCCGAGCTAACCAATCCATTCCCAAGATAACATCCAAGTCTACCATCTCAAGTTGAAATAAGGTTGCATCCAAAATCTTCTCACCGATAAGAACTGAACATGGTCCATAACCTTTGTCTAGTTCCACTTCTAATTGCATAGGTGATCATACAAGCAGTTTGTAGTCTAAAGGATTGAGGGGTAGATTTAACTTCTTTCCAAACAACACAGATATAAAAGAATGAGTGGCTCCAGAATCAAAGAGTACTCTAGCAGGTAAACCATTAATAGGTACGATACCTGTGATTTGATTTAATTAAGTCTGCATGCTCACACAATGTAGTACAAAACAAAAGGTTCAGGTCATACCTGTGACCACATCAGGCAATGCGGCAGCATCCTCAGATGTAATTGCATAAATCATTCCTTGCTGCAGCTGCTTCCATGGCTTAGGACACTCCCTTGCATAATGTCCTACTTGATTATAGTTAAAGCATTTAATTCAAGCATTACTTTGCTTCTATTGAGCTTGGGCTGTCGAAGTAGTTTTGGCTACAGCAATGAAGCCTTGAGTACAAAAGGTTTTAAATGTATTTGAGTTCCCTCCGTTGTATGAGTTTCCATTGGGCCTTTTAATACCTCTGTTTTGAGCAAAATAACTTTCCCTCTAGCTCAATTCATGTACTTGAGCAATCTATACAGCTTCATTATAAATCTTCTTTTCCTGTCCCAATACATGTTCTTTACGGATGCTTCCCCTAAGTCCCATGACGAACCTTTGGGTTTTTGTATTTTCCTCCTGCATGCTATAGGGAGCAAAGAAAAATAGTTCTTCATAACGCTGTTGAAATGCGTCTACAGTCATCTATCCCTGATACAGACTCAGAAACTCCTTTTCCATTTGATCTCTTAAACTCCTGGGAAAATACTTCTCGAAGAAAGCTTCTTTATAGATAGTCCAGGTCAGTTGGGCATGCTTTTTCAACAGATAACTCCAAGTAGATTTCCACCAATGGTGCGCATCACCTTTCAGCATAAAAGTGGCACATAATACCTTCTTTTCTTCATTTATAGTCATCATCATACAATTTCTTTCCATCTCATCGATCCAGTGAGTTGGCCATAATGGATCTGATGGCTGGCTTGTAAATTCCTTCGGCTTCAACTTCAAAAAATGTTCGATCAGTCTGGAGTGATCAAGCTGATATTGTGCATATACTCCATACATAGGTGGTTGGTACTGATAATTTCCTTGGTTGTACCTGCCTTGCAGTGCTTCAGGGTTTTGCCCTTGGTCTTGTACTACTGGTGTTTGCGGTGCTTGAGGTACTGTGTTGCTACCACCAGGTGCAGTACTAGCTTGTCCTACAGGTAGAGGTGTTGTGTTTGTTGTTGGGAAAGCAATTCCAATAGTAGCTTGCATGTTGGCTTGCACTTGCTGTATTTGATGCAATTGTTGTGCTAAATTCATCACCGCAGTTGCCAAATCTATAGGTGGTGCAGGTAGGTTGGTTGGGTTGGCTTGGGTGTGCACATTCTCAGGTGCAGTATTTTGAGTTTCAATATTTCTTTCCTGTCCTTGCTGACCTTTACTGTCATTAGTCTCCATAGGTGGTGGAGATGGGTTTTCATTCTATCTCATTCTATCTACTCTATGTCCATCCATTAAAACTCTTGGTTGAATGGTACTTGGAAAGGCTGTACATGTGAGACAAGATATGATGGTAGTATTGGGTTAGTGTAAGCACCCCATTTTTGCCATCCCCAGCATAAGTGAATCTACATACAAGTTTTTGACTTTTAACCCAAAGGTTTGTGATTCTTTAATGAGCCCCACAGCAAGGTCATAGGCTATTACATACTTGGATGCATAGGTCGTGAAATTATCTTCAAAATGAGACGGAATCATCAAATTCTGACATCAAACAAGGAAGGTATCATAGTTTGAAAGTGCAAGGGCATTCATAATTATCGTATGATGCATGCATTATCATTTAAATTTCAAATCATCATATCTTGATCATCCGATATCGGAATCATATGATTGAAGTACCAATATTCCTCATTTTCAGTTTCTTTTCAAAGTGGATGGGAAAAATCCCGTTTAGAGGTCACTGGTGGGTCCCATGCAAACTTTCATGCAAATTTATTGATAGAACATCAAAGCTTCATATCTTTTCCGTTCTACGTCAGATTCAGATGATTTAAAGACCATTGTTCTTCATTTGTGATGTTCTACAAAGTGGATGTGAAAAATTTGGTACAAAGTCTCTGAAGGGTCCCATGCAAAATTACACATGGAAATGGTCATTTAATCTTTGAAAATTCATATTTTGGTCACCCCACATCCAAATCAGGTGATTTCAGTTTCAATATGATCCATTTTTGGTACTCTACAAAGTGGACATAAAAGATTTTTGGTAGAAGTTTTCGAAGGATCCCATACAGAATGGTTAGCCAAATTATCAATAATTTGCCTGCTTAAACTTCATAAATTCATAAGTTGACCATTTTATTTCCAACTAAGGTGATTAAAGTTCCAATATTTCTCATTTTCAGTATTATACAAAGTGAACGTAGAAAATTTGGAATAAGGGCTATCGAAAAATTCCATGTGGAATGGTGGTAGAAATAGACTATGAAATGATAGAAGAAGTCAACTTTGGTCCAAACCAGCTCAACCAAACTTAGTCCAAATCAACCCGGCCCAGCTCAGACCAATCCGGGCCATGTCACGTCGGCTCATATGCATGCATTTCTTATATATATATATATATAAAGGAAAAAATGTAAGAAGATAAGGGTTTGCAGAAGGAGCCATGAAAAGGAGAGAGGGAGAAGAAGAAAAGGAAGGAAGAGAAAAGAAGGAAAGAAGAAGAAAAGGAAGGAAGAGAGGGAGAAAAAGAGACGTTTTCTATAAGACAAAATGTGAAAAAGGATGGAGAAGAAGGAAAGCAAGGAAGAGAGAAGAAGAAAAAGAAGGAAAGAAAAAAACAAAAAAAAACATTTTTTAGAAGAGAAAACATGAAAAGAGGGAGGGAGGCACAAAAGGAAGGAAGAGGGAAGGAAAGAAAAAAAAATAAGGAAAAAAACGTTTTCTAGAAGAGAAAACATGAAAAGGGAAAGAGAGAAGAAAAAAAGGAAAGAGAGAGGGAGAAGAAAAAAAGGAAAGAGAGAGAAGAAGGAAATAAGAAGAAAAGGAAGGAAGAGAGAGGAAGAAAAAGGGGTTTTCTAAGAGAAGAAAGAGGAGGCCGTGGGGTTTGAGAGAAGAAGAAAAAAAAAGAAGAGGGGAGAAAGAAAAAACGTGAGGAGAGAGAGAAGGAGAAAGGGGATTTTTCCAAGAGAGGTTTTCAAGCCAAGAGAAAGAGGGAGAAAAGAGAGGAGGGAAAAAAAAGTGAAAGAGGGAGAAAGGGAGAAGAAGAAGAAGAGAAAAGAAAGAAAAGAGAAGAAGTAATGACAGAAAAAGAAGAGAGAAAGGAGCAGAGATGAGGAGAATGAGGATTCAACATCAAAAAGCTAGATACGATGTCCAAAAATCGTACATCAAAAGTTTCGGTCCATTCGAGCACAAGGTTGGTACCCTAAAACGAATTTAGGGGTCTTTAGAATGCTTGAATGTTGATTTTGCTTAAAAAAATACTTATTTCTATTAAATCTCGATCAGGATTGCTCTATTGCATCCATGTTGACGTTAGGATGCTCATGTCTAGCGTTTTTTATGTATGATGATTTGTTTAAACTATTCAATGATGAAGCTTTGAATGCTATATGATGATGTTTGATGTTTTTGATAAATTTCACAAAATGGATTTCTAATATAAAATTTTTAGATTTAGGATCCAAGTTTAGGACATGCATCTCCTGTGGTTTTTCTTATGTTTTGAAGCCCAAATTTTATGAGATTCTCTCCGATATGCTAGAAGATTTCCCTAGAAATTTCGTTCCATTTGGAATTGGAAAAGTTTATCAAAAAAATTCTTCTTTGGCATTGCTATCCTACTCTGGTATAATGCAATCCCCTATCGGAAAGTCTCTATAAACGAGTCTTATGGCCATAATCAGAAAAAAACTTCATATGAATTTTTTAGATATTGAACTCTTCTAAAAAATGGCACTGGTTTTGGATTTTTTTAATTTTTTATTGAATTGATATTGATTTTTAAGTACATAGTGCTCTGATTTTTAATCTGTTAAGATGATTTGCATGATTGAAAATGATCTTTTTCACAAGGAGAATGTTCTATTTTCACATGTTTTTCTTGATTTAATTTTTGATTTTATAGTTATCTGCATGAACATATGTCTGGATTTTATTTTCATTAAGTATGGCATTTTATACGGAATTTATGACGCGGCTGGTCAAAACTCTGGAACAGATTTGACCAGTGCACATATCCGGTCTTGGGGCATCCATTTGACCTGGTTTCATCCTCTGTTGGGATTCTACCCCTTCAGATGAAATGTAGCATGTCAAGTCATCTTTCTGTGAAAAACAATAGAGCTTGATTTGAGTTACAGAATACCTATTTATGATTATTTTGGTGTAATGTGGCAGAATCTGAAAGTAGTTCATAGTTTTTGCAATATTTGAAACTTTGTGTCACAATTTTGACATTTTTTTGAGTCATTATTCATTCCAAATGTCTTCATAAAAGTTACAATATTTTCAAAGAACTTCTTGAACATATAGTTTTTGATAATTTTGGATTTTTCAAATCATTGGTGTCTCATTCACTGTAATATGCAATTGACTGTTTGAGTGATTTGTTCGATTGCATGCTTGCTATATTTAGAATATTTGTATGCAATATTTGGAAAAATGGCTATATTTAGAGTACTCACATGCTTTGTTTGGATTGTGCACATATCATGTTTGCCATATCCATGTGTTGCTATATTTGGTAGAATAAATAAATTTTTATCATATTTAATAAAATCTTACTATGCTTAGAAAATAGCATATAAGATCATACCTTTTTGGATGATTCATAACATATTTACATTTTATGTTTGGTACTTACCATATTGATATATAGATGCATACATTAATTTCTTACTATGTTAGGTCTACCATGCTTAGAAAATAGCATATAAGATCTTACCTTTATTTGGATAATTTATGCAATATTTTGCATTCTATGTTTGGTACTTGCCATATTGACATATAGGTGCATATATTGATTTCTATATTAGGTCTTGCTATGCTTAGATTAGCATATTAGATCTTGCCATATAGATTCTTGCCTTATTTACAATACATGCCATGTTAGGGAGATTTTCATAATCTTACTATATATTGTGATAGTTACCATAAATATCATACATGCCATGCTTAGATAGAATATTCCATTTACGGTAATAACTATATTTTTTGCAACACCCTAGTTGAACTGCGATGTATGCACACTTCTAGAAGACAATCTAGGCGTCGAGACATGCATTTAGGCTCCCACATTCTTGAGAAGGGCAAAATGAGAAATAATAAAAATCTTAATAAAGAGAGAGAATGCTTTGCCAAACTTTTCAAAATTAGAACATAGGATGAAAAGGGTAGCTCAGGACGATTTCTGCCCCTCAATAAACCCTAAACATAGAATAGGTTCTCAATCCTTAACCTAGAATAAGTTATCAGCCCGAACTATGCGGATTCTGATTCCTAGGTCAAACCCTAGGATATGTAGGCCATTTGGGAGAAACCCAAATTTGTATCCACACCTTACTCTACTCGGACTATCCATAGATCCACTTGGATATCCACCCATTAGCTCGAACTACGCTTATTCTGATTCCTAGGTCAAACCCTAGGATACGTAGGCCATTTGGGAGAAACCCAAATTCAGATCCACACCTTAGTCCACATGGACTATCCATAGATCCACTTGGATATCCACCTATCATCCTGAACTACGTGAATTCTGATTGCTAGGTTAACCCTAGGATACATAGGCCATTTGGGAGAAACCCAAATTCGGATCAACACCTTGTCCACTCGGACTATCCATAGATCCACTAGGATATCCATCTATATTTTGACCCATAAAGGGTTATCCACATTTTGACCCAAATTTGGTTATCCATATTTTAACCGAGATAAGGGTTATCCATTCATAGATCTACTAGGACTATGTATCAGTTCACATGGACTATCCAGATCCTAACCCATAGGGTTTCTTAACCTTTCCAGCATAAACTTCAACTTGAACAATCAACTTAATCATGCACAAGCATAAATTACTGCCATAAACTTTAATCACACCTGAACTACGATGGGGAACCTGATTTTCAGAATAATTCTATGATACATAGGCAATCTGATGGATATAGATTCGGTTCAATGAAATCAAACCACTTGGTTTGGATCGGTTTAATAGATAGAGTCTAGCGTAGGAAAGGCATAGGGGACCAATTTCGATCAGGCTATTTGGGTGCCTAACCCCTTACCATAACCGTAACCTGACGCTTACCCAATCTCTGATGGACCAGAAATCCAATCTAAGGGTCATGAGTCAATCGAAGTTTTACCTTAGGGTGAGATTTCACATTTTCTATGATCCTAGACCTTAATTTAGGTGGCGATTTCTAAAAAAAAAAGATTACGATCTTTGTCCTCATAGTGGCGACTCCACTTGGGATACAAATGTCAGACTCTTAAATGAAAACTTTCCTTGTGTGAATTGGATGCTAGCTCTTAGGATACTATATTTATGCTTGTATAATATTGTTTTGGGGGGAATGGGTTCAGTCACACATTCATGTGAGTAGCTGAACCTGGTCCCATGCATATGGGGCAGCCCGTTAGGTGAAACACAAAACCTGGCCCTGTACTTTGTGAGACCATGACCTGCGAGCAGCCTCTAACGAGCATTTCTTGGGTCTACCTAGAAATGCGTTATGGTACTCTACATCGCTTGATTCTTGCAACAAAGTATATAAAGGGATTAGGGGCCCATTATTCATCGTGCATTTGGTAATAGGTTATCCAGTCCTTGTCAAGGTGGCCTTTTCTGTCCTAACCCAAATTATAGCCCAATGATTGTTATTTTTGGTTCATCCCTGAACCGACCCAGTAAAATGTGTTTAACCATGACATCCATGTTCGAGACGTCGAATTTCTGCCCGTTTATGTCCTCGATTGGTCAACATGTTAGAAACTACACGATGAGCATCTTGAACTCTCACCCATTGGGAGTATGAGGTATGTATACACCTATTCTACATCATAGTAGACGGTCACTGTATACCCTCCATTAAGTAAGCTCAATGTGTCGGATCTGTCAATGTTAACACTTCTATTTCAAAAAATAAGAAGAAAATCCCTGTCAAGACATAGATACCATGGTCAAGAAGAAATTTACTAGTTTATTCCTCCATGAACCACTTTTGCTAACCAACCCTAATAAGGACAATGGATTAATATATCGATTTCAATTTCATTGAATTTGATAACCCAAGTGGCCCGACCTTGGTACCACTGGTTATCAATTTTTTGGAATCACGAGGTCCCAAGACCGAACACATGGCTTAACCAAATTCAACTAAATTGACCCGAATAATGTTTACCCAATCGCCCTTATGAGGGAGCTAACTTTGTTTGGTTAAGTCATCTTTGATTTTGCATGTGACTTCTTCCATTCCTCTAGATGTCTAGAATCTTGATATTTCTACATGGAGTTTCAATACCTGAAAAAGTTTACAATATTCCCATACAGTTAGTCCTTGGGCTTACTCAAATATCATATTTAGTTCTTTTCATAATCAAGGAGAGTTTTAGCCCCTAGGCAAATCCAATCACTTTCTCAATGTACCTCAGAATTAAGGAAAGATTCAGCCCCTAGGCAAATCAAATCACCATTCTCCATTCACCTCTAAAATAAGGAGAGATTCAGCCCCTAGGTAAGTCCAATCACCATTCTCGATTTACTTTAGAATTAAGGAAAGATTCAGCCCCTAGGCAAATCCAATCATAGTTCCCGATTCATCTCTGAATTAAGGAAAGATTCAACCCCTAGGCAAATCCAATCACTGTTCTCAATTCATCTCAGAATTAAGGAGAGATTTAGTCCCTAGTCAAATCAAATCACCATTCTCCATTCACCTCTGAATTAAGGAGAGTTTCATTCCCTTAGCAAAATCCAGTCACCGTTCTCAATTCACCTCTGACTTAAGGAGAGATTTAGCCCCTAGGTAAGTCCAATCACCCTTCCTGATTAAGGAATGATCCAGCCCCTAGGCAGGTTCAATCATCATTTCGGTCAATTCCAAAATTAAGGAAAGATTAAGCCCCTAGGCAGATTCAATCACATCCAGTTCATCTCAGAATCAAAGAAATATACAGCACCAGATTCAACCACCATTTCTGGTTCATTTCAGAACTGAAGAAAGGTTTAACCCTAGGCAGGTTCAATCATCACTCCCAGATCATGTTAAAATGGATAAGGCATTTGGCCCCTAGGCTTTTTCACCCTTCACCTTCTGTTTACGTTCTGATTCATGTCGGAACTAGGAAAAGTTCCATTCATCTGAATTCAATTAGCCACTAGGCTTATCCTACCATCATCTTTGGTTAAGGTTCTGATTCATGTTGGAACTAAGAAGAGTTCCATTATCCGACCATTAACATTCGTTAAGGTTATGATTCATGTTGGAACTAAGAACAGTTCCATTATTCGACCATCAACTTTGGTTAGGGTTTTAATTCGTGTTGGAACTAAGAAGAGTTCCTTTATCCGACCATCAACTTTGGTTAGGGTTCTGATTCATGTTGGAACTAAGAAGAGTTCCATTGGCCAACCATCAACTTTGGTTAGGGTTCTGATTCATGTTGGAACTAAGAAGAGTTCCATTCATCTGGATTCGTTTAGCCACTTGGCCTATCCAATCATCAATTTTGGTTCAGGTTTTGATTCATGTTGGAATTAAGAAGAGTCCCATTCATCTGAATTCATTTAGCCACTAGGCTTATCCAACCGTAAATTGTGGTTCAAGTTCTGATTCATGTTGGAACTAAGAAGAGCTCCATTCATTTGAATTTAATTAGCCCCTAGGCTTGTCCAACTGTCAACTCCAGTTAAGTTTCCGATTCATGTTGGAACTAAGAATGGTTCCATTTATATGAACTCAATGTCAGCATGAGTTAGCCTCTAGGCCTGTTTAACCATTACCTCTGGTCCATATTCCATTTCATGAAGGAGTCAAAGAGAGTTTCAATCATTTCAACTCAATCAATCTATCATCTCTAGCAATTAGAGTCCAATCCATGATTGTCATCCTTGGCCTCTATCAATCGGAGCCCAACTCAAGCAATCCTTACCTCTAGCAATTAGACCCAGTCCATGACTGTCAATCTTGATCTCTATCAATTAGAAATCATTTCAAAGTCAATCTTGATCTCTATCAATTAAAAACTAGTTTAAAGTCAACCTTGTCTCTATTAATTGGAGATAAATTCAAAATCCTCCTCTGGCTCTATCAATTGGAGCCCGATCCATGTCCATCATAGCCCAGTGCTACAAGTTAGGATCGCTTGTTAGGAATGGTGAACGAGAAGCATTCCCCATTTCTCATTGGTAAGATCAGTTCCAGATTCTGGAGCCATCAGGAGACCATGAAACTTCAGTTATGATAGTGCTATCCCATTACGGGCATTTCTGCACCATTGGCCAAGGAAATGCAAGAATCCAAAGAGTTTCCCTCATATTTCTCATTATTAAATGAGGAGGCATGAAATTTTTCCGATCAGTAGGTTAGACCGAAGAAGAGATCCAACGTACCCTAGGCAAGGATAGAAACCAGAATCACGGCTAGGGAATAGTCCAATGATGAAACCCTTAACCCATAAACTGGGGCATGAACCAGATTGAACTTGGACCCAAATTGAGTGCGGTCCAATAAGGAAAGCCAATGACCCCAGAACTAGGGCAATAACCTGATTGACCTTGGGCCTGAATTGGGTATGGTTCAATGAGGAAAGCACATTAGCCCTAAGTTAGGCATGAACTAGATTGACCTTGGGCCTGAATTGGGTATGGTTCAATGAGGAAAGCCCTTGAGCCCTAAGTTGGGCATGAACCAATTTGACCTTGGACCCAAATTGAGAGCGATCCAATGAGGAAAGCCCTTGAGCCCTAAGTTGGGCATGAACCAAATTGACATTGGACCCAAATTGAGTGCGGTCCAATGAGGAAAGCCCTTGATCCCTAAGTTGGGCATCAATTAGATTGCCTTGGGCCTGAATTGGGAATGATTCAATGAGGAACGCCATGAGCCCTAAGCTGGTCATGAACCAGATTGACTTGGATCCAAATTGAGTGCGGTCTAATGAGGAAAGCCATTATGCCCTAAACTGGGGCATGGACCAAATTGACCTTAGACCCAAATTGAGAGTGGTCTAATAAAGAAATCCATTGAACCGCCCAAGTTGAGGCATAAACTAGTCTAATCTTGGACTTAAAATGGTGTAGTGCAATGGCAATACCCTTTGATCCCCAAGTTGGGGCACAAGCTATAATGATTTTTGACCTCAATTAGAAGCGGTCCATTGATGAATCCATTGAACCCCAAACTTGGGCATGAACCAGAGTAACCTTGAGCTTAGAAAGCAATAGTCTGGTTATGAATGGATCCCAAACTGAAAAAAAAAACAAACAAGGAGAGAATTGTATGGAACCCAAAAAGGTAGGTATCTTTCACCTATTGATAGAGGGGCACGATGAGTCTTGTTGTTAGAGGTTTGAAGGAAGATTTATTTCCACAACGACTGAAGGTGGTTGTCGAAGGTGTTATGCCTAACTAGAGCCGCTTGGACGAATTAGTTGTTTCAACTTTCTATTATCGATATTCGATAGGTCATCCATGTCTGGGTCCAAGATTGATATGCTTGTTGACAAGTCCAGTCCAATCTGCCCTGTAAGTAAAAGAAATCACCCCATTTGGGATTACAAACTCTATGCTTTGTCTCTTCCATACATTTCCTCCCAGTTTCATACATCCTCCTATTCTACGTGCACAGTCAATTCTGACTCTGAAGATGATTGAAACGATGAGCCATCTCCTGAATTTCTACGCCACCTGGCCTCTAAGAAAGAAAGGTCCAACCCGTCTGGGAAAGATTTAAATGATCATCGAGAGACATAAGAATACTCTCAAGAAAAATGTATTGGAGAAGCTGTCATTCGTTCTACCTATGAAAATATTCAAAGGAAAGCATTAGATAGTAACAGATCATATTAGTAGGTCAGCAAATCGATATAAATGAATGGAGGATAGATGTGCTACCAAAAATATGGAAATACCAAAGTCCTTACAAAGTACATCATCTGCAAGCAAGAGATACATGATGAATGACCAATCCCAAAATCAAAGAATGAGGTCATTGGAATACCCAAGAAAAATAAAATAAAATTCAGGCCTATATTTTATCTACATCAATAATGGGAGGTAGTCACATCAGACAGAAGGTGATGATTAACTTCGAGAGGATAGCATACGGATTCACCATTCAAATAAAATTAGATATTAGATGAGCAGTCACAAATGTTCATAAAGTTTACAGAAGATCAGAGTATGAACTGGGGCAAAGATGTTTTGTCCGATTAGAATTGTTTGGAAGAAGAAGATTCAAATCCAATATTGAAAGTCATGATTCAACTTTGTGATCAAGCGAAGCACTGCATTATGTGGCAGCCACATCCAAAAAAAAAACAGAGGAAGAAAAATAGAAAAGAAAAAAGTAAGATGTTGAATGGCATTGGAGCTCAATAGTAAGCCAATTGTCCCTCTCACTTCAAGAAGATGGTAGTTCCAATCAAAGCCTAATACGAAGTTCAATTGCGTCGAGATCCACAGCATGTTGGACCAGGCTTTTGATTTTTGCCAAATATGTAAGACCCGTATCGAACTAAACCGGTCTTACCACCTTGAACCAGGTCTACCAATCATGGTCGAGCCAAATGGATCAAGTGCGTGAGGGAGATCATGATCCCAGGTATTAAACTGACCTAAAAACACTAAAATAGGGGGAGGGTCGCACACCCAACTAGGCAGGGTCGAACCCCCCCAGTATAAAAAGTCAGACCCTGAGTTTCTATCCGGGGGTCAGACAATTTAGAACTAGGGGTCGACGGGATCTCTGACCCCCTCATCGACCCCCAGTCTGCCGACAGAAACCGTAAATTGGGAACTTTCTAAATTTCAATGGGATTCTTTCCTAATCTCAATGCGACTTATTTTGGGAGTTTCTACTCTATAAATAGGATGTCCCTAAGCCTCTTTCACTCCTTTTAGAACCCTAATTGAAGTGAGAGAAAGAGAATAGAAGGAGAAGAGAAAGATAAGAGAAGCAAAGTGGAGAAGAAGATCAAAGAGAAGACTTTAGAGAAACAAGCCTAATTCTCAGGTATGGATACTATCTCCATGTAATTCTACAGACCTTAGAATAGATAATGAAGAGGGTATGATCTAAGAGAAACCCAAATCACCACCCATGGTTAGGTTTTCATGGAAAACCATGGGGGAGTTCATAAAAACCATATTGGTGAATGAACTATGGTTGTAAACCATAAAACATGTATGGAATGGATTGTAGAAGCAAGCCATAGGATCCAAACACGAAGAATGGACTGTACGATGAGAATTTTGACTAAACCCACGGGGGGTCGCATGGGGGGTCAATAGATAATTGACCTTACCAGACCTTAACAACCGACCCTCAGTGTTCGGGAAGTCCAGAATCTGGGTGGTAGCACTCAGGGTCGATGTAACCTCCGACCCTAGCATCGACCCCCATTTAACAGTAGGCTTTTTAAAATCAGAATTAATTCTAATTAAATTCGATCGACTTGATTAGGTCTTCTAGTGATATAATAGTGATATTTACTTGATTCTTAAAGCTTGAAAGAGGATATACAATCAAGCAAAGGTGAGGGAACAAGACCTAAACAAATTGGTTAATAATAAACTGTTTTATTCTTGAGTCCAATGCCATGAGTGATTCTATGCGTGTATGCTTGCATGTGCTTTCAACATGTCATCCAATATTTCTATTATTACTGTTCAATCATATTTAAATTATTGTTTATAACATGATGATGATGATGATGATGATGATGATGATAAGAATAGGCATGTGAATGTATGTGTGTGGTTGGTGTGCTTGATGCGAGTGAGTATCAAGGGGGGTGTCATAGGCCGGGCCTCAGCACTCTAGCTCTATCTCTAACTCAAGTCTTGTCCATTGACATTGTCGTATCGCCATTACCTTAGCAGAGCTATTACATCATAGTGTATGAGGGGAGGTGGTTTCGGACCGTGTAGTCTCTGACTCTGTCGGGGGGCCTTAGCCCTATCTCTATGGACGTATTGAGGGATGCTGGGGTGAGGCCTTGTATACACTAATTGGCATTAGGATTGGTTAGTTGTGAGCCTAGTTTGCGAACCCTTGCCAGCAGGGGCTTACGTGTTGGTATGGGTAGAGTTTCAGGGGAAGTGTCATAGGCCGGGCCTCAGCAATTTAGCTTTATCTCTATTCCATGTTAGGGTGGATGGGGACGGCTATAAACGTTACCATTGGGCGGGCTTCCATGTCACACCCCAATTCCGCACTATTTAGAATGGTGTGATGAACCACTAACAAAACCAACGGTTCAACCAGGATCTCGAGTAGGCTATATCCGTGTTATCTGAACCCCATACATTCACATTCATAATCAGAGAAAATAAATAATAGTGGAAGTCTTATAGTAAAATGAACTGAGAATCTATTGTGATATTAATATTTAAATAACAAATTATTCTGTAACAACTAAGACATAAATAAATATCAAATACATGTCTTTAAATCCAAATAAGGAAAACTAGAAAAATATCTAATCGAATACACATGAGTTGTACTCGCAAGAGGAGTCATGTGTATCCACTTCAGCTTCAACTACCATCGCTGCGACGTTCCCATACTCTGGAGCATTTATATAATCTTCAACGGTTGTACCTGCATCATCAACTAAAAATATTCGACGTCGAGGGGTGAGCACACATCGTGGCTCAGTGAGCAAACAAAACACTGCAACAATACATATGCATGCATTCAATTCATATCTTTGGTCTGGTTTTACGTTTGCATTATGCTATAGAAAGGATAGGTGGCCACCGCACCTCTATGCACGAGAGTGTGGATACGCTCGATGACTCTCACCGTCGCCCATAGCACCCAAATGAACATTGTACAAAGAAGGTTACATTTATCGATGCACTACTCCATACCAACAAATGAACCCCTGGTGGCTAGGGCTGCAAACAGGGCTCGCTACTAACAAATCCTAATGTCAAAAAATGTATCCAAGGCCTCACCCCAGCATCCCTCAGAGCACCCGTAGAGATAGAGCTAAGGCCCCCCGGTAGGGTATAGGACTCAAGGACCGAAACCCTCCTTGATGCCCTACATCACAATAGTTCTGCTAAGGTAATGGCGATACGACAATGCTAATGCACAAGACTTGAGTCAGAGATAGAGCTAAAGTGTCCGGATCAAACACCGCATAACACCTCCCCTGATGCCCTACTCGCATCAAGCACACTAACCACACACAAACATTCACATGCCTATTCCTAGCATCAATCATCATCATCATGTTATAAGTAAACAAAATAAAATATGCATGAACAATAATAGCAGGAATATTGGATGACATGTTGAATGCACATTACAAGCATATTTGCATAAAATCAAGCATGGCATTGGACTCAAGAAAATAAAAGTATTTTATTATTAACCAATTAGTTTAGGTCTTGTTTCCTCACCTTAGCTTGTTATTAGATCCTCTTCCAAGCTTTAGAATTGCTTGTAGTCGAATCCGCAAGTGTACGGGTCGTGCAAATAGTATAATGATAAGTCGAGTAACGTTTCCACAGGGAGAATGTTCAATTAACAAACCTAATTAATTCTTTCTATTATTTAGACTACTGAATTACTAAGATTAATAATTAATAAGCAGATTATGAAACCACAGATAGGATTCAGACTTCCTCAATTAAATTATGCTTAACCAAACCAGACTTATTGAATAAATTTCTGTTGATGCAACGATCAATTCCTTAAGATATTATGTTATCTCTTTCAAAAATAACAAATTATGCCCGTATTAATCCTTCATCTACTTTCGTGTTTGCAGGATTCTAATACAAACTCGTTACGTTCATTAGAATTAAAACAAAGATCACAATGGTGAGCCCTTATTTCTAAGAAAATACTCAACCAATGACTGATATTTTAAGAACTAATATCAATCTTCCGCTTTTGCCTCCTCAATTGATACCTTGAGATATGCAATTAGTGATCAATTAATCACATGTAATTTTTCAAAAATACCAAATTGCATAAAACATAATCATTCAAAAGTTAATGATTTAATCAACACAATTTCAATGAATCCATCCTAATCCTAGAATAAGAAATATAGCAATTCATCATTGACAATTCTAAAACATAAACAAAGGGATCATAGAGAAAAGGGAAGAACTCATAATGGGAATAGATGAAGCTTGAATCCAGGATTTCTCTCTAGTCTTCTAGCTCCATCCCTCTCGAACTCTCCGCCTCCAATGTGCCTTGTAGCCCCTTTTATGAGCACCTCCTCTTGCTCTGTGTATTTTTCTTTTCTCCTTCTTCTTAATTTATAAGCTTACAGTCCCATAAAATTAGTCTTTTACAATCTTGCATCTTACCCAATTTGTTGGAGAATGCTGATTTTAAGGCAGATTTTGGTCAATTATGTTCCAAATCATTTAGGAATGTAACACCAAGCTTTGAGTTGTCTTGACACCTCTTATATAGTCTTTATCCAATTAAAAAACCTACCAAATAACCAAAAATAACTAAGAATTAAATAAATTAATAAAATACTTATTACATTAATTAAATTATACTAAATGTCTAAGAAAAATTATAAAATTAAACTAAATATGATCAAGAATGTGCTAATTAATTTCACATATCAAATACCCCCAAACTTAAATATTTGCTTGTCCTCAAGCAAAAGAAAAACAATATTTAAAACAAAGGATACGAAACATATTTAAAATCACTCCTCACATCCAAAACTCCTACCATGTAAACATCAAATTTTCAACTTTAACACAACAATAGCAAATAAATAAAAACTAAGCATACTCATGTTCTCAAATTCAAATATCCACACATAATTCTAAACAAATCATGCTTATCATGCAACCAACATAATCTATTTATGTACAACTAAACTTACAATCATCCCTTCTCACTACTACAAACAATGGTAGCAAACTAGGACTCACTTTTTTTTTTGGGTGGTTGCATTTTATGCTCTCCCACCTCAAGAAATGTTTGGTATAGTGATTTCATTTTATACTCTCCCACTATACACATGTGTTTACGGTTGAGTAAAAATTTAATTATTCATTTCTCAATTCCACCACATGCTTTCCCATTAGCTTGAAATTTTTTTTTTCAATGATACCACCTTATTTACTTAAGCCATGTTTAGGCCTAGATCAAAGGGAATACTCACAAGAAAAGCAGTGCACTCATATTTTATGCATAGTCACACAACTCACACAACTTTGCCTAGAACATGAATTTGAATCTTTTGAAGAAAACGAACATGCTTAATCTCGTTTTATAAGATATTTCCCATCCTAAGTTAAAACTTCAATGCTTAATCATGACTAGAAACCCAAATGTAAATCATGACTCTAAGTAACAAGTTCATTCTTCTTATTTTCTCACAAAAACTTTTAGTTCGATGGGTTAACCAAAGATGTATTTTTTTTTTTTCAAAAATTACACCTACCAGGTAAACAGGTATAAGAATTATCAATCATCCCCCAAACCTAATTTAAACATTGTCCTCAATGTGAAAGTAAATAAGAAAGAAAGAATAATATTCAAATCGATTTATTACTCCATTTGCTCGTACCTGAACAACACAACCAAAAGAGGGTAAATACGGTCATATTTATTCAAAAATTAGAAGAAGACGAAAAAGAGAAAACAATAATAATAATAAAAAAAAAAGAAAGAGAAAGATAATGTAGCTTGGGTTGCCTCCCAAAAAGCGATTATTTATAGTCGTTAGCTTGACTATCAATCCATCAACCATAGCTAGGTTCTTCCAAGGAGTATGTCACTCCTTTAAGTACCACATCACCAATAAGACAAGGCTTCAAACGTTGCCCATTCACCTTGAATGTACCAGTAGCCTCACTATGAACCTCAACAACACCATATGGATATACTTTTGTTACCGTGAATGGGTCAGACCACCTTGACCGAAGCTTGCCTGGGAATAGCTTAAGTTGTGAATTGAAGAGTAGTACTCGTTGTCCAACCTCAAAGTCTCTTTTTTTATTATTCTTATCATGCCAATACATAGTTTTTTCTTTGTAAATCCGAGTATTTTCATAAGCATTCATCCTAAACTCCTCCAATTCACTCAATTGTAACAACCTCTTTTCTCCAGCAGCTTTCAAATCCATGTACAGTTCTTTAACTGCCCAATAAGCCTTATGCTCCAACTCAACTGGTAGGTGACAAGACTTTCCAAAGACAAGTCTATATGGAGACATGCCTAAGAGTGTCTTGAAAGCTGTCCGATATGCCCATAATACATCATCAAGTTTGGTTGCCCAATCTTTCCTTGATTTTCCAACAGTTTTCTCCAAAATCAACTTTAGTTCTCAGTTGGCTAATTCCACTTGCCCATTTGTTTGAGGATGATAAGAAAGTGCCACCTTGTGTGTGACTCCATATTTCTTTAATAGAGTGTCAAACGATTGATTGTAGAAATGGGATCCTTGATCACTGATGATAATTCTTTGTACACCAAACCTCGAAAAAATATTCTTCTTAAGAAACTTAGTTACCACCCGATAATCATTGGTCTGAGTTGCTATTGCCTCCACCCATTTGTAGACATAGTTTACTGCTGCTAGTATGAACTGATTTTTAAAAGATGATGGAAATGGACCCATGAAGTCAATCCCCCACACATCAAACAATTCAACTTCCAAAATACTGGTTTGTGGCATCTCATTCCTTTTGGTCATGTTTCCTACTCGTTGACACCGATCACATGTAGCCACATACACCCTAGCATCCTGGTACATGGTTGGCCAATAAAAGCCAGATTGCCACACTTTTGCAACTATCATAGAAGTGTTGAAATGTCCACCACACTCTAAAGAATGACAATGGCATAGTATGTCATGAATCTCCTCTTGAGGTACACATCTTCTGATCATCCCATCTGCACAATGCTTGTACAATAGAGGCTCCTCCCAAAAGTAATGTTTCACCTCCCACAAGAATTTCTTCCTTTGATGGTAGTTCAAGTCCGGAGGAATAATACAACTAACCAGATAGTTCACTAGATCAGCATACCAAAGAACAACAACAACCACAAGCAACTGCTCGTCTGGGAAGCTTTTAATGATTGGCACATCTTCTGCTTTTGATTGAACCTCCAGCTTGGATAAGTGATCAGCTACCACATTCTCCATTCCCTTCTTATCTCGAATCTCTACATCAAACTCTTGAAGTAACAACACCCACCGAATTAGCCTTGGATTCGCATCTTTTTTAGTCAATAAGTACTTGATTGCCGCATGGTCCGTGTAAACAATCACCTTGGACCCTACAAGATATGATGGAAACTTATCAAATGCAAACACAACAGCAAGCAATTCTTTTTCAGTAGTTGCATAATTTATTTGAGCATCATTAATAAGTCTGCTAGCATAATAAATAACATGCAAGTTCCCATTTTTCCTTTGGCCTAAAACAGCACCCAATGCAAAATCTCTTGCTACACACATCAGCTCAAACAGTAAACTCCAACCTGGTGCACCCATGATTGGTGCAAATACCAACTCCTGCTTCAACCTGTTAAAAGAATTCAAACAATCAGTATCAAAATCAAATGCAACATCTTTACTGAGTAAGTTACATAGAGATTTTGAAATTTTAGAAAAATCCTTGAAAGAACGCCGGTAAAACCCTGCGTGACCAAGGAAACTCCTGACTCCTTTTACATTCATAGGTGGTGGTAATTTCTCTATAACCTCAATCTTTGCTCGATCCACCTCAATACCCCTTGCTGAAATCTTATGGCCTAACACAATGCCTTCCTGCACCATGAAATGATATTTTTCCCAATTTAAGACCAAGTTGGTCTCCTCACAACGATGCATGATTTTAGACAAGTTAGCCAAATAACTGTCAAAAGAAGATCCAAACACAGAAAAATCATCCATGAAAACCTCCATGATCTTTTAAACAAAAAAAAAAAAATAGCCATCATGCAATGTTGAAATGTGGCAGGTGCATTACATAAACCAAAAGACACCCTCTGAAATGCAAAAGTACCATAAGGACAAGTGAAAGTGGTTTTTTCTTGGTCTTCCGGGGCTATAGGAATTTGATTATATCCCGAATAACCATCTAGAAAACAATAATATTCATACCCAGCAAGTCTTTCAAGAATCTGATCAAGAAATGGCAAAGGAAAATGATCCTTACGGGTAGCACTATTAAGTTGTCTATAATCAATACACACTCTCCACCCAGTCACTGTTCTAGTGGAAATTAATTCATTATGTTCATTATGCACAACAGTCATCCCGCCCTTTTTAGGTACTACATGCACAGGACTAACCCATGAACTATCAGATATAGGATAAATAATTCCTGCATCTAACCATTTAAGAATTTCAGCCCTCACTACTTCTTTCATGTTAGGATTTTACCGTCTCTGATTTTCAGCAATAGGTTTATGGTTATCTTCCATTAAAATTCTATGCATACACAATGAGGGGCTAATTCCTTTAAGGTCTGAAATAGTCCATCCTATGGCTCGTTTTCTTAATCTCAACATACGCAATAATTTATCAAGTTGAACATTAGATAATGAAGAACTTACAATAACAGGTAAGTTATCATTTTCATCCAAAAAAGCATACCTGAGATGTGGGGGGTAATGGTTTCAACTCTACAATTGGTGCTTGCACATTAGAAGGGGGAGGTAATGACCTTTGCCTAGATTCTCAAAATGAAAACCTTTCTGCCTTGATTTAGTCCGTGTGTCCTCCAAAGCATATGCCATTTATGCAACTTCTAAATTTTCATCATTTGTCATTCCTGCACTCACTAAACATTTTTCAAGAGGTTCTTTAGGATTTTCAAGCATAAAAACTTCTCGAGTGATTAGATCTATAGAGTCAACTTGAAAAACATGGTCAGTAAAAGAAGGATATTTAATTGATTTAAACAAAATAAATTCAATCTCTTCTTCACCAACCTTAAATGTCAACCTACCATTTTTAACATCTATGACAGCCCCAGCTGTGGCCAAGAAAGGCCGACCCAAGATAATAGGTATCTCGGTATCTTCATCCATTTCTAACACAATGAAGTCGACAGGAATGATGAATTTTTTTACCTTGACCAATACATTTTCCAAAAAACCTAATGGATACTTTATTGATCGATCAGCTAGCTGTAAAGAAATAGTAGTAGGTTGTAGCTCCTTCAACTCAAGTTTTCTGCACACAGATAAAGGCATTAATGAAACACTAGCACCTAAATCACATAAAGCTCTAGAAAAATCAACTTCACCAATAGTGCAAGGAATTGAAAAACTCCCTGGATCTCTTAGCTTTGGTGGCAGTTTATTTTGAATGACTGCACTACATTCCTTAGTTAAAGCAATAGTCTCATAATCCTTCAATTTCTTTTTATTTGACATAATTTCCTTAAGAAACTTTGCATAAGCAGGAATTTGTGCTAAGGCATCTGCAAAAGGAATGTTAATATACAATTGTTTAAACTTTTCAAGAAACTTTTCAAATTGTTTATCAATTTTTTTTTGTTTAAATCTCTGAGGAAAAGGAATGGGAGGAACATAAGGTTTTACTTCCGATGGTGGTTGTGATTGTGTCTCATTATGCTCAATTTTTTCAGTTTCATTCTCTTTGGTTACCTTTTCATGAGCCACTTCTTCTCCATCACTCGCTACCACTTCTTTACTTACCTGACCGAGTTGCTTACCACTTCTCAAGGTAATTACCTTGCATTTCTCCTTTGGATTAATCTCTATTTTGCTAGGCAAATCACCTTGTCCTCTTGAGTTGAAAGCATTAGCCAATTGGCCCATTTGAATTTCTAGGTTGCGATTGTAAGTGGTTAACTGGTCAACTTTGGTTTCCATCCTCTCAATTCTTTCTAAAGTTACATTGGCTAATTTTTCAATAGCCAGCTCCTACGATGGTTTGGTCTCAGGCTGTTGGACCACTCCTTGAGGCCTTGGTTGGAAACCTGGAGGATTGAAAGGCTTTGAGCTGCTACCTTGATTGCCTTGGTCTCTCCAGGAAAAATTAGGATGATTCCTCCAACCTAGGTTGTAGGATTGTGAGTAAGGATTGTTCAACTATTGATGGTGTTGCTTCTGTCTATTCATATTTGACATGAACTGTGCCTGTTCAACCTGCAAACACTCAGAACTAATATGTGCGCCTCCACACCATTCACAACTCAAAGCAGGGTTAAGGTTAGTAACACAATTAACATTACCCTACTTACCAAATATTTTCACCAAGTTATCAACTTTTGCATTTAACATGTTAACGCCATCAATCTCATACATACCTGAAGCTTTCTTTAGCAGACCTCGTTCTTTAGACCATTGATAATTATTAGAAGCCATCTCTTTCAACAACTCATATGCTGCCTCGGTTGACTTACCCATCAAAGCTCCTCCTGCAGCTGCGTCTATGGTAATTTTAATTGAATGTGTCAAACCATTATAAAAAGTTTGCACAATCAACCATTCAGGAAGGCCATGGTGTGGACACCGTCTATGTAATTCCTTAAATCTTTCCCAAGCCTCATATAATGACTCACCATCATATTGCACAAAAGTAGTGATATCATTTCTAAGTTTGGCAGTTTTAATTGGTGGAAAGTACTTATTTAGGAATTCTTGGGATAATGCAATCCAGGTGGTAAATGAGTTGGGGGGCTTGGAATTCAACCATCCTTTGGCCTTGTCTTTCAAAGAGAAGGGAAAGAGTCGTAATCTAAATGCATCTTCACTTCCCCATTCAGTTTAATTGTATCACAGATCTCCAAGAAGTTGGCCAAATGTGCGTTGAGATCTTCATATATATCTCCCCCAAACTGCTCTTGCTGCACCATCTGAATGAGACCAGGTTTGATCTCAAAGTTGTTTGCATTGACTACAGGTCTAGTTATGGTGGTTTGGTTGCCATTGGTGCTTGGCATAGCATAGTCCCATAGCAACCTCTGATTCCGATTGTTCTGATTTTCTGTCATGGCTATTGTTCGTTTCTGCTTAAGCCTCCGCTCTTTTCTTAATGCCCGTAAAGTCCATTCTATCTCATGATCAAATGCTTCAATTAGCTCACAGGTATGTGGCATGAACTATGACAATCTGCAGTAGTTAACCAGAGAAAAAAAAATAAAATAAAATTCTAGCTGAATAATAAATTGAACACAATTGGATTAAAATTTACCCACAAATTCACCGGACAACCTTATTAAACTAAAAACTCTAAGAACAAAAAAAATAAAATAAAATAAAATAATACAATCCAAATTAATAAAGAGAATCGTTTGTTTTGATATTGAAAACACCACTCCCCAGCAACGGCGCCAATTTGCTTGTAGTCGAATCCGCATGTGTACGGGTCGTGCAAATAATATAATGATAAGTCGAGTAACGTTTCCACAGGGAGAATGTTCAATTACCAAACCTAATTAATTCTGTCTATTTTTAGACAACTGAATTACCAAGATTAATAATTAATAAGCAGATTATGAAACCAAAGATAGGATTCGAACTTCCTCAATTAAATTATGCTTAACCAAACCAGACTTATTGAATAAATTTATGTTGATGCAACGATCAATTCCTTAAGATATTCTGTTATCTCTTTCAAGAATAACAAATTATGCCCGTATTAATCCTTTATATACTTTCGTGTTTACAGGATTCTAATACAAACTCATTACGTTCATTAGAATTAAAACAAAGATCACAATGGTGAGCCCTTATTTCTAAGAAAATACTCAACCAATGACTGATATTTTATGAACTAATATCAATCTTCCACTTTCACCTCCTCAATTGATACCTTGAGATACGCAATTAGTGATCAATTAATCACATGTAATTTTTCAAAAATACCAGATTGCATAAAACATAATCATTCAAAAGTTCAGGATTTAATCAACACAATTTCAATGAATCCATCCTAATCCTAGAATAAGAAATCTAGCAATTCATCATTGACAATTCTAAAACATAAACAAAGGGATCACAGAGAAAAGGGAAGAACTCATAATGGGAATAGATGAAGCTTGAATCCAGGATTTCTCTCTAGTCTTCTAGCTCCATCCCACTCTCCGCCTCCAATGTGCCTTGTAGCCCCTTTTACGAACAGCTCCTCTTGCTCTGTGTATTTTTCTTTTCTCCTTCTTATTAATTTATAAGCTTACAATCCCATAAAATCAGTCTTTTACAATCTTGCATCTTACCCAATTTGTTGGAGAATGCTGATTTTAAGGCAGATTTTGGTCAATTATCTTCCAAATCATTTTGTAATGTAACACCAAGCTTTGAGTTTTCTTGACACCACTTATTTAGTCTTTATCCAATTCAAAAACCTACCAAATAACCAAAAATAACTAAGAATTAAATAAATTAATAAAATACTTAAAACATTAATTAAATTAAACTAAATGTCTAAGAAAAATTATAAAATTAAACTAAATATGATCAAGAATGTGCTAATTAATTTCACGTATCAAGAATCACCTTTATACTGTTATTATATTGCTAGAAGACCTAACAAAGTCGATAGAATTTAATTAGAATTAATTCTGAATTTAAAAACCATTCTGTTAACTGAGGGTCGGAGGTAGGGTCGGAGTCATGATCGACCCTGGGTGCGACCCTCCCCATTCTGGACTTCTCAAAGTCGATCCTCAGGATCACATAGGGTCGGATGGTCATCGACCCTCTGTGCGACCCTCGGTGGATTTTGGTCAATTTTCCTCCTTTTAGTCCATTCTTCGTGTTTGGGGTCCTATGGCTTTCTCCTACTGTCCATTCAACATTCATTCCATGGTATAGAACCATGAATCATCCACCTAGATAGCTTTAATGTAATCTCCCATAGTTTTCTATGAAAACCTAACCATGGGTTGATGGTTTGGGTTTCTCCGAGATCATGCTCTCATCATTATCTAACCTATGGTCTGTAGAAACTCATGGAATTAGTATCCATACCTGAGAAGAATACTCCTTCTTTGCAACTCTTCTCCTTTTTGCTTTCTTCTTTCCCTTGCTTCTCTTCTTCTTCCTTTCCTTCTCTTCTCTTTCTCTCAATTCAATTAGGGTTGTGAAAGGAGTGAAAGAGGCTTAGGGATGTCCTATTTATAGAGTAGAAACTCCTAAAATAAGTCCCTTTGAGATTAGAAAAGAATCCAAATCGAAAATTAAGAAATTTTCTAATTTCAGTTTCGGCGGCAACTGAGGGTCGATGGGAGGGTCGATGTTCCCGTTGACCCTAGGTTCTTAAGATGTCCAACCCTCCCTATAAAATAGAGGGTCTGACTTTCTATTTTGGGGGGTCCGACCCTTCTTAGCTGGGTATGCAACCCTCCACTTAAATTGAGTGTTTTAGGGTCGATTTGATACCTAAGATTTCGATCTCCTTCACGCCCTTAGTCCATTTGACTCGACCGTGATGGGTAAACCTGGTTCAAGGTGATAAGACCAGGTTAGATTGACACGGGTCTTACAACTCCCCCTACTTTTAAAAATTTCATCCTCGAAATTGTACGTACCTTCTGAATCAAATAAGTGAGGGTATTGCTTTCGCATGGCATTTTCTTCTTCCCATGTGATTTCTTCCATGTCTCTACTTTTCCATGTGACCTTAACATAATAGATATCTCGGTCGCGTAGACGTTGAACTTTCTGGCTGCTGATTTTAGTTGGTGTTACATCAAACGTCAAATCATCAATCAATTCTGGTAAATCTACCGTCAAGACATGTGTTGGATCCTTGACTTACTTCTTCAATAGGGAAATATGAAATATGTCATGCACACTTGACATAGATGGTAGTAGTGCTAACTGATAAGCCACTTTCCCACGCTTAGCTAAAATCTCATACGGCCCGACATATCTTGGACTTAGTTCCCTTTCTGTCCGAACCTTTTCAGTCCTCGCATAGGCGATACCTTCAAGAATACTTTATCACCTACAGCGAACTCAAGATCTCTGCGTCGAGTATCTGCATATTGCTTTTGACAGTTCTGAGCTGTTCTCACTCTTTCCTTGATAATTTTGACCACTCGACAAGTCTCTTCAATAAATTCCGGTCCAACAATACTATGTTCTCCCACTTCATTCCTTAACAAAGGAGTTCGACACTTTCTGCCATATAGTGCTTCATAAGGTGACATCTGTATAGTAGCCTGATAGCTATTGTTATAAGCAAACTCGATCAGTGGTAATCTTTCATCCATGATCCTTTGAAGTCAATTACACATGCTCGTAGCATATCTTCTAGAATCTGGATTGTACGCTCTGACTGTCCATCTGTCTGTGGGTGGAATACAGTATTGAACTTCAATGTTGTACCCATAGCCTTTTGCAATCCCTCCCAAAACATGGAAGTAAATCGTGGATCTCTATCGGACACAATGCTTTCTGGTACACCGTGTAACCGAACAATATTATCCACATACAGCTTTGCTAACCTATCCAGTGTATACTGAAGTCGTATCGGTATGAAGCGAGCTATTTTAGTCAGACGGTCTACAATCACCCAAACTGCGTCAACTACTCGAGGAGTCAGTGGTAATCCAGTGACGAAGTTCATAGTGATGCAGTCCCATTTCCATGCTGGTTTCGATAACGGTTGTAGCAGTCCTGCGGGTCGTTGTTGTTCAGCTTTTACTTTTTGATAATTTAGGCATTGAGACACGAACTTAGCTACATCTGCTTTCATTCCTCTCCACCAATACAGTTTCTTTAATTCATGATACATTTTTGTACTTCCCGGATGTATCGAATAGATGGTGGTATGGGCTTCTTTCATTAGTCGGTGTCTAACGTCCACAATTTTTGTTTCAGTTACATATATTTTTCCTTTATATTTCAGTACTTTCTCTTCGTCCAAGGTGAACTCGGGATTAGTTCTACCTTTCTCGATATCTTCTTGTACTATTCTCAGATAAGGATCTGATTTAATTGCTGTCTTCACTTCTTCCATTATATCCGGTATAATTTTCAATGCAGCGAACATATTGGAAAATCGATGAATAAACCCATGGTGGGCTGATCCATCCGCTGTATCTATCACATACTGCTCACTGCCGTGATTGAATACCATTCCGGTAGTACACATTGCTGTGTTTGTACTAACCTCTCCTTGAGATTTTATCATTGCTTTTCTACTCAAGGCATCTGTAAGACCCGTGTCAATCTAATCCGGTCTTACCACCTTGAACCAGGTTTACCCGTCATGGTCGAGTCAAATGGACCAAGGGCGTGAAGGAGATCGAGATCCCAGGTATCTAATCGACCCAAAAACACTAAAATTAGGGGAAGGGTCGCATACCGAGCTAAGTAGGGTCGGACCTCCCAAAACAGAAAGTCAGACCCTCGGTTTTGGAGGGAGGGTCGGACAGCTTAAGACCCTAGGGTTGCTGGGATCATCGACCCTCCCATCGACCCTCGGTTTCTGTCGAATATAAAAATTAAGAAATTTCTATATTTTTCGATTGGGATACTTTCCTAATCTCAAAGGGACTTATTTAGGATGTTCCTACTCTATTTAAAGGACGTTCCTAAGCCACTTTCACTCCTTTCACAACCCTAATCGAATTAAGAGAAAGAGAGGAGAAGGAAAAGAGGAAGAAGAAAGGGAAGGAAGAGAACTTAGCACAAAGGAGAAGAATTTCAGAGAAAAGTTATCTTCTCAGGTATGGATACAATTTCCATGAATTTCTACAGACCTTAGGTTAGTAATTGTTGAGAGTGTGATCTCGGAGAAACCCAAACCATCAACCTTTGGTTAGGTTTCCATGGAAAACCATAGAAGAATGCGTAAAAGCTATCTAGGTGGGTTATACATGGTTTCAGACCATGGAATGAATGTAGAATGGAAAGTAGGAGCAAGCCATAGGATCCCAAACATGAGGAATGGATTAGACGAGGGAATTAGACCAAAGTGCACCAAGGGTCGCACCGAGGGTCGATGACCATCCGACCCTAGGTGTTCCTGACCATCGATCCTCAGCATTCGGGAAGTCCAGAAAGAGGGAAGGGTCGATAGACCCATCGACCCTAGCATCGACCCTACCTCCGACCCTCAGTTAACAGAGTAGTTTTAAATCTGGAATTAATTCTAATTGAATTCTATCGACTTTGTTAGGTCTTCTAGCAATATAATAACATTGTAAAGGTGATTTTAAAGCTTGGAAAAGTATCTTATAACAAGCTAAGGTGAGGAACCTTAACCCCTAACTAAATTAGTTGATAATAAACTATTTTCTATTTCTTAAGTCCTATGCTATTTTTGATTCTATGCGAATATGTTTGTAATGTGCATACAGCATGCCATCCAATATTAAAATTACTTGTTCATGCATATTTACTTTATTGTTCATAACATGATGACGATGATGATGATAGGAATAGGCATGTGCTTCTATGTGTGTGGTTGATATGCTTGATGCGAGCGAGTATCAGGGGAGGTGTGATGAGAACGTCAATAAACGTTAACCTTTGGCGGGTCTCAGCACTTTAGCTCTATCTCTAACTCAAGTCTTGTGCATTAGCATCGTTGTATCGCCATTACTTTAGCAGAACTATTATGTCGTAGAGTATCAGGGGAGGTGGTCTCGGTCCTTGTAGTCTCTGACTCTACCGGGGGGCCTTAGCTCTATCTCTATGGACATTCTGAGGGATGCTGGGGTGAGGCCTTGGATACACTGTTTGGCATTAGGATTGGTTAGTTGCAAGCCCAGTTTGCAGCCCTCGCCAACAGGGGCTTACGTGTTGGTATGGCACTATATAGCAATAAACGTAACCTTTGTTATATAATGTTCATGGTTGGGTGCATGTGAGTTGACGATAAACGTGATCTTCGGGTAACGTCACACACTCGTGTATAGAGGCGGAGTTAATAAACGCGACCTTTGGCTACCTAAACCTTTCTATTGCATACTGCAAACTTATAAATCGGACCAAGGATATAAATTGACTTTTTTGCATGCATATGTATTGTTGCATTGTTTTGGCTACTCACTGAGCCGTGTTGTGTGCTCACCCCTCGACGTCGAATATTTTTAGTTGATGATGCAGGTTATATCATTGAAGACTATATGAATGCGTCTGCGTACGGGAACGTGGCAGCGATGAAAGTTTAAGCTGAAGTGGATACACACGACTCCTCTTGCGAGTGCAACTCGTGTGTATTTGATTAGACATTTTATAGGTTTCTTTATTTGGATTTATTAAATAATTATATTGATATTTATTTATGTCTCGATTGATACAGAATAAATTGTTATTTAAATTTTAATATCACATAGATTCTCAGTTCATTTATTTATAAGATTTCCGCTATTGTGTATTTACTTTGATTATGATTATGGATGCGTGTAAGTTTGGATAACGTGGGGATAGCCTATTTGAGATCCTGGTTGAACTGTTGGTTTATTAGCGGTTCATCACACCATTCTAAGATGTGCGGAATTGGGGTGTGACAACTTGGTGTCAGAGCATCTCAGACCTTGCCCGCCGAACTGACACACATTCATGACCATTGTGAACTGAGATAGGATAAATTAAAAGCATTAATACAAACACACTGTGAGCACAAGTGATGATTGAGACTAAATTTAAAAAGAGAATAATGCATCTATTAAAGGGAAAATAAGTTACATAGAATGAGTGAGAGAAAAAAACGTATATACATAACTAAAGCAGAGTACAGTCCACAACCCAGACAGTTACTCTGAAGTACAAGGAAAAATAAAAGTATACTCAGGAAGCTGGAGGCGAAGGAGGAGGCGGTGCCTCACGGTCTCTGTCGTAGTCCTCAGCATAGACTCTAGTCAACCAGGCTATCTGAGTCTGGGTCATCTGTAGACTAGCTGTGAGACCGGCTATCCTCTGATCAGTCGCACGCTGCACCTCTAGGAGCTCTCCCATCCGCGCGTCTGATACGTGCTGAGCAGCCAACAACTCATCCATCCTCAGATCAAATCTGCGCTGAGAATCCCTGACCTCCTGCAGCATCTCCATCATGGCTGAAGGTGGAAGTGAAGGATCAGCCGAGTGGGAAGGACCAGCCTCAGGTGCAGGAGCCGCCGCAGAAGAAGTACCAACTCCAACCGCATGTGTAGGTGAAGGCGGTGGTATCGAGTCGACATCCATATACATATGATCGTCATCGTCGACCAGATCCACACAAGCTCTAGCAGCAGCAGCAGCAGCAGCAGCCTCCGCATCAGCCATCTCGACCCGAGTGTGAGGGCGCACCATCGCGTTCCTCTCCTCATTACTAACCTTAGCATCTCGCAGCTCCATCTTCCAGATTGCCTCCCAATCTAGAGGCGACGAGAAGGTCTTCTCCTGGATCTTCTCATCTACTAGATCCACCCCCAGACGGGTCAGTAGAACTGTAATCATGCGTCCATAGGGTAGATTACCCCTATGACCGGACAATGTAGCACTAATCATCGTCCGCATGATGATGTAAGGAAGGCAGACCGGCTGGCGAGTGCAGATACTGTATATCAGGAACTGGGTCAGCTGAGACACCCTCTCATAGTGCCCACTCTGTGGGATCAGATTATGCTGGATAATCTTACAGAAGACCCGTGGAGCTGGACGTAGATAACAAGCTCTCATCTGCCAGCGATCAGGGCGTAACAACTGGTTGTCGATCTCTGCCCTCATCTCCAACTCAACAAACTGTGGCTCTCCCGGCGCACAGCACACCATGGGGCCATTATAGGGAATGCCCAACAGATCGGCCAGCTGTCGATAATCAAAGGAAATGTGCACCCCCTTGACGTAACTGGTGATGCGCAACTCCTGACCATGCTCAACGTCATTGTAATTCCCCACCACCTGGAGATTACAATAGAACTGGCGCACCAAATCTGGACATGTGCACGTGTTGTATGTGATGACAGGGAGCCACCCCATATCACCAAATGCTCCCTCTACATTGAACAAGGCTAGCTCAGCCAAGTTCACCATACGACCCCCTTCCACTTTCTTACGGGCATAGTCAGCATACTGTGCCTCAGCTTCATTCGAACGGAAGCGAAGTAGGTCACGCACTCTGGGTACCTTGGTACGAGCCATAGTATTTGCAAAATAAGAAAGAAAAGGAAAACAAGTAGTTAATAGGATAAAAATCCAAAATTTGATGTAATAACGACGTAAGTTGACCATAAAGCCCCATTTCTCACCTTTCAAGTGGGCATAAGGACTTACGTAGGTTTAAACATATCCTATAACCCACATGCAGTAGGAAATTTTAACTGACGATGTCTAATTTGAAGATTCCAGAAAAATCAAAAATGTCGACAAATTAGGGCAAAAAGAGAAATTTTCAAGTTTATCGATAACCAATCGATGAAACTCAAAATTTTTTGAGGGTTTTCGTTCCTCGAGACACCAATAACAAAAGCCCCCAATAAAAATCGAATTTTCACGATTGGAAAAAAAGTTTAATTTGGAAAATACAAGTTAAATGTGCAAAAACCTAGAAAAGAAAACCTAAAAACAGGTGAAGATGAGTGGATATACCTGTATGGATGACGTGGACACCGAAACCCAGAGTCAAACCGACCAAAAATGGTAGAGTAGCACTGTAGCAACTTAGAGAGTAGAGACGAGTCGAAACGAAGGAGGAATAGTGAGAAATGACCCAGAATCGGATCTTAAAAATCTGAACTTTGGTCCAAGAGTCGGACAATTCGACTGGACTCATCGACCCTCGAATCGACCCTCCCATCGACCCTCGGCTCTCGAGAACCTGATAGAAAACTAAGGGTTGAACTGAGGGTTGGACACCCATCGATCCTTGCATCGACCCTCGCATTGACCCTCAGCTCTCGGGAAGAACAGGTCATTCCCATGGTCGGATACCAAGGGTCGGACATACCAGCGACCCTCACCATCGACCCTGCATAGAAAAGACAGCATTTTTTTATAAAATGAGCTAGAATTGGAATCGATTATTGGTTAGCATGCCTACATGAAATATAAATGACGTCTAACCTATTTGATGATTTTCAGGCACCACCAATCACCGAAAAGAAATATGTCTGGACGTAGAGTGACCCGACAGACCCGAAAACACAATCCCACCACCACCACCAGTGGAGGAGACTAGTCAAGAGAATAACTACGCACCGGGAAATCCAGAACCGGCAAACCCAACAAATTTGCCACCTCCACCACCAGAGCTAGCAACAGTGGTGATGAATCTGGCACAGCAGCTGCAGCAGATGCAACACGCACAGGCTCAGATGCAGGTTGCCATGGGAATTATGTTCCAAGCCACTCAGGCTGCACCCATGCACACCGGACAAGCTAGTGCAGCACCAGTAGGTAACCACCCAGCCCCTCAGACACCTCAACAACCGGCTGCACCGATTCCAGTGCAGGTACCAGAAGCAGCTCAAGGGAATTACCAGTATCCACCCTATATGTTTGGGGCAAACCCCCAAAATCAGCTGGATCACTCCCGATTAGTGGAGAGATTTTTGAAGATGAAACCCAGAGAATTCAACGACAAGCCGTCTGATCCATTGTGGCCAGCACACTGGATAGACGAGATGGAGAGAAACTTCCTCATGATGACTATTACAGAGGAAGAGAAAGTACTATGTGCCACCTTCATGCTCAAGGGCGACGCACATCATTGGTGGAAATCCACGAAGACATATTTACTGACCAAGCACGCCCTACTGACATGGGCTATATATAAAGAAGCATTCTTCGAGAAATATTTTCCACGAAGCTTTAGAGATTCGATGGAGACGGAGTTCCTGAGTCTTTATCAAGGACAGATGTCAGTGGATGCGTACCAACAGCGTTATGAAGAGCTGTTTTTCTTCGCACCACTGAGTATGCAAAAAGAAGAAACCAAAACCCGTAGGTTTGTTACGGGACTAAGAGGAAGCATCAGAGAAAATGTTATGGGCTTAGAGAAGAAAATTTACAACGAAGCTGTCCAGATTGCTCGAGTGATTGAATCGAGCCAGAAGGAGAGTTATTTTACTCTGAACAAAGTCATCAAAAGGCCAGCCGGAAACTCCTACAACGGAAGCAATAACAGGACGTATAAGCCTTTCCGTCCTCAGAATTTTAATGCTGCAACCAAGACTACCCCAGCAGCTCAACCTCAGCCAAAGCCAAATTCTGAAGCCCCGAAGTGTTTTAACTGCAACCAGCCGGGACATATGGCAATGGAGTTCCCTAAGCCCAAGAAACAATTCCATCAGGGACGTGTATATGCTGTTACGTCCGAGGATGCGGCCGCATCACCCGATGTGGTCACAGGTATGACTGAAACTTTTAAAGTTGTAATTACATTGAATGAGCATGTAGACTAAGTAAAGATAAATCACAGGTATTGTACCTATAAATGGCGTAACCGCCAGAGTACTCTTCGATTCCGGAGCTACTCATTCCTTTATATCTGTGTCATTTGGAAAGAAGACAAAATTACCCATCAAAACATTAGACTACAAATTACTTGTACGGTCACCGATGGGGTTTGAAGTGGAACTAGAGAAGGGTTATGGAGCATGTCCAGTTCTCATTGGAGAGCAGAACTTAGATGCAACCTTGATACAACTTGAGATGGCAGACTTTGATGTCATCTTGGGAATGGACTGGTTAGCTCGGCATTCTGCAAATTTATTATGCGCCGAAAAGAAGCTAACATTCAAAGACAAAGAAGGGGCAGAATTCAGTTTCTCGGGAACCAAACTTCCCAGAGACGCAAGCTCATACTCTCAGCATTAAAGGCTAAGAAGTGCCTTGACAAGGGAGCAGTCGGGTATCTAGTGTCAGTGGTCGACCTAACCAAGGAAGCACCACGAATGGAAAACATTGATGTCGTGCGGGATTATCCTGACGTATTTCCGGAGGAACTACCCAGATTACCACACGACCATGCCATGGAGTTTGTAATAGACCTGATACCTGGAGCCGCACCCATATCAAAAGCACCTTACAGGATGGCTCCTACGGAACTGAAGGAACTGAAGGTGCAACTACAAGAATTGCTGGACAAGGGTTATATTCGACCCAGTATATCTCCATGGGGTGCACCGGTGTTGTTCGTAAAGAAGAGGGATGGTAGCGTTCAATTATGTATCGACTATCGAGAGTTGAATAAATTGACAATCAAGAATCGATATCCACTACCTCGGATCGATGACTTGTTCGATCAGTTACAAGGAGCAAAAGTATTTTCTAAGATCGATCTTCGATCAGGCTATCATCAGCTGAAGATTATAGAAGGTGATATTCCAAAGACAACATTCAGGACCAGATATGGACATTATGAATTTTTGGTTATGTCTTTCGGATTAACTAATGCACCGGCAACGTTCATGGAACTTATGAACCAAGTTTTCCACGATATGTTGGATACGTCGGTTATAGTATTTATTGATGACATACTGGTATACTCCAAGGACAAGGAAACCCATATCAAGAACCTAAACGCAGCCCTACAGCGTTTAAGGAATGAGAAGCTATATGCCAAATTTTTAAAGTGCGAGTTTTGGCTAAGTGAAGTCGCATTCCTAGGCCATGTAGTATCCGCTGAAGGAATCAAAGTGGATCCCAGCAAGTTCGAGGCTATTGTGAAGTGGGAAGCACCAAAGAGCATTTTAGAAATCAGAAGTTTTCTGGGTCTAGCTGGTTATTATCGGAGATTTGTAGAAGACTATTCTCGGATTGCCGTACCTCTCACCAGTTTGACTATGAAAGGTGAAAAGTTTGTATGGACCGATAAATGTGAGAAGAGTTTCCAAACACTGAAGACCAGATTGATACCCGCTCTAATTTTGACTATTCCCGTGCCAGTACAGACATTTACTCTATACACTGATGCGTCGGGACTGGGATTAGGATGTGTGCTTATGCAAGGAGAGCAAGTGATTGCTTATGCTTCAAGACTGTTAAAGGTACATGAGAAAAATTATCCCACTCATGATCTGGAGCTAGCGGCAGTAGTACATGCGGTCAAGATATGGAGACATTACCTATACGGGGAGAAATTTTAGATTAAGTCGGACCATAAAAGTTTTACTTATCTATTTAATCAGAAGGAGTTGAATATGAGACAAAGAAGATGGCTGGAACTATTGAAAGACTATGATTGTGATATCCAGTATCATCCGGGAAAAGCGAACGTAGTAGCGGATGCATTAAGCAGAAAAACAATGATAAAATCTCAAGGAGAAGTTAGCACGACTGTAGCAATGTGTACCAACGGAATGGTATTCAATCACGACAACGAGCAGTATGTGATAGATACAACGGATGAATCAGCCAACCAAGGGTTTATTCATCGGTTTTTGAATATGTTCGCGACATTGAAGATTATACCGGATATAGGGGATGAAGTGAAGACAGCTATCAAAACAGATCCTTATCTGAGAACAGTATAAGAAGATATTGAGAAAGGTAGGACTAACCCTGAGTTCACCTTGGATGACGAGAAAGTACTGAAATACAAAGGAAGAATCTGTGTACCTGAAACAGAAAGTATGGACATTAGATACCGACTGATGAAAGAAGCCCATACCACCATTTATTCGATACATCTTGGAAGTACAAAAATGTATCATGATCTGAAGAAACTATATTGGTGGAGGGGAATGAAAGTAGATGTAGCTAAGTTCGTGTCTCAATGCCTAAATTGTCAGAAAGTAAAGGCTGAACGACAAAGACCCGCATGACTGTTACAGCCATTACCAGAACCAGCATGGAAATGGGACTACATCACTATGGACTTCGTCACGGGACTACCAATGACTCCTCGAGTAGTTGACGCAGTTTGGGTGATTGTGGACCGTCAGACCAAAATAGCTTGCTTCATACCTATACGACCTCAGTATACACTGGAAAGGTTAGCGAAGCTGTATGTAGATAATATTATTCGATTAAATGGTGTTCTAGAAAGTATTGTGTCCGATAGAGATCCACGATTTACTTCCAAGTTTTGGGAAGGATTGCAAAAGGCTATGGGTACAACATTGAAGTTCGGTACTGCATTCCACCCACAGACAGATGGACAGTCAGAATGTACAATTCAGATTCTAGAAGATATGCTACGAGCATGTGTAATTGATTTCAAGGGATCATGGGATGAAAGATTACCATTGATCGAGTTCGCTTATAATAACAGCTATCAGGCTACTATACAGATGTCACCTTATGAAGCACTATATGGCAGAAAGTGTCGAACTTCCTTGTTTTGGAATAAAGTTGGAGAACGTAGTATTGTTGGACCGGAATTTGTTGAAGAGACTTGTCGAGTGGTCGACATCATCAAGGAAAGAGTGAGAACAGCTCAGAACCACCAGAAGCAATATGCGGATACTCGACGAAGAGATCTGGAGTTCGCCGTAGGTGATAAAGTATTTTTGAAAGTATCCCCTATGCGAGGATTGAAAAGGTTAGGACAGAAAGGGAAGCTAAGTCCAAGATATGTCGGGCCATATGAAATTTTAGCTAAGCGTGGAAAGGTGGCTTATCAGTTAGCACTACCACCATCTATGTCAAGCGTGCATGACGTATTTCACATTTCCTTATTGAAGTAGTATGTCAAGGATCCAACGCATGTTTTGACAGTGGATTTGTCGGAATTGACTGATGATTTGACATTTGAAGTAAAACCTACAGAAATCACTAGTCGAAAGGTTCAACGTCTACGCAACAGAGATATCTACTATGTTAAGGTCATATGGAAAAGTAGAGACATGAAAGAAATTACATGGGAAGAAGAGAATGCTATGCGAAAGCAATACCCTCACTTATTTGATTCAGAAGGTACGTACAATTTCGAGGACGAAATTTTTATAAGTTGGGGGGAGTTGTAAGACCCGTGTCAATCTAATCCGGTCTTACCACCTTGAACCAGGTTTACCCGTCATGGTCGAGTCAAATGGACCAAGGGCGTGAAGGAGATCGAGATCCCAGGTATCAAATCAACCCAAAAACACTTAAATTAGGGGAAGGGTCGCATACCCAGCTAAGCAGGGTCGGACCTCCCAAAACAGAAAGTCAGACCTTCGGTTTTGGAGGGAGGGTCGGACAGCTTATGACCCTAGGGTCGACGGGATCATCGACCCTCCCATCGGCCCTCGGTTTCTGCCGAATATAGTAATTAGGAAATTTCTATATTTTTCGATTGGGATTCTTTCCTAATCTCAAAGGGACTTATTTAGGATGTTCCTACTCTATTTAAAGGACGTTCCTAAGCCACTTTCACTCCTTTCACAACCCTAATCGAATTGAGAGAAAGAAAGGAGAAAGAAAAGAGGAAGAAGAAAGGGAAGGAAGAGAACTTAGCACAAAGGAGAAGAATTTCAGAGAAAAAGTTATCTTCTCAGGTATGGATACTAATTCCATGAATTTCTACATACCTTAGGTTAGTAGTTGTTGAGAGTGAAAGCTATCTAGGTGGGTTATACATGGTTTCAGACCATGGAATGAATGTAGAATGGAATGTAGGAGCAAGCCATAGGATCCCAAACACGAGGAATGGATTAAAAGAGGGAATTGGACCAAAGTGCACCAAGGGTCGCACCGAGGGTCGATGACCATCCGACCCTAGGTGTTCCTGACCATCGATCCTCAGCATTCGGGAAGTCCAGAAAGAGGGAAGGGTCGATAGACCCATCGACCCTAGCATCGACCCTACCTCCGACCCTCATTTAACAGAGTAGTTTTAAATCTGGAATTAATTCTATTTGAATTCTATCGAATTTGATAGGTCTTCTAGCAATATAATAACATTGTAAAAGTGATTTTAAAGCTTGGAAAAGTATCTTATAGCAAGCTAAGGTGAGGAACCTTATCCCCAAACTAAATTGGTTAATAATAAACTATTTTCTATTTCTTGAGTCCTATGCTATGTTTGATTCTATGCGAATATGTTTGTAATGTGCATATAGCATGCCATCCAATATTTCTATTACTTGTTCATGCATATTTACTTTATTGTTTATAACATGATGACGATGATGATGATAGGAAAAGGCATGTGCTTGTATGTGTGTGGTTGATGTGCTTGATGCGAGCGAGTATCAGGGGAGGTGTAATGAGAATGTCAATAAACGTTAACCTTTGGCGGGTTTCAGCACTTTAGCTCTATCTCTAACTCAAGTCTTGTGCATTAGCATCGTCGTATCACCATTACTTTTGCAGAACTATTATGTCATAAAGTATCAGGGGAGGTAGTCTCGGTCCTTGTAGTCTCTTACTCTACCGGGGGGCCTTAGCTCTATCTCTATGGACATTCTGAGGGATGCTAGGGTGAGGCCTTGGATACACTGTTTGGCATTAGGATTGGTTAGTTGCGAGCCCAGTTTGCAGCCCTCGCCAACAGGGGCTTACGTGTTGGTATGGCACTATATAGCAATAAACCTAACCTTTGTTATATAATGTTCATGGTTGGGTGCATGTGAGTTGACGATAAACGTGATCTTCGGGTAACGTCACACACTCGTGTATAGAGGCGGAGTCAATAAACGCGACCTTTGGCTACCTAAACCTTTCTATTGCATACTGTAAACTTATAAACCGGACCAAAGATATAAATTGACTTTTTTGCATGCATATGTATTGTTGCATTGTTTTGGCTACTCACTGAGCCGTGTTGTGTGCTCACCCCTCGACGTCGAATATTTTTAGTTGATGATGCAGGTTATACCGTTGAAGACTATATGAATGCGTCTGCGTACGGGAACGTGGCAGCGATGGAAGTTGAAGCTGAAGTGGATACACACGACTCCTCTTGCAAGAGCAACTCGTGTGTATTTGATTAGATATTTTATAGGTTTCTTTATTTGGATTTACTAAAGATTTGTATTGATATTTATTTCTATCTCGGTTGATACAGAATAATCTCGGTTGATACAGAATAAATTGTTATTTAAATTTTAATATCACATATATTCTTAGTTCATTTATTTACAAGATTTCCGCTACTGTGTATTTACTCTGATTATGATTACGGATGCGTATAAGTTTGGATAACGCGGGGATAGCCTATTTGAGATCCTGGTTGAACCGTTGGTTTATTAGCGGTTCATCACACCATTCTGAGATGTGTGGAATTGGGGTGTGACAGCATTTGCTGCTACGTTAGCTTTCCCCAGATGATACTGAATATCACAATCATAGTCCTTCAATAGTTCCAACCATCTTCTTTGTCTCATATTCAATTCTTTCTGATTAAATAAATAAGTAAGACTTTTATGGTCCGACTTAATCTGAAATTTCTCTCCGTATAGGTAATGTCTCCATATCTTGACAGCATGTACTAATGTCGCTAACTCCAGATCATGAGTGGGATAATTTTTCTCATGTACCTTTAACTATCTTGAAGCATAAGCAATCACTTGCTCTCCTTGCATAAGCACACATCCTAATCCCAGTCCTGACGCATCAGTGTATAAGGTAAATGTCTGTCCTGCAACAGAAATAGTCAAAATCAGAGCGGATATCAATCTGGTCTTCAATGTCTGGAAGCTCTTCTCACATTTATCCATCTACACAAACTTTTCACCTTTCTTAGTCAAACTGGTGAGAGGTACAGCAATCCGGGAATAGTCTTCCACGAATCTCTGATAATAACCAGCGAGACCCAGAAAACTTCTAATTTATGAAACGCTCTTTGGTGCTTCCCACATTACAATAGCCACGATCTTACTGGGGTCCACTTTGATTCCTTCAGCGGATACTACATGGCCTAGGAAGGCGACTTCACTTAGCCAAAACTCACACTTGGTAAATTGGCATATAACTTCTCTTTCCTTAAACACTGTAGGGTGGCGTTTAGGTTCTTGACATGGGTTTCCTTGTCCTTGGAGTATACCAATATATCATCAATAAATACTATAACCGACGTATCCAACATATCGTGGAAAACCCGGTTCATAAGCTCCATGAAAGTTACTGGTGCATTTGTTAATCTGAAAGACATGACCAAGAACTCATAATGTCCATATCTGGTCCTGAAAGCTGTCTTAGGAATATGACCTTCTTTAATCTTCAACTGATGATAGCCTGACCGAAGGTCGATCTTAGAAAATACTTTTATTCCTTGCAACTGATTGAATAAGTCATCGATCCGAGGTAGTGGATATCGATTCTTGATTGTCAGTTTATTCAACTCTCGATAGTCGATACATAATCGAATGCTTCCGTCCTTCTTCTTTACGAATAATACCGGTGCTTCCCATGGTGATATACTGGGTCGAATATAACCCTTGTCCAGCAGTTCCTATAGTTACACTTTCAATTTCTTCAGTTCAGTAGGAGCCATTCTATAAGGTGCTTTTGATACTGGTGCGGCTCCAGGTATAAGGTTTATCACAAACTCGGTGGCTCTGTCGGGTGGTAATCCTGGTAGTTCCTCTAGAAATACGTCGGGATAGTCCCGCATGACATCAATATCTTCCATTTGTGGTGTTTCCTTGGTTAGGTCGACCACTGATACTAGATACCCGACTGCCCCTTTCTCAAGGCACTTCTTTGCCTTCAGGGCTGAGAGTATAAGCTTGCGTCTACGGGGAAGTTTGGTTCCTGAAAAACTGAATTCTGCTCCTTCTTTGTCTTTGAATGTTAGCTTCTTTTCGGCGCATAATAGGTTTACAGAATGCCGAGCTAACCAATCCATTCCCAAGATGACGTCAAAATCCGCCATCTCAAGTTGTATCAAGGTTGCATCTAAGGTTTTCTCGCCAATGAGAACTGGACATGGTCCATAACCTTTCTCTAATTCCACTTCTAACCCCATTGGTGACCGTACAAGTAGTTTGTAGTCCAATGTTTGATGGGTAAATTCAACTTCTTTCTGAATGACATAGATATAAAGGAATGAGTAGCTCCTGAATCAAAGAGTACTCTGGCGGATACGCCATTTATAGGTACGATACCTGTGTTTTATTTTTCTTAGTCTACATGCTCATACAATGTAATTCCAACTTAAAAGGTTTCAGTCATACCTGGGACCACATCGGGTGATGCGAAAGCATCCTCAGATGTAACAGCATACACTCGTCCTTGATGTTGTGGCTTCCGGGGTTTAGGACACTCTCTCATCAGATGTCCCACTTGATTGCAGTTATAACATCTTGGACTCTCAATATTTATCTTTGGTTGCTGCTGAGCTGCTTCAATGGTCTTGGGTGCAGCGGTGATATTCTAAGTACGGAAAGGCTTGTATGTCCTGTTATTACCTCCGTAGTAAGAATTTACAACTGGCCTTTTCACACCTCTGTTTTGTATAAAGTAGCTTTCCTTCTGGCCCGATTCAATAACTCGAGCAATTTGATCAGCTTCATTATATATCTTCTTTTCCAAGCCCAGAATGTGCTCTCTGATGCTTCCTCTAAGTCCCGTGACAAACCTACGGGTCTTAGTGTTTTCTTCTTACGTACTAAGTGGTGCAAAGAAATACAGCTCTTCGTAACGCTGTTGATATGCATCCACTGACATTTGTCCTTAATATAAACTCAGGAATTCCTTCTCCATCAAATCTCTGAAGCTTCGGGGAAAGTACTTCTCGAAGAACGCTTCCTTATATATGGCCCATGTCAATAGGGCGTGCTTGGTCAATAGATATGCCCTGGTAGATTTCCACCAATGATGTGCATCACCCTTTAGCATGAAGGTGGCACATAGTACTTTTTCTTCTTCCGTGATAGTCATCATGAGGAAGTTTCTCTCCATCTCGTCGATCCAATGTGCTGGCCATAACGGATCCGACGGTTTTCCATTAAATTCCTTGGGCTTCATCTTCAGAAATCTCTCAACTAGTCGAGAGTGATCCAGCTGATTTTGGGGGTATGCCCCAAACATGGGTTGTGGATACTGATAGTTAACCTGAGCTACTTCTGATTCTGAACTTGGAATCTGTGCAGCTGGTGGTTGAGGTGTTTAAGGTGCTAGGTGATTACCCACTGGTGCTGCACTGGCTTGTCCCGTCTGCATGGGTGTAGCATGAGCGGCTTGGAACATAATTCCCATTGCAACTTACATTTGGGCCTGTGCATGTTGCATCTGTTGCAGCTGCTGTGATAAATTCATTACCACCGTTGCCAACTCTGGTGGTGGAGGTGGCAAATTTGTAGGATTTGCCTGATCTGGATGTCCTGGTGCATATATATTCACCTGGCTAGTTTCCTCTACAGGTGGTGGTGGTAATGGAACTGCATTTTGGCTTTGTCTGGTTACTCTACGTCCAGACATAATTTCTTCTGAGATTGGTGGTGCCTAAAAATCATCAAAATAGGTGAGAAGTCATTGATACCTCATGTAGCCACGCTAACCGATGTAAAATTTTAAATTTCAGCTCATTTTATAAAAGAAATATTGTCTTTTCTATGCAGGGTCGATGGTGGGGGTCGATGGTATGTCCGACCCTTAATATCCGACCCTGGGAATGGCCTGTTCTTCCCGAGAGCTGATGGTCGATGTGAGGGTCGATGGGTATCCGACCCTCAGTATGCGACCCTGGGTTTTCTGTCAGATTCCCGAAAGCCGATGGTCGATGGGAGGGTCGATCCGAGGGTCGATTGTCCTGGTCGAATAGTCCGACCCTCAGACCAAAAATCAAACTTTTAAAATCCGATTTTGGGTTCATTCTCTGTTATTTCCCTTCCGTTTCGACTCGTCTCTCACCTCTAAGTTGCTACATTGCCACTCCGTTATTTTGGTCAATTTACATCCATGTTTCAACATCAACATCATCCCTACAGGTATGTTTCTCATTTTTACCGGTTTTTATGTTTCCATTTCTAGGTTTTGGTCCAATTAACCCGTATTTTTCAAATTAAACTTTTTCCAACAGTAAAAATTTGATTTTTATTGGGGGCTTTTGTTATTGGTGTTTCGAGGAACGAAAGCCCTCAAATATTTTTGAGTTTCATCGGTTGGTTATTGAGAACTTGGATTTTTTCTCTTTTTGCCCAAATTTGTCGAATTTTTTGATTTCTTGAAATTTCTTCAAATTGGACCCCATCAGTTAAAATTTCCTACTGTATGTGTGTTGTAGGATATGTTAGAGCCTACGTAAATCCTCCTGCCCACGTGTATGGGTGACAAGTGAGGCTTTTGGCCACTTACTTCGTTATAATGTCAAATTTTGGATTTTTATCCTATTAACTCATTATCTGTTTTTCTTTACTGATACCATGGCTCGTACTAAGGTACCCAGAGTTCGCGATCCGCTTCGCTTCCTCTCTAATGAAGCCGAGGCACAGTATGCCCACTACACTCATAAGAAGGTAGAGGGTGGTCGTATGGTGAACTTGGCTGAGCTAGCTCTGTTCAATGTGGAGAGAGCATTTGGTGATATGGGGTGGCTCCCTGTCTTCACTTACGACGCGTGCACATGCCCAGATTTAGTGCGACAATTCTATTGTAATCTCCAGGTGGTGGGGATTACAATGATGTGGATAGGGGTCACGAGCTACGCATCACTAGATATGTAAAGGGAGTGAACATTTCTTTTGATTATCGGTAGCTGGCCGATCTTCTAGGCATTTCCTATAATGGCCCTATGGTTTAATGTGCGCCTGGAGAGCCCCAGTTTGTTTCCATGGAGATGAGGGCAGAGATTGACAGTAAGTTGCTACGACCTGATCGCTGGCAGATGAAAGCTTGTTACATGCGTCCAGCTCCACCGGACTTCTGCAAGATTATTTAGCATAATCTGATTCCAGAGAGTGGCCATTACGAGAGGGTTTCTCAGCTAAAATAGTATCTGCTATACAGTATCTGCACTAGGCAGCCTGTCTACCTGTCGTACATCATCATGCGGACTATGATTAGTGCCACACTTCCCAGTCATAGGGGTAATCTACCCTATGGACGTATGATCACAGTCCTGCTTACTCGCTTGGGGGTTGATTTGGTGGATGAGAAGATTCAGGAGAAAACATTCTCGTCACCTCTAGATTGGGAGGCTATCTACAAGATGGGTATGCGGGATGCCCAAGTCAGTGATGAGGAGAGGAACGAGATGGTGTGCCCTCACACTCGCATCGAGATGGCTGACGCTGAGGCAGCTGCTGCCGCTGCTAGAGCTCATGCAGATCCTGTCGATGATGATGACGCATGTATATGGATTTCGACTCGATACCACCGCCTTCACCTATGCATGTGGCTGGAGTTGGTACTTCTTCTGCGGCGGATCTAGCACCTGAGACTGGTCCTTCTCATGCGGCTGGTCCTTCACGCACACCTTCTGATATGATGGAGATGTTGCATGAGATCATAGAGGCTCAGCGCAGATCTGATCTGAGGATGGAGGAGTTGCTGGACGCCCAGCGTCGTACTGATCAGCGGGTGGCTGATCTCACAGCTAGTCTTCAAACGACCTAGACTCAGATAGCCTGGTTGACTATAGTCTACGCTGAGGATTATGACAGAGATCGTAAGGCACCGCCTCCTCCTTTACCTCCAGCTTCTTGATTGTATTTATTTTCTTTGTACTACAGAGTAACTGTCCAGGTTGTGGACTGTACTCTGCTTTAGTTCTGTATATACGTTTGTTTTGCCCTCATTGTATGTAAATTGTTTCCCTTTAATAGATTCAATATCCTCTTTTTAAATTTGGTCTCAACTATCACTTGTGCTTATAATGTGTTAATATTATTATTTTTACTTTTATCTTATCTCAGTTCACAATTGTCTTGAATGTATTATAGTTCAGTGGACAAGGCCTGAGATGCTCTGATACCAAGTTGTCACACCCCAATTCCGTACTATTTAGAATGGTGTGATGAACCACTGAGAAACCAACGCTTCAACCAAGATCTTGAGTAGGCTATATCCGTGTTATCTGAACCCCATACATTCACATTCATAACCAGAGAAAATATATAATAGCAGAAGTCTTATAGTAAAACGAATTGAGAATCTATTGTGATATTAATATTTAAATAAGAAATTATTCTGTAACAACTAAGACATAAATAAATATCAAATACATGTCTTTAATAAATCCAAATAAAGAAAACTAGAGAAATTTCTAATCGAATACACATGAGTTGCACTCGCAAGAGGAGTCATGTGTATCCACTTCAGCTTCAACTACCATCGCTACGACGTTCCCATACTCAGGAGCATTTATATAATCTTCAACGGTTGTACCTGCATCATCAACTAAAAATATTCGACGTCGAGGGGTGAGCACACATCGTGGCTCACTGAGCAAACAAAACAATGCAACAATACATATGCATGCATTCAATTCATATCTTTGGTCTGGTTTTACATTTGCATTGTGCTATAGAAAGGATAGGTGGCCACCGCACCTCTATGAACGAGAGTGTGGATACGCCCGATGACTCTCACCGTCGACCACAGAACCAAAATGAACATTGTACAACAAAGGTCACATTTAACGATGCACAACTCCATACCAACAAATGAACCCCTGATGGCTAGGGCTGCAAACGGGGTTCTCTACTAACCAATCCTAATGTCAAACAATGTATCCAAGGCCTCACACCAGCATCCCTCAGAGCACCCATAGAGATAGAGCTAAGGCCCCCCGGTAGAGTATAGGACTCAAGGACCGAGACCTTCATTGATGCCATACGTCGCAATAGTTCTGCTAAGGTAATGGCGATACGACGATGCTAATGCAAAATACTTGAGTCAGAGATAGAGCTAAAGTGTCCGGATCAAACACCGCATAACACCTCCCTTGATGCCCTACTCGCATCAAGCACACTAACCACACACAAACATTCACATGCCTATTCCTAGCATCAATCATCATCATCATGTTATAAGTAAACAAAATTAAATATGCATGAACAATAATAATAGGAATATTGGATGACATGTTGAATGCACATTACAAGCATATTCGCATAGAATCAAGCATGACATTGGACTCAAGAAAATAAAAGTAGTTTATTATTAACCAATTAGTTTAGGTATTGTTTCCTCACATTAGCTTGTAATTAGATCCTCTTCCAAGCTTTAGAATCACCTTTATACTGTTATTATATTGCTAGAAGAGCTAACAAAGTCGATAGAATTTAATTAGAATTAATTCCGAATTTAAAAACCATTATGTTAACTGAGGGTCGAAGGTAGGGTCGGAGTCGTGATCGACCCTGGGTGCGACCCTCCCCATTCTGGACTTCCCGAACACTGAGGGTCGATCCTTAGGATCACATAGGGTCGGATGGTCATCGACCCTCTATGCGACCCTCGGTGGATTTTGGTCAATTTCCCTCCTTTTAGTCCATTCTTCGTGTTTGGGGTCCTATGGCTTTCTCCTACTGTCCATTCAACATTAATTCCATGGTCTAGAACCATAAATCATCCACCTAGATAGCTTTCATGTATTCTCCCATAGTTTTCTATGAAAGCCTAACCATGGGTTGATGGTTTGGGTTTCTCCGAGATCATACTCTCATCATTATCTAACCTAAGGTCTATATAAACTCATGGAATTAGTATCCATACCTGAGAAGAATACTCCTTCTCTGCAACTCTTCTCCTTTTTGCTTTCTTCTCTCCCTTGCTTGTGTTCTTCTTCTTTTCCTTCTCTTCTCATTCTCTCAATTCAATTAGGGTTGTAAAAGGAGTGAAAGAGGCTTAGGGACGTCCTATTTATATAGTAGAAACTCCTAAAATATGTCCCTTTGAGATTAGGAAAGAATCCAAATAAAAAATTAAGAAATTTCCTAATTTTAGTTTCCGTGGAAACTGAGGGTCGATGGGAGGGTCGATGATCCCGTCGAACCTAGGTTTTTAAGATGTTCGACCCTCCCTGTAAAACAGAGGGTCTGACTTTCTGTTTTGGGGGGTCCGACCCTTCTTAGCTGGGTATGCGACCCTCCCCTTAAATTGATTGTTTTAGGGTCGATTTGATACCTGGGATCTCGATCTCCTTCACGCCCTTAATCCATTTGACTCGACCGTGATGGGTAAACCTGGTTCAAGGTGATAAGACCGGGTTAGATTGACACGGGTCTTACATTCCACACCCTGTGCATAGAGGCGAGGCGGCCACCGAACCTTTCTATAGCGCATTGCAAACTTATTTACCAGACCAATGATATGAATTGAATACATGCATATGTTTGTTGCATTGTTTTGTTTGCTCACTGAGCCATGATGTGTGTCACACCCCAATTTCGCCCTATTCAGAATGGTGTGATGAACCGCTAACAAACCAATGGTTCAACCAGGATCTCGAGTAGGCTATATCCATTTTATCTAAACCCCATATATCCATATTCACTATCAGAGTACATACACAATAATGGAAGTCACATAATAAAATGAACTCAGAATCAACTGTGATATTAATATCTAAATAGAAAATTATTCTGTATCAACTGAGACATAAATAATTATCAAATACACGTCCTTAATAATTCCAGATAAAGAAAACTAGAAAAATAACTAATCGAATACACATAAGTTGCACTCGCAAGAGTAGTCATGTGTATCCACTTCCTCTTCCACTTCCATCGCCGCCACGTTCCCGTACATTGGAGCACTTACATAATCTTCAACAGTCGTACCTGCATCATCAACTAAAAAATATTTGACTTCGAAAGGGTGAGCACACATCACGGCTCAGTGAACAAACAAAACAATGCAACAATACTTATGCATGCAGTCAAATCATATCTTTGGTCCGGTTTAAAGTTTGCACTGTGCAATAGAAAGGATAGGTGGCCGCGGCATCTCTATGCACGAATGTGTGGAAACGCCCAATGAAAATGGCACCATCGCCCCACAAGCACCAACAATGGCACAATATACACCCCATGAAAAATGGTCATGGCTATACCGGTTGATACCATACCAACAAATAAACCCCTGCTGGCTAGGCATTCAAACTGGCCTCGCAACTAATCAATCCTAATGCCAAACAGTGTATCCAAGGCCTTACCCCAGCATCCCTCAGAACATCCATGGAGATAGAGTTAAGGCCCCCTTGTAGAGTCAGAGACTACAAGGACCGAGATCAACTCCCCTTATACTCTAGGACATAATAGTTCTGCTAAGGTAATGGCGATACGACGACGTCAGTGGACATGACTTGAGTAGACCATGACAAAATATACACCCCATGAAGAACGATCATGGCAGTACCGGTTGATATCATCCCTACCCGTACCATATACACTGGTCAAACACAAACATTCACATGCCTACTCCTATAATCATCATCATCATCATGTTATAACAGTAAAGTAAATATGCATGAAGAAATAATAGAAATATTGGATGACATGTTGAATGCACATATAAGCATACACGCATCGAATCAATATATCATTGGACTCAAGAAATAAAACAGCTTATTATTAACCAGTTAGTTTAGGTCTTGTTCCCTCACCTTAGCTTGTTAATAAATCCACTTCCAAGCTTTAGAATCACCTTGATAATGTTATTATATTGCTAGAAGACCTAGCAAGTTGATAGAATTTAATCAGAATTAATTTCCGAATTTACAAACCATGTTTGTAACTGGGGGTCGGAGGTAGGGTCTGTTAGGGTCGATTGGCCATCGACCCCCTGTGCGACCCCCTATGGGTTTTGTTGATTTTTCTGCTTTTAGTCCATTGTTCATGTTTGGGGTCCTATGGCTTGCTACTACAGTCAATATTACACATGCTCTACGGTCTAGAACCATGATCCATTCACCTACATGGCTTTCATGACTTCCCCATGGTTTTTCATGAAAACCTAACATTGGGTTGATGGTTTGGGACCCTCCGAGATCATACTCTCTTCATTACCTATCATAAGGTCTGTAGAGACTCATGGAATTAGTATCTATACCTGAGAAGAATACTCCTTCTCTGCAACTCTTCTCCTTTTTGCTTTCTTCTATTCCTTGTTTCTCTTCTTCTTGTCTTCCTTCTCTTCTCTTTCTCTCAATCCAATTAGGGTTGTAAAAGGAGTGAAAGGGGCTTAGGGACGTCCTATTTATAGAGTAAATGCTCCCAAAATAAGTCCCATTGAGTTTAGGAAAGAGTCCAACCGAAATTAGGAAACATTCCAAATTTCTGTTTCTAGCGGCAACTGGGGGTCGATGAGGGGGTCGATGATCCCGTCGACCCCTAACTCCTAAAGTGTCTGACCCCCTCTGTAAAACAGGGGGGTCTGACTTTCTGTCATAGGGGGTCCGACCCTCTCTTCCTGGGTATGCGACCATCCCCTTAATTTAAGTGTTTTTGGGTCGATTTAATACCTGGGATCACGAACTCCTTCACGCCCTAGGTCCATTTTTCTCAACCATGATGGGTAAACCTGGTTCAAGGTCGTATGACTGGGTTAGTTTGATACGGTTCTTACAACTTCCCCCCTACTTATAAAAAATTTCATCCTCAAAATTGTACGTACCTTCTGAATCAAATAAGTGAGGGTATTGCTTCCGCATAGCATTCTCTTATTCCAATGTAATTTCTTCCATGTCTCTACTTCTCCAAGTGAACTTAACATAATAGATATCTCGGTTGCGTAGTCGTTGAACCTTTCGGCTGGTGATTTCAGTTGGTGTTACTTCAAATGTTAATTCATCAGTCAATTTTGGTAGATCTACTGTCAGGACGTGCGTTGGGTCCTTGACATACTTCTTCAATAGGGAAATATGAAATACGTCATGCACACATGACATAGATGGTGGTAGTGCTAACTGGTAAGCCACTTTTACACGCTTGGCTAATATCTCATATGGCCCGACATACCTTGGACTTAGTTTTCCTTTTTGTCCAAACCTTTTCAATCCTCGCATAGGCGATACCTTCAAGAATACTTTATCACATACGGTGAACTCAAGATCTCTGCGTCGAGTATCTGCATATTGCTTCTGATGGTTCTGAGCTATTCTTACCCATTCCTTGATAATGTCGACCATGCAACAAGCCTCTTCGACAAATTCAGCCCCAACAATACTATGTTCTCCAACTTCATTCCAAAATAAAGGGGTTCGACACTTTCTGCCATACAGTGCTTCGTAGGGTGACATCTGTATAGTAGCCTGGTAGCTATTGTTGTAAGAGAACTCGATCAGTGGTAACTTTTCATCCCATGATCCTTTGAAATCAATTACACATGCTCGTAGCATATCTTCTAGAATCTAAATTGTACGCTCTGACTGTCCATCTGTCTGTGGATGGAATGCAGTACTAAACGTCAATGTTGTACCCATAGCCTTTTGCAATCCTTCCCAAAACTTGGAAGTAAATCGTTGATCTCTATCGGACACAATTCTCTCTGGTACACCGTGTAATCGAACAATATTATCCACTTACATCTTTGCTAACCTTTCCAGTGTATACTAAGGTTGTATCAGTATAAAGCGAGCTGTCTTTGTCAGATGGTCTACAATCACCCAAACTGCGTCAACCACTCGAGGAGTCAGTGGTAATCCCGTGACAAAGTCTATAGTGATGCAGTCCCATTTCCATGCTGGCTCTGGTAATGACTGTAACAGTCCTGTGGGTCTTTGTCATTCAGCCTTTACTTTCTGACAATTTAGGCATTGAGACACGAACTTAGCTACATCTGCTTTCATCCCTCTCCACCAATATAGTTTCTTTGGATCATGATACATTCTTGTACTTCCAGGATGTATCGAATAGACGGTGGTATGGGCTTCTTTATTAATCGATGTCTAATGTCCATACTTTCTGTTTCAGGTACACATATCCTTCCTTTGTACTTCAGTACCTTCTCTTCGTCCAAGATGAATTCAGGGTTAGTTCTACCTTTTTCGATGTCTTCTTGCATCTTTCTCTGGTAAGGGTCTGATTTGATAACTGTCTTCACTTCAATAATTATGTCCGGTATAATCTTCAATGCATCGAACATATTTGAAAACTGATGAATAAACCCTAGGTCGGCTGACCCATCCACTGTATCTATCACATATTGCTCGTTGTCATGATTGAATACCATTCCGGTAGTACACATTACTGCAGTTGTGCTAACCTCTCCTTGAGATTTTATCATTGCCATTTTGCTCAACGCGTCTGCTACTACATTAGCTTTCCCTGGATGATACTGGATATTACAGTCATAGTCTTTCAGTAGTTCCAGCCATCTTCTTTGTCTCATATTCAACTCCTACTGGTTAAACAAGTAAGTAAGACTTTTATGGTCCGACTTAATCTGAAACTTCTCCCCGTATAGGTAATGTGTCCATATCTTAACAGCATGTACAACTGTTGCTAACTCCAAATCATGAGTGGGATAGCTTTTCTCATGTGTCTTCAACTGTCTTGAGGCATAAGCAATTACTTGTTCTCCTTGCATAAGCACACATCCGAATCCCAGTCCTGACGCATCAGTGTACAGGGTAAATGGTTGTCCTGGGACAGGAATAGTCAAAATCAGAGCGGATATCAACCTGGTCTTCAATGTCTGGAAGCTCTTATCACATTTATCCGTCCACACAAACTTTTTACCTTTCTTAATCAAACTGGTGAAAGGTACGGTAATCCAGGAATAGTCTTCCATAAATCTCCGATAATAACCAGCGAGGCCCAGAAAACATCTAATTTCTACAATGCTCTTTGGTGCTTCCCACTTAACAATAGCCTCGATCTTGCTGGGGTCTACTTTGATTCCTTCAGCGGATACTACATGGCCTAGGAAGGCGACTTCACTTAGCCAAAACTCACACTTGGTAAATTTGGCATATAGCTTCTCTTTCCTTAAAAGCTGTAGGGCGGCGTTTAGTTTCTTAATATGGGTTTCTTTGTCCTTGGAATATACCAATATATCATCAATAAATACAATAATCGGCATATCCAACATATTGTGGAAAACCTGGTTCATAAGTTCCATGAAAGTTGCTGGTGCGTTTGTTAATCCAAAAGACATGACCAAGAATTCATAATGTCCATATTTGGTCCTGAAAGTCGTCTTAGGAATATCACCCTCTTTAATCTTCAACTGATGGTAGCCTGACCGAAGATCGATCATAGAAAATACTTTTGCCCCTTGCAACTGATCAAACATGTCATTGATCCTAGGTAGTGGATATCGATTCTTGATTGTCAGCTTGTTCAACTCCCGATAGTCGATACATAATGGAACGCTACTGTCCTTCTTTACGAACAACACTGGCGCTCCCCATGGTGATATACTGGGTCGAATATAACCCTTGTCCAGCAGTTTCTGTAGTTGCACTTTCAATTCCTTCAGTTCAGTAGGAGCCATTCTATAAGGTGCTTTTGATACTGGTGCGGCTCCAGGTGTAAGGTCTATCACAAACTCTGTTTCTCTATCGGGTGGTAATCCTGGTAGTTCCTATGGAAATATGTCGGGATAATCCCGCCCGACATCAATATCTTCCATTCGTGGTGCTTCCTTGGTTAGGTCGACCACTGATACTAGATACCAGACTGCCCCCTTCTCAAAGCACTTCTTAGCCTTTAGTGCTGAGAGTATGAGCTTGCGTTTACGGGGAAGTTTGGTTCCCACAAAACTGAATTCTGCTCCTTTGTCTTTAAATGTTAATTTCTTTTCGGCGCATAGTAGGTTCGCAGAATGCCGAGCTAACTAGTCCATTCCTAAGATGACGTCAAAGTCTGCCATCCCAAGTTGGATCAAGGTTACATCTAAGGTTTTCTCGCCAATGAGAACTAGGCATGGCCCATAAACTTTCTCTAACTCCACTTCTAACCCCATCGGTGACCGTACAAGTAGTTTGTAGTCCAATGTTTTGATGGGTAAGTTCAACTTCTTTCCAAACGACACAGATATAAAGGAATGAGTAGCTCCCGAATCAAAGAGTACTCTGGCGGGTATGCCATTTATAGGTACGATACCTGTGATTTATTTAACATAGTCTACATGCTCATACAATGTAATACAACTTTAAAGGTTTCGATCATACCTGTGACCACATCGAGTAATGCGGCAGCATCCTCGGACGTAACAGCATATACTCATCCTTGAGGTAAGTGCTTCTTGGGCTTAGGACACTCCCTTGCCATATGTCCTGTTTGGCTGCAGTTATAACATCTCAGACTTTCAAAATTTGGCTTTGGTTGCTGTAGAGTTACCGAGGTAGTCTTGGATGCAACAGTAAAGCCTTGAGCACGGAAGGGTTTAAATGTCTTATTGTGCCCTCTGTTATAAGCATTTACGGCTGGCCTTTTTATGCCTCTGTTCTGTGTGAAGTAACTTTCCTTCTGGCTCGATTCTATAACTCGAGCAATTTGGATAGCTTCATTATATATCTTCTTTTCCAAACCCAGAACGTGCTCTCTGATGCTTCCTCTAAGCCCCGTGACAAACCTATGGGTCTTAGTTTCTTCTTCTTGCATACTAAGTGGTGCAAAGAAAAACAGCTCCTTATAACGCTGTTGGTATGCATCCACGGACATCTGGCCCTGATATAAACTCAGGAACTCCTTCTCCATAGAATCTCTGAAGCTTCGGGAAAATACTTCTCAAAGAAAACTTCTTTATAAATAGCCCAAGTCAATAGGGCATGCTTGGTCAATAGATAAGCCCTAGTAGATTTCCACCAATGATGTGCATCGCCTTTTAGCATGAAGGTGGCACATAGTACCTTTTCTTCTTATGTAATAGTCATCATAAGAGAGTTTCTCTCCATCTCGTCGATCCAGTGTGCTGGCCATAATGGATCAGACGGTTTACCGTTAAATTCCCTGGGCTTCATCTTCAAAAATCTCTCAACCAGTCGAGAGTGATCCATCTGATTTTGGGGGTATGCCCCAAACATAGGTTGTGGATACCGATAATGAACCTGAGCTGCTTCCGGACCTGGTACTGGAATCTGTGCAACTGGTGGTTGAGGTGTTTGTGGTGCTGGGTTGTGGCCCACCGGTGCTGCACTAGCTTGTCCAGTCTGCATGGGTGTAGCATGTGCGGCCTGGAACATAATCCCCATTGCAACTTGCATTTGGGCCTGTGCATGTTGCATTTGTTGCAGCTACTGTGCTATGTTCATCACCACGGTTGCTAACTCCGGTGGTGCAAGTTTGTAGGATTCGCTTGAACCGGATTTTCTGGTGGTGCACCCTACGGATTTTCCAGTGCATATATATTTTCTTGACTAGTTTCCTCAATAAGTAGTGGTGGAACTGCATTTCGGCTCTGCCTGGTTACTCTACGCTCAGACATATTTTCTCCTGAGAATGGGGTGCCTAAATATCATCAATTACGTGAGACAATCATTTATACTTCATATAGGCACGCTAACCGATATAAAAGTTCAAAATTTTCAGCTCATTCTATGAAAAATACTATCTTTTCTATACAGGGTCGATGGTGGGGGTTGATGATATGTCCGACCTTCAGTATTCGACCCTGGGAATAACCTGTTCTTCCCAAGAGCTAGGGGTCGATATGGGGGTCGATGGGTGTCCGACCCCCTGGTCCGACCCCTAGTTTTTTGTTAGATTCCCAAGAGCTGGGAATCGATATGGGGGTCGATGGGTGTACGATCCCCTGGTCCGACCCCTAGTTTTCTGTCAGATTCCCTAGAGCTGGGGGTCGATATGGGGGTCGGTATGGGGGTCGATGATCCTGGTCGAATTGTCCGACCCCCAGACCAAAAATCAAACTTTTAAGATCTAATTCTGGGTTCATTTCCCCTCATTTCTTCCCCGTTTCGACTCGTCTCTCACCTCTGAGTTGCTACAATGCCAATCCGCTGTATTGATCATTTTGGTTCCGTGTTTCGACGTCCACATCACTCCTATAGGTATGTTTTCTCATTTTTACCTGTTTTTAGGTTTCCATTTCTAGATTTTTTCCCATTTAACTTGTATTTTTCGAATTAAACTTTTTCCAACCGTAAAAATTTGATTTTTATTGGGGGCTTTTGTTATTGGTGTCTCGAGGAACGAATGCCATCAAAAAATTTTGAGTTTCATTGGTTGGTTATCGAGAAACTTGAATTTTTGCTCTTTTTACCCTAATTTATCGAAATTTTTGATTTCTCACAATTTCCTCAAATTAGATCCCATTAGTTAGGATTTCCTACTATGTGAGTGTTGTAGGATATGTTAGAACTTACGTAAGTCCTCCTGCCCATGTGTATGGGTGACAAGTGAGGCTTTTGGCCAACTTACGTCATTATAATGCCTAAATTTTGGCTTTTCTACCCTACTAATGTACTATCTGTTTTCTTTCTTATTTGCAGATATCATGGCTCGTACCAAAGTATCCAGAGTTCATGATCCTCTTCGTTTCCGTTCCAACAAAGCTGAGGCACAGTATGCCCACTACGCTCGCAAGAAAGTAGAGGGCGGTCGTAAGGTGAACTTGGCTGAGTTAGCCCTGTTCAATGTAGAGAGGGCGTTTGGCGATATGGGATGGCTCCCTGTCATCACTTGTGACGCTCGCACCTGTCCGGATTTGGTACGATAGTTCTATTGTAACTTCCAGGTGGTGGGGGATTACAATGATGTCGAGAGGGGTCATGAGCTGCGCATCACTAGCTATGTCAAAGGGGTAAACATTTCATCGATTTTCGACTGCTGGCCGACCTACTGGGCATTTCCTATGATGGCCCCATGGTTTACTGTGCTCCTGGCGAGCACCAGTTCTCCTCCACCGTGATGAGGGCTGAGATTGATAGTCAGCTTCTACGACCTGACCGTTGGCAGATGAGGGCATGCTATATGCGTCAATCTCTACGGGTATACTGCATGAACATTCAACATAACCTGATCCCATAGAGTGGCCATTACGAGAGGGTTTCCCAGCTGACCCAGTATCTGTTGTACTACATTTGCACTAGACAGCCCGTCTGCCTTTCATACATGATTATGCGTACTATGATCACTGCTACGTTGCCCAATCACACTGGCAACCTTCCGTATGAACGTATGACCACTGTTCTGCTTACCCGCCTGGGGGTTGATTTATTAGATGAGAAGATTCTGGAGAAGTCCTTCTCAAGATTGGGAGGCTATTTGCAAGATGGGCATGCAGGATGCTCAGGTCAGTGATGAGGACAGGAACGCAATGGTGCGCCCTTGCACTCGCATAGAGATAGTTGATGCTGAGGCAACTGCAATCGCTGCTGGAGTTCATGCGGAGCCTGCTGATGATGATGACCGTATGTACATGGATGTAGACTCGATACCACCGCCTTCACCTACGCATGCGGCTGGAGCTAGTACTTCATATGCGGCTGGTCCGTCTCATGAAGCTGGTCCTACTCATGCGACAGGTCCATCACACCCCCCTCTGATATGATGGAGATGTTACATGAGATCAGAGAGGCTCAGCGTAGATCTGATCTGGGGATGGAGGAGTTACTAGATGCTCAGCGTGTGAGAGTGGATGAGCTCATAGACGCCCAGCGTACATCAGACGTCAGGATGGGAGAGTTGCTAGATGCTCAGCGGGTGAGAGTGGATGAGCTACTAGACTCCCAGCGGACATCAGCCATGTGGATGGGAGAGCTCATGGAGGCTCAGCACTGGACTGATCAACAGGTAGCCAATCTTACAGCTAGTCTGTAGACGACCCAGACTCAGATAGCCTGGTTAACTAGAGTCTACGCTGAGGACTATGACAGAGATCGTGAGGTGCCACCTCCTCCTTCTTCTCCAGCTTCATGATTGTATCTTTTCTCTTCCTTTGTACTATAGAGTAATTGTCCAGGTTGTGGACTGTACTCTGTTTTAACTATGTATGCAAGTTTGTTTCCTTTTCATTGTATTTAAATTTGTTCTTCCTTTAATAGATGCGTTATTCTCTTTTTAAATTTGGTCTCAAACATCATGTGTGCTTATAATGTGTTAGTATTACTGTTTTTACTTTTTATCATATCTCAGTTCACAATTTGTCATGAATGTGTGCTAGTTCAGCGGACAAGGCCTGAGATGCTCTGATACCAAGTTGTCACACCCTAATTCCATACTATTCAGAATGGTGTGATGAACCGCTAACAAACCAACGGTTCAATCAGGATCTCGAGTAGGCTATATCCATTTTATCTAAACCCCATACATCCATATCCATAATCAGAGTAAATACACAATAGCAGAAGTCTTATAACAAAATGAACTGAGAATCTACTGTGATATTAATATCTAAATAGAAAATTATTCTGTATCAACTGAAACATAAATAAATATCAAATACACGTCCTTAATAAATCCAAATAAAGAAAACTAAAAAAATAACTAATCGAATACACATGAGTTACACTCGTAAGAGGAGTCATGTGTATCCACTTACTCTTCCACTTCCATCGCTGCCACATTCTCGTACATTGGAGCACTTACATAATCTTCAACAGTTGTACCTGCATCATCAACTAAAAAATATTCGACGTCGAAAGGTGAGCACACATCACGGCTCAGTGAGCAAACAAAACAATGCAACAATACATATGTATGCAGTCAAATCATATCTTTGGTCCGGTTTAAAGTTTGCACTGTGCTATAGAAAGGATAGGTGGCCGCCGCACCTCTTTGCACGAATGTGTGGAAACGCCCAAGGAAAATGGCACCGTCGCCCCACAAGCACCTAAAATGGCACAATATACACCCCATGAAAAACGGTCATGGTTGTACCGGTTGATACCATACCAAGAAATAAACCCCTGCTGGCTAGGGTTGCAAACTGGGCTCGCAACTAACCAAACCTAATGCCAAACAGTGTATCCAAGGCCTCACCCCAGTATCGCTCAGAACATCCATAGAGATAGAGCTAAGGCCCCCCGGTAGAGTCAGAGACTACAAGGACCGAGACCACCTCCCCTGATTCTCTACGACATAATAGTTCTGCTAAGGTAATGGCGATACGACGACGTCAGTGGACATGACTTGAGTAGACCATGGCACAATATACACCCCATGAAGAACGGTCATGGCTGTACCGGTTGATACCATCCCTACCCGCACCATATACACTGGCCAAACACAAACATTCACATGCCTACTCCTATTATCATCATCATCATCATCATGTTATAATAGTAATGTAAATATGCATGAACAAATAATAGAAATATTGGATGACATGTTGAACGCAGATACAAGCATACACGCATAGAATCAATATGGCATTAGACTCAAGAAATAAAACAGCTTATTATTAACTAGTTAGTTTAGGTCTTGTTCCCTCACCTTAGCTTGTTAATAAATCCTCTTCCAGGCTTTAGAATTACCTTGATAATGTTATTATATTGCTAGAAGACCTAGCAAGTCGATAGAATTTAATTAGAATTAATTTCTGATTTTACAAACCATGTTTTTAACTGGGGGTCGGAGGTAGGGTCTATTAGGGTCGATTGGCCATCGACCCCCTGTGTGACCCCCTGTGGGTTTCGTTGATTTTTCTGCTTTCAGTCCATTGATCATGTTTGGGGTCCTATGGCTTGCTACTACAATCCATATTACACATGCTCTACGGTCTAGAACCATGATTCATTCACCTATATGGCTTTCATGACTTCCCCATGGTTTTCCATGAAAACCTAATCATGGGTTGACGGTTTGGGACTCTCCGAGATCATACTCTCTTCATTACCTATCCTAAGGTCTGTAGAGACTCATGGAATTAGTATCCATACCTGAGAAGAATACTCCTTCTCTGCAACTCTTCTCCTTTTTGCTTTCTTCTATTCTTTGTTTCTCTTCTTCTTCTCTTCCTTCTCTTCTCTTTCTCTCAATCCAATTATGGTTGTAAAAGGAGTGAAAGGGGCTTAGGGACGTCCGATTTATAGAGTAAAACCTCCCAAAATAAGTACCATTGAGTTTAGGAAAGAGTCCAACCGAAATTAGGAAAAATTCCTAATTTATGTTTCTGGCGGAAACTAGGGGTCGATGATCCCGTCGACCCCTAACTCCTAAAGTGTCCGACCCCCTCTGTAAAACAAGGTGTCTGACTTTCTGTCTTAGGGGGTCCAACCCTCTCTTGTTGGGTATGCGACCCTCCCCTTAATTTAATTGTTTTTGGGTCGATTTAATACCTGGGATCACGATCTCCTTCACACCCATGGTCCATTTTGCTCATCCATGATGGGTAAACCTGGTTCAAGGTGGTAAGACCGGGTTAGTTTGATACGGGTCTTACAATGTGTGCTCACCCTCTCGACGTCAAATATTTTTAGTTGATGATGCAGGTACCACTGTCGAAGATTATATGAGAGCTCCAGTGTACGGGCATGTTGCTGCAATGGAAGCCGAAGACTTAGAGGATACGCAAGATCCCTCATGCGAGTGCAACTCATGCGTATTCGATTAGATTTTCATTTGAATTTATTAAGGAAATGTAATTGATATTTTATTTACTTATGTCTCAGTTGCTACAACATAAATTGATACTTTATCTATGATTATCACAATTAGATTTCTCAGTTCATTTACTATAAGACTTCTACTATTGTGTATTTACTCTGATTATGGTTGTGGATGTATATGTTTTTATTTTTAATGGACATAGCCTATTAGAGATCCTGGTTGAACCATTGGCTTATTAGCGGTTCAATACACCATTCTGAATGGTGTAGAATTGGGGTGTGGCAACTTGGTATCAGAGCATCTCAGGCATTTTCTGTGAAACCAGTATATTTCCATAAAAATCCGTGAACTGAGATATGATAAAAATTTAAAAGATGTAATAATAACACATCATAAGCATCTGTGTTGTTTGAGAAAAAAATTGAAAGAGAATAATGCATCTATTAAATGAGAAATAAATTTATATACACCCAAAGAAGAACAAACATATATATACATGACTAAAGCAGAGTACAGTCCACAACCTGGACAGTTACTCTAAAGTACAAAAGAAAAATAAAAGAAATACATCGTGAAGCTAGAGGTAATGGGGGAGGCGGTGCCTCATGGTCTCTATCATAGTCCTTAGCGTAGACTCTAGTCAACCAAGCTATCTGAGTCTGGGTCGTCTGGAGACTAGCTGTGAGGGCAGCCACACGCTGGTCGGTCACGCGCTAAGCATCCACAAGCTCTCCCACTCACTGATCAGACAAGAGCTGAGCCTCTAGAAGCTCTCCCATCCTCAAGTCAAACATATATTGAGCCTTTCATCTCTCGTGCAATATCCTCATCATGTCATCAGAAGGAGCATATGAAGGACCAGCTGAAGAAGACGGACCAGCTCCTGTAGCATGAGTAGGTGATGGAGGAGGTATGGCATCCACATCCATGTATAGCCGATCGTCATCATCCCCATTAACCCCTGCTCCAGCTGCTGCTGCTGCTGCCTCAGCGTCAACCATCTCCACTCGAGTACGGGGGCGCACCATCGCGTTCCTCTCCTCATCGCTGACCTGAGCATCCCGCATGCCCATCTTGCAGATGGCCTCCCAATCCAGAGGCGATGAGAAGAATTTCTCCCGAATCTTCTCATCCAACAAATCAACCCCCAGGCGAGTAAGCAATGTTGTGATCATGCGTCCATAAGGAATGTTGCCAGTATGACTGGGCAACGTGGCACTGATCATCGTCCGCATGATAATATTGGGGAGGCAGACTGGCTGCCTAGTGCATATGCAGTACAACAGATACTGGATCAAATGGGAGACCCTCTCGTAATGTCCACTCTACAGTATCAGGTTATGCTGAATGATCCTGCAGTATACCCGTAGATCTGAACCCAGATAACTCGCTTTCATCTCCCAATGATCAGGTCTGATGAGCTGATGGTCTATCTCAGCCCTCATCTGTAATGAAAAGAACTGGGGCTCCCTAGGGCCACAGAATACGAACGAGCCACCATAGGATCTACCCAGCAAGTCCGCTAGCTGTCGATAGTCGAAAGAAATATCAACCCCCTCGACATATCTAGTGATCCGAAGCTCACCACCTCTCTCAACATCGTTGTAATCCCCCACCACTTGGAGATTACAATAGAACTGGCGTACCAGGTCAGGACAGGTATAGGTGTCATAGGTGATGACAGGGAGCCATCCCATATCGCCAAAGGCCCCCTCCACATTGAACAAGGCCAAGCTAGCCAAGTCCCTTTGCCGCCTCCCTCTACTTTCTTGCGAGCGTAGCGAGCATACTGTGTCTCGGCTTCAGTGGAACGGAAGCAAAGATGGTCGCAAACACTGGGTACCTTGGTATGAGCCATAGTATCTACAAATAAGAAAGAAAAACAAATCATGGCTTAGTAGAGAGGAAAAACCCAAAATTTCGACATAATAACGACGTAAGTCGGTCAAAAGCCTCACTTTTCACCCATAGACATGGGCAAGAGGACTTACATAGATCCTAAACTATCCTGTGAGACTCATACAGTCAGAAATTTCAACTAATTAGATTGAATTGGAAGAAATTTCAAGAAATTCAAAATCTCGACAAATTATGGCAAAAAAAAGAGTAAATTTTGAGTTTCTCGATAACCAACCGATGAAACAGGTGTAGATGATGAAACCAGGAGTACAAACCTCCAACGGATCGGAGTTTTCACGGTAGCAACTCAGAGAGACGAGATGAGTCGAAGCAGAAAAGAAACAATGGGAAATGGGCTTTGAATCGGAACATAAAAATCTGATTTTTAGTCCGGGGGTCGAAAAATTCGACTAAAACCATCGACCCACCCATCGACCCCCGCATCGACCCTCAGCTCTTGGTGATCTGACAGAGAACCAAGGGTCGAACCCTGGGTCGGACATCCTCCGACCCCCCCATCGACCCCCGGCTCTCGGGAAGAATGGGTGATTTCTCATGGTCGCATACTGAGGGTCGGACACCCATCGACCCCCATCATCGACCCTATAGTGAAAACAGAGCATTTCAAACAGAATGATCTGAAAAATTTTAAATTTGCATTTGTTAGTGGTTTTAAAATATGAGAATGAAGTATTTAATGATTGTCTTTCGTGTTCAATGATTTTTAGGCAATCCCACTATCAGATTAGTTAATGGCTGGACATAGAGTAACTAGACAGAGCCGTAACTCTATTCCACCACCACCACCTGTGGGGGAGAATAACCAGACACACCCGGAAACATAGGGGAACATGAATATGGCACCGTCCGTCATAAATGGGGAGACAAATCCTACAAATCTGCCAGCTCTACCTACAGACTTGGCCACAGTCGTAATGAACTTCGCCCAACAGCTGCAGCAAATGCAATAGGCACAAGCTACTATACAAGCTGCCATACCCATAACTCTTCCAGCTGTATAGACACCTCCAATGCTAGCAGGACAGGCAAGCACAGCACCAGGGGGAAGTAACACAGTACTCCACACACCTCAGACTCCTATCTTGTAGGCTCAAGTACAAAATCCTGAAATAGCTCAAGGTGGATATCAATACCAACCACCTATGTATGGAGCGTATGTCCCGTAGCAACTAGACCACTCAAGACTGGTGGAGCATTTTCTGAAACTGAAGCCCAAAGAATTTAATGGCAAGCCAGCAAATCCTTTATGGCCGGCACACTGGGTTGACGAGATGGAAAGAAATTTTATGATGATGACATTAAATGAAGAAGAAAAGTGTTGTGTGTCACCTTTATGCTGAAAGGAGATGCACACAATTGGTGGAGGTCTACCAGGACATATTTATTAACAAAGCACGTCCAACTTACTTGGGATATTTATAAGGAGGCGTTCTTTGAGAAGTACTTTCTGAGAAGTTTCAGAGATTCTATGGAAAGAGAGTTCCTGAGTTTATATCAAGGGCAGATGACCGTGGATGCATATCAACAGCGTTATGAAGAGCTGTTCTTCTTTGTTCCCACCAGTATGCAAGAGGAAACACAAAAACCCGAAGGTTCGTCATGGGACTTAGGGGAAGCATCCGCGAGCACGTTATGGGACATGAAATTATAATCTATATGAAGCGGCACAAATTGCTCGAGTTATAGATTCGAGACAGAAGGAGAGCTATTTCATGCCAAACAGAGGTATAGAAAGGCCAGCTGGAAATTCTTATAATGGAGGGAATAACAAGACATTCAAACCCTTCGGTGCTCAAGGCTATACCACTGCAACCAAGACTGCTCCCATAGCTCAACAGCAACAAAAGCCAACTACTGAAGGGATAAAATCTTTTAACTGCAACCAAGTGGGACATATGGCAAGGGAATGTCCTAAGCCCAAGAAGTAGCTACATCAAGGACGAGTTTTCTCGATTACATCTGAGGATGCTGCCGCATCGCCTGATGTGGTCACAGGTATGACTTAATTTTTTTAGCTAGTTGTATTACATTGTATGAGCATGTAGACTAAACCAAAACAAATCACAGGTATCGTACCTATTAATGGCATTCCCGCCAGAGTACTCTTTGATTCAGGAGCTACTCATTCCTTTATATCTGTGACATTTAGAAAGAAGTTAAATCTACCCCTTAAATCCTTAGACTATAAACTACTCGTACGATCACCTATGGGGTTAGAAGTGGAGTTAGAAAAAGGTTATGGGCCATGTCCAGTTCTTATTGATGAAAAGACCTTGGATGCAACCTTGATCCAACTTGAGATGGCAGACTTTGACGTCATCTTGTGAATGTACTGGTTAGTTCGGCATTCTACAAACCTATTGTGTGCTGAAAAGAAGCTGACATTTAAAGACAAAGAAGGAGCAGAGTTCAGTTTTTCGGGAACCAAACTTCCCCGTAAACGAAAGCTCATACTCTCTGCATTAAAGGCTAGGAAGTGCCTTGAGAAAGGAGCAGTCGGGTATTTAGCATCTGTGGCCGACCTTACCAAGGAAGCACCACCAATGGAAGATATTGATGTCGTACGTGACTTTCCAGACGTATTTCCTAAAGCACTACCAGGATTACCACCCAATCGAGCTACAGAGTTTGTCATAGATCTTCTACCTGGAGCCGCACCAGTATCGAAAGCACCTTATCAAATGGCTCCTACTGAACTAAAGGAATTGAAAGTACAACTAAAAGAACTGTTGGATAAGGGTTACATTTGCCCTAGCATATCACCATGGGGAGCGTCAGTATTATTCATGAAGAAGAAAGACGGTAGCGTTCGCTTGTGTATAGACTACCGAGAACTGAATAAACTGACAATTAAGAATCGGTATCCATTGCCTCAGATTGATGACCTTATGCCTCAAGATAACTGAAGACACATGAGAAGAACTATCCACTCATGATTTGGAACTATCGGCAGTAGTACATGCTGTCAAAATATGGAGACATTACCTGTACGAGGAGAAGTTTTAGATTAAATCTGACCATAAAAGTCTTACTTACCTATTTAATCAGAAGGAGCTGAATATGAGACAAAGAAGATGGCTAGAATTATTGAAAGACTATGATTGTGATATCCAGTATCATTCGGGAAAAGCTATGTAGTAGCCAATGCGTTGAGTAGAAAGGCAATGATAAAATCTCAGGGAGTGGTTAGCACAACTACCGCAATGTGTACTACCGAAAAGGTATTCAAGCACGGTAATGAGTAGTTTGTGAGATGCACCAGATGGATCAGCCAACCAAGGGTTTATTCATCGGTTTTCAAATATGTTCGCCGCATTGAAGATTATACCGGATATAGTTGATGAAGTAAAGACAGCTATCAAATCAGATCCTTACCTAAGAACGGTACAAGACGACATCGAAAAAGGTAGGACTAACCCTGAGTTCACCTTAGACGAAGAAAAGGTACTGAAGTACAAAGGAAGAATATGTGTACTTGAAACAGAAAGCTTGGACATTAAACACCGATTGATGAAAGAAGCCCATACACCATATATTCGATACATCTTTAAAGAACAAAAATGTATCATGATCTAAAGAAATTATATTGGTGGACAGGAAGGAAAGCAGATGTAGCTAAGTTCGTGTCTCAATGCCTAAATTGTCAGAAAGTAAAGGCTGAACGACAAAGACCAGCAGGACTATTACAGCCGTTACTAGAACCAGCATGGAAATGGGACTACATCACTATGGACTTCGTCACAGGATTACCATTGACTCCTCGAGTAGTTGATGCAATTTGGGTGATTGTAGACCGCCTGACTAAAATATCTCGCTTTATACCTATACGACCTCAGTATACACTGGAGAGGTTAGCTAAGCTGTATGTGGATAACAATGTGTGATTACACGGTGTACCCAAAAGTATTGTGTTCGATAGAGATCCACGGTTTACTTCAAAGTTTTGGGAAGGATTGCAAAAGGCTATGGGTACAACATTGAAGTTTAGTGCTGCATTCCATCCACAGACAGATGAATAGTCAGAGCATAGAATTCAGATTCTAGAAGATATGCTTCGAGCAGTGTAATTGATTTTAAAGGATCATGGGATGAAAAGTTACCATTGATTGAGTTCGCTTATAACAATAGCTATCAGGCTACTATACAGATGTCACCCTATGAAGCACTGTATGGTAGGAAGTGTCGAACTCCTTTATTTTGGAATGAATTTGGGGAACGTAGTATTGTTGGACCAGAATCTATTGACGAGAGTTGTCGAGTGGTCGACATTATCTAGGAAAGAGTGAGAACAGCTCAGAATCGTCAGAAGCAATATACAGATACCCGATGCCGAGACCTTGAATTCATCGTGGGTGATAAAGTATTCTTAAAGTATCGCCTATGCGTGGATTGAAACGGTTCAGACAGAAAGGTAAATTAAGTCCGAGATATGTTGGGCCATATGAGATTCTAACCAAACATGGAAAAATGGCTTACTAGTTAGCACTACCACCATCTATGTCAAGTGTGCATGACGTATTTCATATTTTCTTATTGAAGAAGTATGTCAAGGATCCGACGCACGTTTTGACAATAGACTTACCTGATTTGACTGAAGATTTGACATTTGAAGTAGCACCAATTGAAATCACTAGTTGGAAGGTTCAACGACTACGCAACCGTGATATCTATTATGTTAAGGTCACCTGGAGAAGTAGAGATATGAATGAAATTACATGGGAAGAAGAGAATGTTATGCGAAAGCAATATCCTCATTTATTTGACTCGAAAGGTATGTACAGTTTCGAGGAAGAAATTTTTTTAAGTAGGGGGGAGTTGTAAGACCCGTATCGAACTAACCCAGTCATACCACCATGAACCAGGTCTACCCATCATGGTCGAGCCAAATAGATCAAGTGGGTGAGGGAGATCATGATCCTAGGTATTAAACTGACCCAAAAACACTATAATAGAGGGAGGGTCGCACACCCAGCTACGCATTGTCGGACCCCCAGTATAAAAAGTCAGACCCTGAGTTTCTGACCAGGGGTCGGACAATTTAGAACTAGGGCTCGACGGGATCTCCGACCCCCTCATCAACCCCTAGTCTGCCGATAAAAGTCGTGAATTGGGAACTTTTTAAATTTCAATGGGATTCTTTCCTAATCTCAATGGGACTTATTTTGGGAGTTTCAACTCTATAAATAGGACGTCCCTAAGCCTCTTTCACTCCTTTTAGAACCCTAATTGGAGTGAGAGAAAGAGAAGAGAAGGAGAAGAGAAAGAGAAGAGAAGGAAAGTGGAGAAAAAGATCAAAGGGAAGACTTCAGAGTAACAAGCCTAATTCCCAGGTATGGATACTATCTCCATGCAATTCTACAGACCTTAGAATAGATATTGAAGAGGGTATGATCTAGGAGAAACCCAAATCATCCACCCATGGTTAGGTTTTCATGAAAAACCATGGGGGAGATCATAAAAACCATATAGGTAAATGAACTATGGTTCTAGACTATAGAACATGTATGGAATGGATTGTAGAAGCAAGTCATAGGACCCAAACACGAAGAATGGACTGTAGGATGAGAATTTTGACTAAACCCACAGGGAGTCGCACGGGGGGTCGATGGACAATCGACCCTACCAGACCCTAACAATCGACCCCCAGTGTTCTGGAAGTCCAGATTTTGGGTGGTAGTACCCAGGGTCGATGGAACCTCTGACCCTAGCATCGACCCCCAATTAACAGTAGGTTTTTAAAATCAAAATTAATTGTAATTAAATTCTATTGACTTGATAGATCTTCTAGTGATATAATAGTGATATTTACTAGATTCTTAAAGCTTGAAAGAGGATCTATAATCAAGCAAAGGTGAGGGAATAAGACCTAAACAAATTGGGTAATAATAAACTGTTTTATTCTTTAGTTCAATGCCACGATTGATTCTATGCGTGTATGCTTACATGTGCATTCAACATGTCATCCAATATTTCTATTCTTACTGTTCATGCATATTTAAATTATTATTTATAACATGATAATGATGATGATGATAGGAATAGGCATGTGAATGTTTGTGTGTGGTTGGTGTGCTTGATGCGAGCGAGTATCAGGGGGGTGTCATAGGCCAGGCCTCAGCACTCTAGCTCTATCTCTAACTCAAGTCTTGTCTATTGACATGGTCGTATCGCCATTACCTTAGCAGAGCTATTCCAACATAGTGTATGAGGGGAGGTAGTCTCAGACCGTGTAGTCTCTGACTCTGTCGGGGGACCTTAGCCCTATCTCTATGGACGTATTGATGGATTCTGGGGTGAGGCCTTGGATACACTGATTGGCATTAGGATTGGTTAGTTGCGAGCCCAGTTTGTGAGCCCTCGCCAGCTGCGGTTTACGTGTTGGTATGGTAGAGTATCAGGGGAAGTGTCATTGGCCGGGCCTTAGCACTTTAGCTCTATCTATATTCCATGGTAGGGTGGATGGGGACGACAATAAACGTTACATTTGGGCTGGCTTTCAGACCTTGTGCCTAGAGGTGAGGCGGCCACCAAACCTTTCTATAGCGCATTGCAAACTTATTTACCAGACCAAAGATATGAATTGAATGCATGCATATGTTTGTTCCATTGTTTTGTTTGCTCACTGAGCCATGATGTGTGCTCACCCTCTCGACGTCGAATATTTTTAGTTGATGATGCAGGTACTACTGTCGAAGATTATATGAGTGCTCCAGTGTACGGGCGTGTTGCTACAATGGAAGTTGAAGACTTAGAGGATACGCATGATCCCTCATGCGAGTGCAACTCATGCGTATTCGATTAGATTTTCATTTGAATTTATTAAGGGAATGTAATTGATATTTTATTTACTTATGTCTTAGTTGATACAACATAAATTGATACTTTATCTATGATTATCACAATTAGATTTCTCAGTTCATTTACTATAAGACTTCTGCTATTGTGTATTTACTCTGATTATGATTGAGGATGTATATGGTTTTATTTTTAATGGACATAGCCTATTAGAGATCCTGGTTGAACCATTGGCTTATTAGCGGTTCATCACACCATTCTGAATGGTGCAGAATTAGGGTGTGACAAAATACATCCCGCCTTTATAGGAGACGATCCCATCACATCTTCATCATCAGAGAAATATTTCTCATCTGCATTAGACTCTCTCTCCCTTCTATCAATCTGATGGCCTTCCAAGGAGTCCTTATCAGAAGCCCTTCTTTTGATTATCAATTTTTATGGCATTGTGTCTCGTGATCATGTCATCATTTTTTGTATAAATTCAAGAATCTGGCAGGAACTCTCATCTATCGTTCATACATCTGACGGCTTCCCAAGATTCCTATAAGCCATTCATTTCTCAAGCGAACAAAATGGGATCTTCTTGGTAAGATAAACTAATTCTATATAAACAACCAAACACTCTCCCAATGGTCGACCCATGTGGACAGTTTCACATTAGTCCTCCCAGACCTTCAACATCAATATTTGTCAACAAACTTAAAGGTTTTAGGCCCAGATATGATCGCGATTGATTCGGCATCTCGATGGAGTTTGTTGAGACATGTATTCCATCTGATCATCTCCAAGAAAGGAAAACATAATTTGACACCATTTTTAATTTTGGTGTAGGACTGGATTTCCCTAAGGTCGCTTTTAGTGATGATCCAAATAGCTGCCGGCCTATCACTGCGTGTAGGTGTCAACTTAAACTATCACACCCCAATTCTGCACCAACCAGAATTGTGTGATGAACCGTCAATAAACCAATGGTTCAACCAGGATCTCATATAGGCTATCCCCATTTTTGTTAAACCCAAACACATTCCACATTAATCAGAGATAATAAAGTAAATAGCGGAAGTCTTATAGATACTTAACTGAGTTCTAGTCATGATAAATAATTAATATTCCATTTTTCTTTGAGTAACCAAAATATAATTTAATACATATTACAAATATCCAAATATGAAAGTTAATCAGTAAGCGTATTCATAGTTGAACGCTCACTTAACTAATCACAATAGTCCTCCACAACTTGTTGATCATAGTCGTCACCTGTTCATATGTTGGTGTAAGACCCGTATCAAACTAACCAGTCATACCACCTTGTACTAGATCTGCCTATCATGGTCGAACGAAATGGACCAAGTACGTGAAGGAAATAGCAAGACCAGGTATGAAACTGACCCAAAAATAGTAAAATTGAGGGTAGTGTCGCATACCTAAATAGATAGGGTCGACCCCACCTCATCAGGAAGTCAGACCCATGACTTTTAGTCCTAGGGTCGGACAATTGAAACCCTAGGGTCGACGGGATCTGCGACCCTAGCATCGACCCTAGGTAAACTGACAAAAACCAGAATTTAGGAAACTTTCCTAATTCAAAAGGAACCTATCCTAAACTCGTTGGGACAGATTTCGGGAGGTTTTCCTCTATAAATAGGACATCCCTTAGCCTCTTCCACTCCTTTTGAAACCCTAATTGAAAGTGAGAGAAAGAGAAGAGAAGGAGAAGAGAAGGAAAGTTGGAGAAGAAGACTCAAGAGAAGAAATTCAGAGAAACCTCTGAATCTCAGCAAACCTCAGGTATGGATATGCTTTCCATGAATTGTTTAAAACCTTAGAATAGTTCATGAAGAGGGTATGATCTAGGAGAAACCAAAATCATCCATCCCTGAGAAGATTTCAACGGAATCCATGGAGGGAATCATGGTAGACAAAGTAAGGAAGTAACCTGAAGTTTTAAGCCATAGAACAAGCATAGAATAGACTGTGGAAGTAAGCCAAAGGATCTAAACATGAAAGAATAGACTGTAGAATGAAAAGGTCGACTCAAACCACGTGCGGTTGCATGTAGGGTCGATTGGGAATCGACCCAACCAGACCACAGGATCGACCCCTAGCTCCTGGGAAGTCCAGGGAAGCTGCGGTCACACCTAGGGTCGATGGGACAACCGACCCTAGGATCGACCATATACCCTAGGCTCGCAGAAACCTACGACCCAACCAGCGACCCATCCTGCGAGCCTAGCTTTACAGTAAGCTTAAAATTGTCAGAATGAATTCTAATTAAAATCTATCGACTTGTTAGGTTTTCCTATTGATATAGAGGTAATTCTTAAAGCTTGAAAGAGGATTTACACTCAAGCGAAGGTGAGGAAACAAGACCTAAACTAATTGGCTAATAATAAACTGTTTTCGTTTATTCAGTCCAATCCCATCTATGATTCTCTGATTGTATAATTGTAATGTGCATATCACATGTCATCTACTATTCATGTTATTACTATTCATGCATATTTAATTCAGTTTATTGACAACATGATGATGATGATGATGCTAGGAATAGGCATGTGAAAGTTTGTGTGTGGTTAGTGTACTTGATGCAAGTGGGGCATCAGGGGAAGTGTGATGCGGTGCGGTCCTAAGCACTTTAGCGCTATCTATACTCAAGTCCTGTCCACTGACATCGTCGTATCGCCATTACTTTAGTATAACTATTATGTCGTAGGGCATCAGGGGAGGTAGTCTCGGACCGTGTAGTCTCTGACTCTGTCGGGGGGCCTTAGCTCTATCTTTATGGACGTATTAAGGGATGCTCGGGTGAGGCCTTGGTTACACTATTTGACATTAGGATTGGTTAGTTACAAGCCCAGTTTGCAAGCCCTCACCAACAGGGGCTTACGTGTTGGTATGCGTAGAGCATCAGGGGAAGTGTGATGCGGTGCAGTCCTAAGCACTTTAGCTCTATCTCTATTCCATGGTGGGGTGGATGTGGATGACAATGGTGTTTGATCAATTGCGTGGGCTTATAGAACCTGTTTATAGAGGCGAGGTGGCCACCGAACCTTTCTATAGCACATTGTAAACTTATATACTAAACCACATATATGAATTGAATGCATGCATATGTTTGTTGCATTATTTTCTTTGCTCACTGAGCCGTGATGTGTGCTCACCCTTTCGAATTCGAATATTTTTAGTTGATGATGCAGGTACGACTGTGGAAGATTATATGAATGCTCCTACATACGGGCACGTGGCTGCAATGGAGGCTGAAGATATAGTGGGGACGCATGACTCCTCATGCGAGTGCAACTCATGCGTTTTCGATTAGATTTTTATTTGAACTACTAAGGAAATTTAATTTGATATTTTATTTATTTGTGTCTCAGTTGATACAACATAATTGGATGTTCTATTTATGATTATCACAGTTAGATTCTCAGTTCATTTAATATTAACACTTCTGTTGTTGTGTATTAATTCTGATTGTGGATATGGATGTGTATGGTTTAAGCTAATGGACACAGCTTATTTGAGATCCTGGATTGAATCGTTGGTTTATTAGCGGTTCATCACATCGTTCAGAATAGTGTGGAATTGGGGTGTGACAGTTGGTGTGCTGACATCATCTTCAACAGTAATAACTACAACATTGGAAACTAAAAAGAATTATGCACGCGAGGGTCACCTCTCAAACTTGAGCTCAGTGAGTAAACAATACAATGCAACAAACATATGCATGCATTCAATTCATATCTTTGGTCTGGTTCATAAGTTTGCAATGTGCTATAGAAATGATCGATGGCCGCCTCGCCTCTATACACAGGGTGTGTAAGCCCACCCAATGGATCAAATACCATTGTCGTCCACATCCACCCTACCATGGAATAGAGATAGAGCTAAAGTGCTTAGGACCGCACCGCATCATATTTCCCCTGATGCTCTACCCATACCAACATGTAACCCCTTGTTGGCGAGGGCTTGCAAACTGGACTCGCAACTAACCAATCCTAACGTCAAACAGTGTATCTAAGGCCTCACCCCAGCATCTCTCAATACATCCATAGAGATAGAGCTAAGGCCCCTTGGCATAGTCAGAGACTACGCAGTCCTAGACCACCTCCCCTGATGCCCTATGACGTAATAGTTCTGCAAAGGTAATGGCGATACGACGATGTTAGTGAAAAAGACTTGAGTAGAGATAGAGCTAGAGTCTGGTGACCAGGATGAACCACAGTGTCACGTCCTCCCCTTAATGCTCCACTCGCATCAAGTATACTAACCACAAACATACATTCACATGCCTATTCCAAGCATCATAATCATCATCATGTTATAAATAAACTAAATTAAATATGCATGAACAGTAATAACATGAATAGTAGATGACATGTGACATGCACATTACAATCATACAATCATAGAATCGTACATGGTATTGGACTCAATAAAAGAAAATAGTTTATTATTAGTCAATTAGTTTAAGTCTTGTTCCTTCACCTTTGATTGAGTGTAAATCTTCGTTAAAGCTTTATGAATCACTTTCAAATCACTAGAAAGACCTAACAAGTCGATAGATTTTAATTAGAATTAATTCCGTTAAATTTAGACTAACAGAAATTGTAGGGTCGCAGGGTAGGGTCGCACCTAGGTAGTAGTTTTTGTGACCCTAGGTTGTAGGGTCGGACGTGGGGTCAAAAACCAATCGACCCTACGTGCGACTACTCCCTCCCTAGGACTTCCCGAGGGCATGTGGTTGATCCTGTGGTCTCATAGGGTGGGATATCATTCGACCCTACGTGCGACCATACGTATTCTGAGTTCCCGAGGGCATGTGGTTGATCCTGTGGTCTCATATGGTCAGATATCATTCGACCCTACGTGCGACCACACGTATTCTGGGTCGACCATTCATTCGAAAGTCCATTCTTTCATGTTTGGATCCTTTGGCTTACTTTCATGGTCCATTCTATGATTTTTCTATGGCTCAAAACTACAAGTTATACACTATTAATAGTCCATAATGATTTCCTCCATGGAATCTCTCGAAACTTGTCCGTGGGTGGATGATTTGGGTTTCTCCTAATCCTATGTTCTTCATAACTATTCTAGAATCTCTTATTTAAGTAAGGAATTAGGTTCATACCTTTATTCAAAGGTTTCTCTGAGCTTCCTCCTCTTCCTTAGTCTTCTTCTTCAAGTTTCCTTCTCTTCTTCTCTTCATTCTCTTTCTCTTCCTCTCACATTAAATTAGGTTGTAAAGGAGTGAAAGAGGCTTAGGGACATCCTATTTATAGAGAAAAATCCTCCATAATAAGTCCCAATGAGTTTAGGAAAAATCCCCTTGGAATTAAGAAATTTTCTTAATTTTCGGTTCATGCTGTTTTCATAGGATCAGACGTAGGGTCGGATGTACTGAGACCCTACATTTTTTAAAACGTGAGACCCTAGGGTGTAGGTTCGTTTGTAGGGTCAGATGTAGGGTCGCATAATCCAAGGCCCTACATTTTAAAACATGCGACCCCACGACCAAAAAGTCATCGGTTAGACTTCTATGGAGGTGGGGTCGACCCTACCTGTTTTGGCATGTGACCCTACCCTCATTTTGACTGTTTTTGAGTTAAATTTCATATTGGATCTTGGGTATCTTCACGCACTTGGTCCACTTGGCTCGACCATGATATGTAGACTGGTCACGACATGAAATGTAAGGTTAGACCGGATTCGTGGCGTGCGGGTCTTACAACTCCACCACCCTTAAAAGAAATTTCATCTTCGAAATTTGAACGTACGGATCTTACAACTCCCCCATCCTTAAAATAAATTTTGTCCTCAAAATTTGAATTTAGTTTGAAATTCTATTTCCGCATTGCATCTTCTTCTTTCCATGCAATCTTCTCCACGTCTTGTCTTCGCCATATTATCTTCATATAATAATTATTCCAGTTTTTTGAGATCTTCTATCTACACCAGTAGATCAGTGGTCAATACCTTTGATATGGATCTCCAATGTAATTCTTCAATAGAGACACGCGAAATATGCCATGCATACTAGACACGGACAGCGGTAACGCTAATTGATATGTAACTTTTCTATATCGCTCCAAAATTTATAAGGTCCAACACATATATAGGATACCACTTTTTCCTTCTTGTTGAACTGCTTCAAACCATACATAAGTGATACCTTCAAGAAAACTTTGTCACTTATGGTAAACTCAAGGTCTTGGCATCTCTTCTAACAGTCCTGAGCTACCTTGGCCCTTTTTCTTTGATCATGTCTGCCACTCGACAGGTTTCTACAATAGTCTCAGGTCATAAAATTCTTCATTCACTAACTTTATTCCAAAATAGAAGAATTTGACATTTCTACCATACAATGCTTTATTTGTAACATTTACATGGTAGCTTGGTAGTAAATTCAATCCACATATAGCTTAGTTTCCTGCTCCAAAGCGTACAGAGGTCGTATAGCAATGGAATGAGTTATTTTCCTAAGGCGATCAACAATCACCCAAACTGCGTCAACTGTTGTAGGAGTTAGTGGCAAATCAGTGACATAGTTCATTGTAATGCAGTTTCATGTCTAGACTGGCTCTGATGGTTGTTGTAGTAAGCCATGTTGGTCTTTGTCTTTCATCCTTTACTTGCTGATAATTCAAACGCTAGAACATGCACAAAGCCACATTTGTTATCATTCTTCTTTACCAGTACAATGTCTTTAGGTCATGTTACATATTAATACTCTCGGATGTCCTCAATATTGAGTACAATGGGCTCTTATCACTATCCTTTTCATGATATCTGAGTTTTTATCTTCAGGTATTCAGAATCTACCTCTACATATGAGTATCGTCTCCTCATCCAAAGTAAGTTAGGGTTAGGTTTTTCCTTCTCTAAATGATCTTACCCCGCTCTTAGATATAGATCTAACAAAATTACTACCTTTACTTCGTCTATCAATTTAGAGATGATCTTTAATGTTGTGAACGCAAGCGAGGAACTATTGCTCCATAAGTTCATCCATAAGTTCTCGCTCAATTTGATCATCACGAGTTTCTATTATATGTTACTCTCCTTCCAAATCTGAATCTATTGTTGTGAAACATAAGGCAGCATTTATACTGGGTCCTTCTTTGGACTTCCTAATTCCCTTTTTCTTTAAGGCCTTAGCTACTACATTAGCCTTGCTCGGGAGACACTCAATATCACATTCTTAATCCTTGGGCAATTCCAGCTATTTTTATCCTCATGTTCAACTCTTTCTGGTGAAGAGATAAATAAAAATCTTGTGTTCCCATTTAATCTAAATTCTTTTCTGTATAGATAATGTCTCCAAGTCTTGATTGCATAATTCATCATCGTTAATTCCAAGTCATGAGTAGGGTAATTCTTTTAATGCTCCTTTAGCTCTCTTGAAGCATATGCAATCACTTTTTTACCTTGCATCAACCGGCATCCTAGATCCAATCCGAAAACTTCGATGTATAGGGTAAAAGGTTTCCCTAGTACCGGAATGATCAAGATGGAAGCTGATATCAACCTTGTTTTTAGAGTTTTGAAACATTCTTCACACTTGTCAGTCCAGTTAAACTCCTTTCCCTTCCTGGTTAGCTTGGTAAGAGGTTTTGCGATCTTAGAGTGGTCCTCTACAAATCGTCTGTAATAACCAGCTAAACCCAAGAAACTTCTAATCATCGCAATATTCATTAGGTGTTTCTCACCATATGATTACTTCTATCTTAATAGGGTCCAATTTTATCCCTTTTTATGATGCTATGTAATATAAGAAGATCACTTCGTTTATTCAAGTCTCATATTTCTTGGACTTGGCATAAAGCTTTTCCCTTCTCAGCTGTTGTGAAGCTGTTCTAAGATCCGTTGTATGAGTCGTTTCATTCTTGGAATAAACCAAAATAACATTTATGAAAACAACGACCAACGTGTCCAACATGTCATGAAACACCCAGTTCATCGGTTCCATAAAATGTAAGGGCATTGGTTAATCCAAACATCATAATCAGGAACTCACAATGTCCAATCCCGATTCTGAAAACTATCTTCTAGATATCACTGTCCAAATTATTCAGCTGATGATATCTTGACTGGAGATCAATCTTAGAAAATAACTTTGATCCATGCAACAGTTTAAACAAGTCATCAATCTGAGGTAGTAATTATCGATTCTTGATCGTGAGCTTGTTTAGTTTCCGGTAGTCTATACATAATCTGACACTACCATCCTTCTTCTTCACGAATTGGCGCTCCCCGTGATGCAATACTTAGCCGATTAGAACCCTTGTCTAATAACTCCCATAGTTGAGTCTCAATTCCTTCAACTACATAGGAACTACTCTATATGTGCCTTTGACATAAGTATCGTCCTTGGTAACAATTCGATGATGAAATCGGTCGCATGATCAGGTGGTAACCCAAGTAAGTCCCTTGGAAACACATCAAGAAATTTATCCATCACATCAATATCTTCTATCTGTGGTACTTCTTTGGTAGCGTATAACATATATCCAACTCCTTTCTCTTCAAAGCATCTCTTCGCCTTTAGCATAGAGAGGATCAGCTTTCACTTCTTAGGCAACATACTTCCAATAATATTAAATTATATTCTGTCTTTATTCTTGAATGATAACCTCTTCTATGCACATAACAACTTTGTAGAGTCTTGAGACAACCAGTCTATTTTCAAGATGACGTCAAAGTCTGTCATCTCAAGTCGAATTAAGTTGCATCCAAATCCTGTCCATCCATATGATTCGGACATTACTCGTCCAATACAACATCCAGTCCAAAAGGGCTTGAACTAGTAAAATCTGATTCGAAGTTCTTAAGAGCTTGTCCAGTTCCTTCATTTCTTATGACTTTCCAAGACTTTCGTTAATAATCCCAAAACTCATTAGCTTACACCTCTTTTATCACTTCTATTTTACCGATCTCTCTTTCCTATACCTTGAAAATATCTTGTGATTGTTAACTACTTTCTTGATCATGCACTTTTTATAGACATGACTCATATCCATCCATTCAGTAATCTCGAAACAAATCCTCCATTACTTCATCTGAGGTTCCTTGGGCATAGAATCTAATCTGAATTTAATCATCTTACCTCCCATAAGTCCATTATCACTAAACATCTTTATCAACAAAGGTGAGGGAATTTATGAATCAAAATGTTTATCCAAAAGCAATTCACTTCCTTCTTTCAAATTTAGTATGATGAAGAACACTTGCTTTATCTAATGAACTTAGGTTTAAAGGATCAGGAGTAAATCTATGGTAATCCAACCGGCATCAAAAGATCATCAAGTTGTACGGTGGTCCAAATATATGAAAATAGCGGTTTTATAGTTCTTAACCTCATGGTTACAAGTTCTATCGAGTATATAATGCCATTGGTCAAGGCACTACAGGAGTAAAACTGGAGAAAGTTTTCGTACATCAATAAATCAGATATAAATCAAAAGATATACGCTCAACATGATTAAACATTTAACTGTTCATTCAGTTCATATCTCTGTTATGTTGTCGATCATGAGAGTGGCTCAGATTGGTATAATCAGGACTAATACTAAAGAGCAATATCTATTACTCCAATTGATAGGTTAAATCAAGAAGGTACCCTGTCAAGATACGAGAATTTAAAATCAGGTATGTGCATCCTCTATAATCATACGAGTAAATCAATAGTGCACCGCATCCTATATAAACGTATCTAGTTATATGGCCATAATAGATTTGATCCTTTGCTGAAAACGTTTAAGGCTTCGTCTTCGAAAAATATTCCTCAACCCTTAGTCGGATCATTTTGTCATGATGCAGCTATCCCATACATCGGTGGCCGATAAGGGCAACCACCTTGATGCACTGCTTGTTGTGCACCAAGCATCTGCATTGGGGTGTGTGTTACTGGGACTTGCTGTATGGTAGGCACTGTGTTATAGGTCACATGTGCTGAGGTACAGTGTTGATACCAATTAGTACTGTACATGGCCAGACTCGGAGGTGTTGATGTAATATTGGCAACTTGGGTAGTCCTGGTAGATTGGCTGGAGTGGCCTGTAAGTTCACCTCTTTTGATTTGCTCCAATCTGATTATCATTATTTAGCATCTACTCAGATGAGTTTTCCTTACCCATTCTCAACCCAGATAGTGGTGGGGTCAAGTTGCAACTCTTCTTAGTACTTAGCGGGCAATGGATCAGCGTATGGCAGATCTCACTCTAAGTCTCCACTTCACCCAAGAGTAAAGCTTTATCTTCTTTTATAGTTACTCTCAATTTTTGGTGTATGGCCATTGTTCTCTTATCTCTGTCGGATTTAGTCCTAGATTTTTCCCTTTACCTTTACAGGGATTTAGGAGTTACTAGCCATTTTCCTTCTTTTCGAATCATACATCGAGTTTCACTTCTTGTGAGTACCAATTCAGTATTCCAATTTTTTTGCTTTACAGATGATTCGTTCTTGCTACTGTACTATATCTTTTGTATACTTAGGTAATTTCTCGACTTGTAGATAATACCCTTTATTATTTGTTTATATTTTCTCTTTATGTTTGTGAATATATATTGTTCCACCTTTTATATGTACATTATTGTCTTGTTTAAGTTCTGTCTCAACCAACACAGGTGCTTATGGTGTGTTTGTATTAAAGCTTTTAATTTATCCTAACTCAGTTCATGGACACTAGTGGAAGTATTCAGGTTTCATGGGAAAGGCCTGAGAGCTCTGATACCAATTTGTCACACCCCAATTCTGCACCAACCAGAATGGTGTGATGAACCGTCAATACACCAATGGGTCAGCCAGGATCTTGTATAGGCTATCCCCATTTTTGTTAAACCAAAATACATTCCACATTAATCAGAGATAATAAAGTAAATAGCGAAAGTCTTACAGATAAGGAACTGAGGTCTAGTCATGATAAATAATTTATATTCCATTTATCTCCAAATAACTAAAATATAATTTAATACATATTACAAATATCCAAATACGAAAGTTAAACACTACGTATTCATAGTTCAAAGTCACTTAACTAATCACAATAGTCCTCCACAGCTTGCTCATTATAGTCGCCACATGTTCATATATTGGCGTATTGACAAAATCTTCAACTGCAATACCTACAACATCAGAAACTAAAAAGAATTGCACACGCAAGGGTCAGCTCTCTAACTTGAGTATAGTGAGTAAACAAAACAACGCAACAAACATATGCATGCATTCAATTTATATCTTTGGTCTGGTTCATAAGTTTACACTGTTCTATAGAAACGTTCGGTGGCCGCCTCGCCTCTATACACAGGGTGTGTAAGCCCACCCAATGCATCAAACAACATTGTCGTCCACATCCACCCTACCATGGAATAGAGATAGAGCTAAAGTGCTTAGGACTGTACCACATCACACTTCCCCTGATGCTCTACCCATACCAACACATAAGCCCCTGTTGGCTAGGGCTTTCAAACTGGGCTCGCAACTAACCAATCCTAATGTCAAACAGTGTATCCGAACCCTCACCCCAGCATCCCTCAATACGTCCTTAAGGTAGAGCGAAGGCCCCCTGGTAGAGTCAGAGACTACACGGTCCAAGACTACCTCCCCTGATGCCCTACGAGTTAAAAGTTCTGCTAAGGTAATGGCGATACAACGATGAGAGTGGACAAGACTTGAGTATAGATAGAGCTAGAATCTGGTGACCAGGATAAACCATAGTGTCACATCCTCCCCCTGATGCTCCACTTGCATCAAGCACACTAACCACACACATACATTCACATGCCTATTCCTAGCATCATAATCATCATCATGTTATAAATAAACTGAATTAAATATGCATGAACAATAATAATAGGAATAGTATATGACATGTGACATGCACATTACAATCATACAATCACAGAATCATACATGGTATTGGACTTATTAAGCGAAAGCAGTTTATTATTAGCCAATTAGTTTAGGTCTTGTTCCCTCACCTTTGATTGAGCATAAATCCTCGTTCAAGCTTTATCAATAACTTTCAAATCACTAGAAAGACCTAACAAGTGGATAGATTTTAATTAGAATTAATTCTGTTAAATTTAAATTAACAGAAACTATAGGGTCGCTGGGTAGGGTCGCACCTAGGGTAGCAGTTTCTGCTATCCTAGGGTGTAGGGTCGGATGTGGGGTCGGATACCAATCGACCCTATGTGCGACCACACCCTCCCCGGGACTTCCCGAGGGCATGTGGTCAATCCTGTGGTCTCGTAGGGTTGGATATCATTCGACCCTACGTGCGACCACACGTATTCTTAGTCGATCTTTCATTCTAAAGTCCATTCTTTCATGTTCGGATCATTTGGCTTACTTTCATGGTCCATTCTATAATTGTTTTATGGCTCAAAACTACAAGTTATACACTATTCATAGTCCATAATGATTTCCTCCATGGAATCTCTTGAAACTTGTCCATGAATGGATGATTTGGGTTTCTCTTAATCCTATGTTCTTCATAGCTATTATAGAATCTCTTATTCAGGTAAGGAATTAGGTTCATACCATTATTTAGAGGTTTCTCTGAGCTTCCTCCTCTCTCTTAGTCTTCTTCTTAAAGTTTCCTTCTCTTCTTCTCTTGCTCTCACATTCAATTAGGGTTGTAAAGGAGTGAAAGAGACTTAGGGACGTCCTATTTCTAGAAGAAAACCCTCCATAATAAGTCTCAATGAGTTTAGTAAAGATCCCCTTGGAATTAGGAAAGTTTCCTCATTTTTGGGTCATGCAGTTTTCGTAGGGTCGGACGTAAGGTCGGATGTACTGAGACCCTACATTTTTTTTAACGTGAGACCCTAGGGTGTAGGGTCGCATGTAGGGTCGGATGTAAGGTTGCATAATCCGAGACCCTACATTTTAAAACATGCGACCCTACGACCAAAAAGTCATGGGTTGGACTTTTGTTGAGGTGGGGTCGACCCTACCTGTTTAGGCATGTGACCCTACCCTCATTTTGACTATTTTTTAGTTAAATTTCATATTAGGTCTTGGATTTCTTTATGCACTTGGTCCACTTGGCTCGACCATGATATGTAGACTGGTCACGACATGAAATGAAAGGTTAGACCGGGTTCGTGGCGTGCGGGTCTTATATAAACAGTTGGCCAAGGCTACCCATTTGAAATTAAAGTCATGCCATTCGGACTTCCCCTAAGGGTTTTAGACCATTGGATAGGACCATAATTTTGACAATATCCTCACCATATTAGGACTCTTTATTCAACCCATGATGGGGTTTGTACCAAAAAATTTTAAAAAATAAAAAAAAATAAAAAAGAAAAAAATAAAAAAATGGAGGGAAGAAAAGAAACCTCAACAAGAAAAAGCAACCCAAGAAACCTCAATGGGCAACTCATAATACCTTAACGAGGATAGGCGACCTGATGCAACCATAAAGCATTGCCCTCATTGGCCCTTCATAGAAATATTCAGTGGTTCATGTAGACAAGTGTCATACCCAGTCTATCCTCCATAAGGAAAGGAACCCATCTTTCTCTCAAGTGAATCATACTCAGAGGAGTTAAACAAACCATCGTCTGTTTACCTTTTTGGGCTCCAAAGCATTGCCTTTCAATAGAATTCTAGCTTCAAATCCTTTTGTTACGTCAGGAGAGAGCAAATTCTCATGGCCTGATTACGGATGTAGTCAAATTCATCAAGTCATCAGCTCCCTCATTTTTCAAGAATCAAGAAGGATTTATCTAAGAAGTCACTTTCTACAATCAATCTATCAATCTTCCCTTGACCTTGGAAGCATGGTCAATTTCTTGATGCAATCCAGATTCAACCTCATTCCAACTCTGTTTGATTGCCCGTTTCCTTCTATCTTTTCCCTAGCACACTATAGTAGTGGTCTGTCACAACATGCAGACACTGGGGCATAGATATACCCTATGTAGAGGAATTGAACTTGAACATGAGCATTACATATAGGATCCATTGTCTAGTCTAAAGTCACTGACTTTCCTAGTCAATAGAAGTAGGTCCTTCCATGTTGGTTTTTACCAACTTCTCAGTTCTCCCAATCCAGTTGATGAAGAAAATCCAATGTAGTCGCTCACCTGTTAGGATTTTGTCACCAAATTCTCTGAAGGAACACTTCGAATCCTTTGCTCCTCGTGCCTACTTTAGGGCCATGGTTCATTTACCTTTCAAAATTGGTACAACAATGTTGCAAAGCATTGAGCTTTTCATGAGCCTAAACAAAGGGCCAAACCCATGTCATATTTCATCGCTGCTTGGCTGTTCCACCAATTTGGTCTACCATAGTGCATAGTCAAAGAACTTAGTTGACCAGATGTCCCTCGTCAACTTAACACCAAGGTCAATCAATAAAATCACTTTGGTTAGAAACTGTCAAGCTCCCCTCATTCTTGTCCAATATCCTCGCTAGAGTTTATTTCAGTCCAAAATCCAATGACACCAATGTTGGCTAAAGAAAATCATCACTTTCAAATTACATGAAACCCTTCCAAAGAAGTAACCAAGTCATCACTTCGGTGCTGAAATTGAGTCAAACATGCAGTACCAGGTCATAAATGATAAACTTCAAATCTAAGTATCATGACAGCAAAGTCCATGACACCATTTCCATTGATGCCATGTTTTATGCCTTCACCAATATAACAGGGGCAAAAAACCTTGGAAAATTGCAAAGGAATTCACCATCATTTCAAATATGTCCAGCACTCTATAGGTTCAAAGTCAATAGACTTCCAAGATGGATCAGATTCCAACCCTAATGGTTCAAAATCAACAAATACTTCTTGAACTGGTCACTTTTGAGCATCCTAAAGGTTCATAGCAACAAAGCTACTTACAAGGATATTCTAGTTTCCATTCCCAAAAGTCCAAAGTTGATAGGAACTTCAAAGATGAGTAATTTAATATCACCCTATAAGTGACCTTCTAAGTTCTGGCTCATTTCAGAATCAATAGCAAATTCCTCACCCTAAAAGTGACCTTTTGAGTTCTTGCTCATTTCATAATCAAATGTAGAGCCCTAGCTCATCTAAAGTTCAAATCAATCTCAGGCTATTAGGGAATCAAATGTAGAGCCCTAGCTCATTCAAAGATCAAGCCTATAACTGAATCAAATGCAGAGCCCTAGCTTATTTAAAAAATCAATGTTAGAATCTCAAACAAAAGATCCTCAGTTCAATCAAAGGAAAGACAATAATTCCTCCACCAAGACAAATCAAAGCCGAGCCCAACCTCATGCAACCAGCCTTGTACTCACAGCTTGGTTCCATACAAGAAGAGGTTCCAAGCCTATAAACGAGCCTTGTATTTATAGCCTAGCTTTGTACAAGAAGAGATTTATCAGCCTACAAATGGATCAAGCTGGGTTCAAGCCCGCGCGTACCTTACATCATGAGTCTCACCACAGCAAGAAGAGGTTCCCAGCCTACAAATGAGCCTTGTATTCCCAGCCTAGCTTCATACAACAAGAGGTTTATCAGCCTACAAATGGATCAAGTTGGGTTCATGCCCACGCGTACCTTGCATTATAAGTCTCACCTCAGCAAGAAGAGGTTCCCAGCCTACAAATGAGTCTTGTATTCATAGCCTAGCTTCATATAAGAATAACAATCATCAATTTTCCAAGAAGAGCAAACCTTCTTGCCAGTCGAACTATGTTCTGGGCTTGATTTCTAGGACACCCTTAGAATACGTAGGCAATTTAGGACAAATTACCCTAAGTGCAGCCCAATAAACAATCTCACTCATATAAAAAATATGGTTTTTTACGTCTTTAGCCTTCAATTGGTAACAATCTCGGTTAAAGAGGGGCATTTGTAAGCACCCCATTTTTGCCATCCCCAGCATAAGTGAATCCACATGACAAGTTTTTTACTTTCAACCCAAAGGTTTGTGATTCTTTAATGAGCCCCACAGCAGGGTCATAGGCTATTACCTACTTGGATGTATAGGTCATGAAATTATCTTCAAAATGAGATCGGAATCATCAAATTCTGACATCAAACAAGGAAGGTATCACAGCTTGAAAGTGCAAGGGCATTTACGTAATTATCGTATGATGCATGCATTATCATTTAAATTTCAAATCATCATATCTTGATCATTCGATATCGGAATCATATGATTGATGTACCAGTATTCCTCATTTTTAGTCCTTTTCAAACTGGTCGTGAAAAATCCCAAGTAGAGGTCATCAGTGTGCCCCATGCAAGCTTTCATGCAAAATTATCGATAAAACTTCAAAGCTTCATATCTTTGCTGTTCAACGTCAGATTCAGATGATTTAAAGGCCATTATTCATCATTTGGGATGTTCTACAAAGTGGACATGAAAAATTTGGTATAGAAGTCTCCGAAGGGTCCCACGTAAAATTACACATGAAAATGGTCATTTAATCTTTGAAAATTCATATTTTGTTCACCCCACATCCAAAACAGGTGATTTCAGTTTCAATATGTTCCATTTTTAGTACTCTACAAAGTGGACGTAAAGGATTTTTGGTTGAAGTCTCCGAAGGATCCCATGCAGAATGGTTAGCCAAATTATCAATAATTGGCCTGCTTAAATGTCAAAAATTCATAAGCTTGCTATTTTATTTCCACATGAGGTGATTCATGTTCTAATATTTCTCATTTTTAGTGTTCCACAATGTGAATGTAGAAAATTTAGAATAGGGGCTATCGAAAAATTCAATGTGGAATGGTGGCAAAAATGGACTATGAAAAGATAAAAGAAACCAACTTTGGTCCAAACAAGCTCAACCCAACTTAGTCCAACTTAGCCTGGCCCAGCTCAGACCAATCCGGACCAAGTCACGTCGGCCCATATGCATGCATTTCTTTTATATATATTTATATAATGTTTGATATATTATTATATAATATATGTATATATTTTATAGATATATTATATTTTATATATTAATATATATATATATATTATAAAAAAACCGTGAGAAGAAAAGGGTTTCTAGAAGGAGCCGTGAGAAGGAGAGAGGGAGAAGAAGAAAATAAAAGAAGAGAGAAGAAGAAAAAAAACGAAAGAAAAGAAAAAAAAAGAAAAGAAAAAGAAAAAACATTTTCTGAACATGAAAAGTGGGAGGGAGAAGAAGAAAAGGAAGGAAGTTGGAATGAAAGAAAGAAAGAAAAAAAAGAACAAAATGTTTTCTAGAAGAGAAAATGTGAAAAGAGAGAGGGAGAAGAAAAAAAAAGAAGAGAAGAAGGAAAGAAGAAGAAAAGGAAGGAAGAGCGAGGAAGAAAAAGGGGTTTTCTAAGAAAAGAAAGAGGTGGCCATGGGGTTTGAGAAAAGAAGAAAAAAAATAAAAAAGAAGAGAGAAAGAAAAAAACGTGGGGAAAGAGAGAAGGGGAGAGGGGATTTTTCCAGGAGAGGTTTTTCTAGCCAAAAGAAAGAGGGAGAAAAGTGAGGAGGGAAAAAAACTTGAGAGAGGGTGAAAGAGAGAAGAAGAAGAAGGGAAAAGAAAGAAAATAGGAGAAGGAAAGAGAGAAAGATAAGAGAGAAAGGAGCAGAGAAGAGGAAAATGATGATTCAACATCAAAAAGCTTGATACGATCTCCAAAAATCCTACATCGAATGTTTCGCTCCATTCGAGCACAAGGTTGGTACCCTAAAATGAATTTAGGGGTCTTTAGAAGGCATGAATGTTGATTTTAATTGAAAAAGACTTATTTTTATTAAATCTCGACCAGGAATGCTTTATTGCATACATGTTGATGTTAGGATGCTCATGTCTAGTATTTTTTTATGTATGATGATTTGTTTAAACTATACAATGATGAAGCATTGAATGCTATATTATGATGTTTGATGTTTTTGACAAATTTCACAAAGTAGATTTCTAATATGAAATTTCTAGATTTAGGATCCAAGTTTAGGACGTGCATCTCATGTGGTTTTTGTTATATTTTGAACCCCAAATTTTTATGGGATTCTCTCCGATATGTTAGAAGACTCCCCTATAAATTTCGTTCCATTTGGAATTGGAAAAGTCTATCAAAAAAATTCTTCTTTGGCATTCCTATCCTACTCGGGTATAATGCAATCCCCTATCAGAAAGTCTCGATAAAAGGCTCTTATGGCCATAATCAGAAAAAAAATTTCATATGAATTTTTTAGATATTGATGTCTTCTAAAAAATTACACTAGTTTCAGATTTTTTCAATTTTTTATTGAATTGATATTGATTTTTGAGTGCATAGTGCTCTGATTTTGAATCTATTACGATGATTTTCATGATTGAAAATGATCTTTTTCACAAAGAGAATATTTTTTTTTCACTTGTTTTTATTGATGCAATTTTAGATCTGACAGTTATCTACATGGACGTATGTTTGGATTTAATTTTCATTAAGTCTAGGGTTTTATACGGAATTTATGGTGCGACTGGTCAAATCTGGAATAGATTTGACCAGTGCTCATATCAGGACATGGGGCATCCATTTGACCTGGTTTTGTCCTCTATTGGGATACTACCCCTTCAGATGGAGTGTAGCATGTCAAGTAATCTTTCTGTGAAAAATAATAGAGCTTGATTTGAGTTACAGAAGACCTACTTATGGTTATTTTGGTGTAATGTGACTGAATCTGAAAACAGTTTATAATATGTGCAATATTTGAAACTTTGTGTCACAATTTTGACATTTTTTTGAGTCATTATTCATTCCAAATGTCTTCATAAAAGTTACAATATTTTCAAAGAACTTCTTGAACATATATTTTTTGATAATTTTGGATTTTTCAAAAGGGTTTCATTGATGTCTCATTCACTGTAATATGCAATTGACTGTTTGACTGATTTGTTCGATTGCATACTTGCTAAATTTAGAGTATCTACATGCCATATTTAAAAAAATGGCTATATTTAGAGTACTCAGATGTTTTGTTTGGATTGTGCAAATACCATGTTTGCCATATCCATGTGTTGCTATATTTAGTAGAATAAATAGATTTTTACCATATTTAGCAAAATCTTGATAATTGCCATTTTTAAGTCTAACTATGCTTAGTAAATAGCTTATAACATCTTACCTTTTTGGATGATTCATACCATATTTGCATTCTATTTTTGGTACATATCATATTGATATATAGATGCATACATTAATTTCATACCATGTTAGGTCTTACCATGCTTAGAAAATAACATATAAAATCTTACCATTATTTGGATTATTCATGCCATATTTTGCATTCTATGTTTGATATATATTGATTTATTGCCATATTAGGTCTTGCTATGCGTAGATTAGCATATTAGATCTTGCCATAAAGATTCTTGCCTTATTTGCAATACATGCCATGTTATGGAGATTTTCATAATCTTACTATATGTTGTGATAGTTACCATAAATATCATACATGCCATGCTTAGATAAAATATTTCATTTATGGAAATAACTTCATTTTTTGCAACACCCTAGTTGAACTGCAATGTATGACACTTTTAGAAGACAATCTAAGTGTGGGGACGTGCATTTATGCACCTACATTCTTGGGAAGGGCATAATGGGAAATAAAAAATATTAATAAAGAATGATAATGCTTTGTCAAACTTTCCAAAATTAGAACTTAGGATGAAAAACGTAGCTTAGGATGATTTTTTCCCCTCAATAAACCCTAAACCTAGAATAGGTTCTCAATCCTTATCCTAGAACAGGTTATCCTGAACTACGTGGATTCTGATTCCTTGGTCAAACCCTAGGATACATAGGCCATTTGGGAAAAACCCAAATTCGTATCCACACCTTAGCAACTCGGACTATCCATAGATCCACTTGGATGTCCACCCATTTGCCCGAACTACGTGGATTCTGATTCCTAAGTCAAACCCTAGGATACGTAGGCCATTTGGGAGAAACCTAAATTCGGATCCACACCATAGTCCACTCGAACTATCCATAGATCCACTTGGATATCCACCCATCATCGCGAACTACACGGATTCTAATTCCTAGGTCAAACCCTAGGATACGTAGGCCATTTGGGAGAAACCCAAATTTGGATCCACACCATAGTCCGAGGACTATCCATAGATCCACTAGGATATCCATCCATATTTAGACCCAGAAAGGGTTATCCATATTTTGACTCAAATAAGGTTATCCATATTTTGACCCAGATAAGGGATCTTAGATCCACTAGGACTATTTATCAGTTCACATGGACTATCCAGATCCTAACCCATAGGGTTTCTCAACCTTTCAAGCATAAACTTCAACTTAAACAATGAACTTAATCATGCACAAGCATAAATCACAGCCATAAACTTTAATCACACATGAACTATGATGGTGAACTTGATTTTTGGAACAATTTTGTGATACGTAGGGAATCTGATGGACACAGATTTGGTTCAATGATATCAAACCATTTGGTTTGATTCTATTTAATAGATAGAGTCTAGCATAGGAAAGGCATAGGAGACCGATTTCAATTGGACGGTTTGGGTGCCTAACCCCTTCCCATAACCATAACCTAATGCTTACTCAATCTCTGACCCATCAACCTACTAGCAATGGGGGAGAAAACATAGCATGTCGCAACAAAAGCTTGATTCGAGGCGTCAGCAAAACACTGCCGTCTGTTCCAAAAACAAAAGCCCCTTAGCGCCTCGGGACGGGAGTGGGGGACGGCCCTACGCGCAGGCAGCAGCAGCACCGGCTCTACGAAGTCAGAATCGAATCTTTCTGTTGGCTTTCCCTCATTCGTGAATAAGAATTCAAGGGCGTGAAGCTGCAAACGGAAGATCAGACAATATGCTATGTCACGAACGCCATAGGAGGGGCACTTGGGTTGAGCTGAGCCTAGCACCTGACCGGATGAACTTCCATTGTTGAGCCTAAATCTCTTCCGCAGAAAGAGGGAGATTACCGGTAAGCCAGATGCTTCGCGAACCACCGGTACATTTCGTTGCACTTAAATCACCCTCGTGAAGAGGCGCACTCCGATACCATTGATGTCCAATAGCTTTGATAGTAATGGCTGGATCTACTACTACCTCATGCAGAAATGCCCAAGAGGCATAGTTCTTCCCATTGAGTTTGGGAGATACTACCTGAGTGAGCAACAGAGGGTTGATCGGCCATGGAAAAAACCAGAGAAATGCAGAACGCCAAAAGAAGAATATCCCAACTCGAAGATGATAGCAATCAAGGAAAGGCCACGATCTCTGTCGATGCAATGCCGATCCCTTTAATGAATCGGGCGAGACCCACGATCGGCAGGAGAAGGGCAGGGCAGCGTCCTCGTTCCGGTCCCCTTCCCCTGTAGTAAAGGCGCTACTTAGCCCTACTAGCTCAGTCAAGAGAAAACCGGAGTTCGGATAGACTCTGAGATGGAGGAGACTTTAAGGAGATTTTGTCGAGATAAGGGACTTGCAAAAGTCGAGTAGTCGCAGAAGTCAGGTCTCAGACTCGCAGAAGACAAGTGAAAAGTATCTCGAGGTTTCGCCGTGGGAATTTCACGAGAGTTTTCGCCGCTTTGAAACAATAAGTTTCACAATCTCGCAAAAATTCCGCGTGGTTTTTCTCTAATGGAAGGTTCCGCCAGAAAGAGTTTGGGATTGAATCGTTTGGTCTTTGGAAGTCCCTGATTGGTTTGAGAACCTGATTGAAGAAGACAAGCACTTCGAATTGTTGATTCATCGCCAGAGATGGCTTAGAACCAATAGTTCATTATCTAATGAAGCGGCAAGTCCAAGGCAATAAGAAAAAAAGTCTTTTTTCTTTGCTAGGATTAAACAAAAGGATTCGCAAATAAAAGTGCTAACGCCACGACCAGTCCAGCTATCGTCACCTTTTCTCCCGGTGTATGTGAAAAAGAGTGACGAACCCATTTTTGTTCGGTCATAGGTTGGTCCAAAGAACGAGAGTCGGCTTCCTTAAGGGAGTTCTTCCTCAGTAGCTCAGTGGTAGAGCGGTCGGCTGTTAACTGACTGGTCGTAGGTTCAAATCCTACTTGGGGAGAATTTCTAGTTAAGGATTTTTTTATGATATTTTCTATTTTTGAACATATATTAACTCATATCTCTTTTTCAATCGTTTCAATTGTAATTACGATTCATTTGATGAGCCTATTAGTCGATAGAATCGTAGAACTATACGATTCGTCAGACAAAGGCATAATAACTACTTTTTTTTGTATAACAGGATTCTTAATTTCTCGTTGGATTTCTTTGGGGCAGTTGTTGCCAGCGCTTTCCCGGGCCAAGCCGGAATTCTTTATTAGAAAGGGCAGGAAAAGCCCGAAGGCTGCTATCCCAATAGGCCAGCGGGCGGAACGAGGCGCATTATTGCGGCAATCATACCACCGCGGTCGAAAAAGCGTGTTCCCTTCAGATAACACGCACCGTAGGCCATCCTCGGCCTTCTTCGTTTTCGATGAAAAAGAAATCCAATCTCGATCTCCGAAAGCGTTTTCCCGGATGATGGACCAGAAATCCAATCTATGGGTCATGAGTCAATCGAAGTTTTACCTTAGAGTGAGATTTCACATTTTCTAAGGTCCTAGACCTTAATCTAGGTGGTGACTTCTAAGGAAAAAGATTACAATCTTTGTCTTCATAGTTAGTCTCATAGTGGAAGGCCAAAGAAAAACAAAATCAATAGGCAAAAGTTTAAACATAATCAAAATGCAGACAATAGTAGGTCATACGATTAATGGCCTATAGTCGCATGTTGTGAGACCATAGGTGGGACCATCACATCCCTGGCAACTTACCGAGACCCTATGGTCGATCATACGGTCGATCCTACGATCGATGGTTTTGGTCGAATTGTGCGACCGTAAGATCCAAAATCAATTTTTAAAAACAATTTTTTGAGAGTTTTCCATCTCATTCTACTTCTTTCTCCTGTGGTCTCTACTCAACTCGCCACCAGTGAGTTGCTACAGTGTCAACCATACAAACTTGGCGATTTTTCCTTCGATCTACAACCTACATTCTGTTCCACAAGGTATGTTCTCTACTCTCTTTCATTTTTTAAGCTTTCATACATAGGGTTTTTGCCATTTGTAGGGTTTTCTTCTAATTAATATTTTTCTGATGGTAAAAATTTGATTTTTATTGGGGCCTTTGCTATTGGCCAACCAATGGATGAAAGCCCTCAAGAAAATTTGAGTTTCATCGATTAGTTTAGTAGAAACTTGAAAATTTCCATTTTTGACCTAAATTTTGGGGTTTTTGCCCAATTGTCAAAATTATTCAAATTCGACCTACCTAGTTAAAATTTTTGATTGAATATGCATTGCAGGATGGTTTGGGACCTATGTAAGTCCTACTGACCAATGTTTGTGGTGAAAAGTGAGGCTTTTTCTCATTTTACGTCGTTATGTAGCCAAATTTTTCTAAATTTTCTAACTTGTTTTCTTGTTTTCTTTTCTTACAGCTATCATGGTTTGCACCAAGGTTCCTCGAGTTCATGACCCACTTCACTTCAAGTCTATGGAAGCAGAAGTGTGATATCCTTGGTTTGACCGAAAGAAGGTTGAAGGGGGTAGATGTGTAAACTTAGCCCACATAGCCCGTTTTGATGTCGAGAGGGCATTTGTCGATATGGGCTGGCTTCCAATGATCCTATATGAGGCTTACACTCACGCAGACTTGGTTAAGCAGTTCTACTATCACCTTCAGGTGGAGGTGACCTAGAAGATGTGGAGAGGGGCACAGAGCTTCGGATCACCAGCTAGGTAAAAAGGGGTTTCTATTTCTTTCAACTGCCATGAGTTGGCTGATCTCCTAGGTATCTCCAATGATGGGCAGTTGGTTTATTGTGCACCCAGAGAGCCATAATTTTTGTTTACACAGATGCGTGAAGAGATAAATAGTCAGATTCTTCAGGATGGCTGCTGGGAGCTAAAAGAAGTCAACCTGCATCCAGAGCCACGTGTCTATTGCAAGATTATCCAGCATAATTTGATTCCCTAGGGTGAACATTCTGAGATGTTCTCACAACTGACTCAGTACCTTCTGTAATGTATTTCTACTAGGCAGCATGTCTGTCTCCCATACATTATTCTCTGGACCATGCACCGAGCTACGTTTCCTGACAAGAGAGGCAACTTGCCCTATGGGCGGCTGATCTCCACCTTGCTTGTTTGTTTATAGGTGGACATAGTGGATGAGAGGATCCTTGAAGACTCCTTCTCAGCTGACCATGATTTGGAGGCCATCAGCAGGATGGGCATGAGAGAGATACAGGTCAGTGATGATGAGAGGAATGCTATGAGACGTCCTCTCACTCGGGTAGTGGTAGTAGATGTAGAGGAAGCAGTAGCAGAGACACACGAGGGTGGTGATGAGGAGGATGATGATCAGATGTACATGGATGTGGATAACATCCCTCTTCCATCGCCACAACATTCTACTGGAGCTGGCCCTTCTAGGGCTTCTCAATCAGCTGGCCCTTCACGCCCACCACCAGATGACATGATGTGGCTGTTACATGAGATTAGAGAGGCTCAGCGCATGACTGATTGGAGAGTTAGAGAGCTTCTAGATGCCCAACGCTCTACAGACTAGCGGGTAGCGGATCTGACGGCTAGTCTCTGAGAGACTCAAACTTTGGTGGCCTGGTTTCATGAGAGTATATGCTGAGGACTACGATAGTGATCGTGAGGCACCTCCTCCTTTAGCACCTCTAGCTCCATGATTGCCCTTTATATCTTTTTCCCTTTTATATACTATAGAGTAACTGTTCGGATTGTGGATTGTAGCCTAAATTTGATGTACACTTGTCTTATTTCCATATATATATATAAAATTGGTTTCCCCTTTACATATGTCCATTATTCTTTTTCTTAGTTTATGTCTCATACAACACAGGTGTTTATGGTGTGTCCTTATTACAGCTTTTAAATTTTATCCTAACTCAGTTCATGACTCATGTGGAAGTAGTTAGGTCAATGGGTAGAACCTAAGATGGTCTGATACCAAGTTGTCACACCCCAATTCTGGTCTAACCATAATGGTGTGATGAACCGCCAGTAAACTAACGGTTCACCCAAGATTTCGCATAGGTCGTACCCATCATATCAGACCACACACACATTTCACATTAATAATCAAAAGTAATAAACAAATACGTGGAAGACCTATGGATAATGAACTGAGAGTCTAACAATGATAAATAAGTATTTAACCCAATTATCTCCAAACCACAAGACATAAAAATAAAAAATCAATTACATATCCGATGTTCAAACTATAACTAAACCTAAGCAAAATCACATTGGTTGCACTCGCATGATGAATCATGCGCATCTTCTTCAACTTCTCCAACTATCGTAGCAACGTGTCCATACGTCGGCGTATTCATGTATACTTCAACTGTAGGACTGGCATCATTAAATAAAAATATTCCACATAGAAAGGGTAAGGACACATCACGGCTCAGTGAGCAAACAAAACAATACAAAAAACATATGCATGCATTCAATTCATATCTTTGGTCTAATTTTTAAGTTTACAATATGCTATAGAAAGGTTTGGTGGCCGCCGGACCTTTATACACGAGTGTGTGAATCTGCCCAATGGACCAAACACCATTTTCGTCCCACATGCACCTACCATGGAATAGAGATAGAGTTAAAGTGTCTGGATCAAACACCGCCAACAGTTCCCCTGATGCCCTATGCATACCAACAATAAGCCCTTATTAACGAGGGCTTACAAATTGGGCTCGCAGCTAACCAATCCTAATGCCAAATAGTGTATCCAAGGCCTCACCCTAGCATCCCTCAATTCTTCCATAGAGATAGAGCTAAAGCCCCCGGTAGAGTTAGAGACCACACGGTCCGAGACCACCTCCCCTGATGCCCGGCGACGTAATAGTTCTGCTAAGCTACTGGTGTTACGACGATGTTAGTGGGCAAGACATGAGTAGAGATAGAGCTAGAGTTTGGTGACAAGGTCGAAGACCACCATGCCACGTCCTCCCCTGATGCTCCACTCGCATCCAACACACCAACCACACACATACATTCACATGCATATTCCTAGCATCATCATCATCATCATGTTATAAATAAATGAAATTAAATATGCATGAACAGTAATAACAGGAATATTGGATGACATGTGAGATACACAATACAAGCATACATGCATATAATCAATCATGCCATTGGACTTTATAAAAATAAATAGTTTGTTATTATCCAATTAGTTTAGGTCTTGTTCCCTCACCTATTAGCAATTATTGAAGTCCTTCTAAGCCTTGAAATTCTCTTTGAATTGATTTAACAACCTAAAAATTATATGAATTTAAGTTACGGTTCATATGTGACATGTTACAGTAGTCAAAAATCAAAATAGAGCACTGGTAGGTGTCTGATTAGTCCTATGGTCTCATGCTATGTCGACCTTACTGTCAATGGTCATACCCTACTTCGCATATGGTGAGACCATAGCTGCGACCATATGATTTCTGAAATTTTTCCGAATGCCTATGGTCGATCCTCTGGTCATACTGGTCACACTATGGTCAACCGTGGCTGTGACCTTGAGATTTTTGGTCAAAGTCTACATGAAATTTGAGTTCTTCCTTGGTCAATTCTTCTGTTATTCAATGGGATTTATTCTAAGGTCATCCTATGCCCATCATCAGTTATTTCTTATCAACCTTAATCATCAAATTTACTCATCGTGGTTCTCCTTGGGATTTTCTCAAGAAAATTACATAGATCATAATAAGTTGATATTTCCAATCCTCCATAGAAGTTTTATTCTTAGAGTTTACATCTCCAAAGATTCATTTCATACCTTTGCCAATAATAGAGAGCCAATATCTTTCCAGCAAATTCTTCTCCTTAGCGTTTTCTTCTTCTCCTTCTCTTCCTTTTCTTCCTACTCTTTCTCTAGGGTTTACTAATGTTCTAAAAGAGTGGAAAAGGACTAAGGGATGTCCTTTATATAGAGAAAAACTCTTCATATAATGTCCTCTTTCAATTAGGAAAGCAACCCCATAGTTTAGGAAAGTTTTCAAAACTCGGAGTTTGATCTGAGTTCTCACGGTCGATCATACAGTCGCATAAATCATCGATCGTATGGTCGAAATCTTTGACCATGGGATTCTGGATTTGAGATTTTTGGTTCCCTTCCTTATGGTTGACCATACTTACCCAGGCATGCAACCTTAGGTATGTTTTTAGTGTCTTTAACTCGATTCTCATACCTGGTTTGTGATCTATCTACACACGCTCGGTCCACTTGGTCCAAGAATGATGGGAAGACCTGGCACAACATGGTTAAACCAAGTTAGTATAGTGTGGGTCTTACAATCAAGTCACTGTGGGTGCACTAGGAAAGGAGGTACACTCTGATGCCATTCATAACGCCAATATCACTAAATCTAGTCTACGAGACAATAATTTTGCACAAAAGGAAGCCAACAATAGGACAACCAACTTCACTGGTAGAAGGGCAACTAACAAAACCCTCTGTATAACTCAAACCATGAGAAAAAGTACCATGGCTAAGACAGCACCCATGGGAAACCGTCCAGCTATCCCACCTACCACCAGTCTCAAGTGTTTCAATTGTGGGGAGACTAGACATTTTTTTGGAAATTGTCCTCACCCTCTTAAAGCAGCTAAGATAAGAAAAGTGTATGTTGTATCATTTGAAGAAACAGAAGCTTCCCCAGACATGGTGACAGGTATGTGCTTAAAATTGATTACATTCTAGATTTCATGCATGAACTAAATTATAGTAAATTGCCTTAGGTACTGTAACTGTAGTGGGAGTTCCGACAAAGGTACTCTTTGATTCAAGGGCTACCCAATCCTTTGTATCTCCATTCATTGGAGAGAGTATCGAAGGTAATACATAACCCCTCGAGTCACCATTGGTTGTCCGATTGCCTTTTGGTATGGAAGTGATTCTTAACGAATACCAAGGACCATGCCTAGTCCTAATAGATGGTAGAATATTGGAGTTAAACCTAATTCCACTAGACATGTCAGACTATGACATAATTTTGGGTATGGACTGGTTATCTCTATAGAACGAAACTCTCCAATGTACGGAGAAGAAGTTGTTGTTCGATGAAGGTTATGGGAATACGTTTGAGTTCGTAAGAGATAGAAAGTCGAAGAAGATGAAATTATTCCTCTCTGCACTTAAGATAATTAATTGTTTACATAAAGGGGGAGTAGGATTTCTTGTGTCTTTCCTTGATGTAACTGCAGATAGACCATGGTTAAAAGACCTTGAGGTGGTAAAAGAATTTCCTGATGTATTCCTTAAAGACTTACTAGGATTGCCAACAGATCGAGCAATAGAGTTCACAATAGATCTGCAACTAGGAACAACACTGGTGTCTAAGGCTCCATAAGAATGGAACCTACAGAACTGAAGAATTGAAGGTGTAGTAACAAGAACTATTGGATAAAGGTTTTATGTCACACCCCTAATTCTGGACAAACTAAAAGTGTGATGAATGGTCAAAGAACCAACGGTTCAACCAGAATCTTGTAACAATCATGCCAACCATCTATACCAAATACATATTTTTAAAGATATAGCTAGAGGGTCCAAATCACACACTACCAATACTTCCCCTTACGTCCTACCCATACGAATACATATGCCCCTACTGGTAAGGGCTTATAAACTGGGCTCGCAACTAACCAATCATAATGCCATCCAAATGTATCCAAGGCCTTACCCCAATACCCCTCAATACCATAAAGATTGTAAAGATAGAGCTAGGGCTCCTCAACAAAATCAAAGACCACAAGGTCCGCGAACACCCCCTGATGCCCTACTACTTACTAGTTCCGCTAAGGTAACAGTGATATGATGATGTCAATGCAAAGCATGGTTTAGGGATCACATACCTCTCCCCACACAGTACACCAACCACACTCACAAACACATGCCTATTTCTAGCATCATCCACAATAAGATAAAAATAGTAAAATAAATATGCATGAACAGGAATAGCAGTAATATTGGATGACATGTGAGATGCACATTACAAGCATACAAGCATGGTATTAATCATGGCATTGGACACAATAAAAGAAAAGTAATTTGTTATTATCCGGTTAGTTTAGGTCTTGTTCCCTCACCTCTGATCGTAGTTTTGATCTCTTCCAAGCTTCGGTACATATCTTGTACTAGTTGACAACCTAAATAATTTATGAGTTTAAGTTAAGGTTTATATGGTATTTAGTCCCATTGGTCTCGAATCCAACTTGCCGTTAAAACAGGCTCTTAGTAATTGAGTGGTTGATTCAGTGACCTCAAGTTTATTTCGACCATAGACTGTGTGGTCGAATGTGTGGTCACACATCATACTTCCATTGATGCAGCCACACAACCCTGTATGACTTCTCGAGAGTCTGTAGTCATTCAATGGTCACTTTGTGGTCGATTGCGGCAACACAACTTACATGTTGTGTTTGAAGGTCTTTCTCAGTCCAACACTTAGCTCATTGTTGGAACATCTCCTAGGGTATATTTATTGCCTAATTCATGAGTTTTCTATCAATAAATCATTCCCTAACCCTATTCCATGGTTACTCTTGAGATTCAATTGAGAGATTGCATGATCTCAATTATAATGTTAGGTTTAGATCCTAAATACATTGTTGGGAGATCAATTCTGACCATCCTATATGTCACACCCCAATTCCGTACTGTTCAGAATGGTGTGATGAACCGCTAATAAACCAACGGTTCAATTAGGATCTCAAATAGGTTTTGTCCATTTGCTTAAACCATACACATCCACAACCACAATCAGAATAAATACACAAGGAGAAGTCTTAAATATTAAATGAACTAAGAGTCTAATGTGATAATCATAAATAAAATAACCAATTATCTTTCATTAACTAAGACATAAGTAAATAAAATAATCAATTACATTTCCTCTATAACTCAAATAAAAATTTAATAAAAAAGGAATGAGTTGCATTCGAATAAAGAATCATGCATCTCCATTATATCTTTTGCATCCATCGTCGCAACATGCCTGTATGCGGGAGCATTCATATAATCTTCTACGGTCATACCTGCATCATCAACTAAAAATATTTGAATTCAAAAAGGGTGAGCACACATCACAGCTTAGTGAGCAAACAAAACAATGCAACAAACATATGCATGCATTCAATTCATATCTTTGGTCTGGTATATAAGTTTGCAATGTGCTATTGAAAGGTTCGGTGGCAGCCTCGCCTCTATACACAGGGTGTGTAAGCCCACGCAATAGATCAAACACCATTGTCGTCCACATCCACCCCACCATGGAATAGAGATAGAGTTAAAGTGCTTAGGACCGCACCGCATCACACTTCCCCTGATGCTCTACTCATACCAACACGTAAGCCCCTGTTGGCGAGGGCTTGCAAACTGGGCTCTCAACTAACCAATCTTAATGTCAAACAGTGTATCCAAGGCCTCACCCCAGCATCCCTTAATATGTCCATAGAGACAGAGCTAAGGCCCCCCGACAGAGTCAAAGACTACACGGTCTGAGACCACCTCCCCTGATGCCCTACGACGTAGTAGTTCTGCCAAGGTAATGTCCATACGACGATGCTAGTAGATAAGACTTGAGTAGAGATAGGGCTAAAGTGTTTAGGACCACACCGGATCACACTTCCCCTGAGGCCCCACTCGCATCATGTACAACATTAACCATACACAATCATTCACATGCCTATTCCTAGCATCATCATCATCATCATGTTGTAAATAACCTGAATTAAATATGCATGAACAGTAATTACAAGAATAGTAGATGACATGTGATATGCACATTACAATCATACAATCATTGCATCATACATGGTATTGGACTTAATAAACAAAAATAGTTTATTATTAGCCAATTAGATTTGGTCTTATTCCCTCACCTTTGATTGAGTGTAGATCCTCTTTCAAGCATTAAGAATCACTTTTATATCACTACGAGAACCTAACAAGTCGATAGATTTTAATTAGAATTAATTTCAATAATTTTAAGCTTGCTATATTGCTAGGGTCACAGGTTGGGTTGCAGGTACGGTAGCAGTTTTCTACGACCCCAGGGTGTAGGGTCGGTCATGGGGTCGGTTACCCATCGACCCTAGGTGCGACCATAGCCTCCCTGGACTTCCCGGGAGCATGGGGTCGATCCTGTGGTCCAGTAGGGTCGGTTACCAATCGACCCTACGTGCTACCACACGTAGTTTGAGTCGACCTTTCATCTTACAATCCATTCTTTCATGTTTGGATCCTTTGGCTTACTTTTATAGTCCATTCTATGATTGTTCTATGTGTCAAAACTCCAAGTTACACACTTTACTTTGTTTACAATGATTTCCTCCATGGATTCCATTGGAATTTACCCATGGATGGATGATTTGGGTTTCTCTTAGACCTTACCCTCTTCATGAACTATTCTAGGGTCTTACATAATTCACGGAGAATGTATTCATACCTTAGGTTCGCTCATATTCAGAGATTTCTCTGAATTTATTCTCTTTAGTATTCTTCTCCAATTTTCCTTCTCTTCTCATTCTCTTCTCTTTCCCTCACATTCAATTAGGGTTTCAAAAGGAGTAAAAGAGGCTAAGAGATGTCCTATTTATAGAGAAAAACCTCCCAAAATAAGTCCCATCATGATTAGGAAAGGATCCCCTTGAAATTAGGAATGTTTTCTAATTACGGTTTCAGTTTGTCATCCTAGGGTCAATGCTAGGGTTGCAAGACCCGTCGACCCTAGGGTCTCAAGTCATCCGACCCTAGGACTGAAAAGTCATGGGTTGGACTATTGAGGTGGGGTCGACCCTACCTATTTAGGCATGCAACCCTACCCTCAATTTTACTATTTTTGGTCAATTTCATACCTGGTTTTGTGATTTCCTTCACGCACTTGGTGCACTTGGCTCAACCATGATAGGTAGACCTGGTACAAGGTGGTAAGATCGATTAGATTGATACGGGTCTTACAACTCTCCCTTCTTATCAAAAATTTTGTCCTCGAAATTGGTACATACCTTCCGAGCAAAAAGATGAGGGTATTGCTTTCGCATAGCATTCTCTTATTCCCATGTGATTTCTTCTATATTTCTGCTTCTCCAGGTGATTTTAACATAATATATGACACGGTTGCGTAGTCGTTGGACCTTTCGGCTGGTGATTTCAGTTGGTGTTACTTAAAATGTCAAATCATCTGTCAAATCAGGTGGATCTATTGTCAAAACGTGCATTGGATCTCTGACGTACTTCTTCAATAATGAAACATGGAATACATAATGCACACTTGACATAGATGGTGGTAGTGCTCACTGGTAAGCCACTTTTCCACATTTGGCTAGAATCTCAAATGGCCCGATATATCTCGGACTTAGTTTCTCTGTCTGTCTAAACCGTTTTAAACCTCGCATAGGTGATACTTTCAAGAATACCTTATCACCTATGAAGAATTCAAGGTCTCGGTGTCGAGTATTTGCATACTGTTTCTAACGATTTTGAGCCGTTCTTACTCTTTCCTTGATAATGTCGACTACTCGACATGTCTCTTCAACAAATTCTGGTCCAACAATGCTACGTTTTCCAACTTCATTCCAAAACAAAGGAGTTTGACACTTCCTACCATATAGTGCTTCATAGGGTGACATCTGTATAGTAGCCCGATAGCTATTGTTATAAGAGAACTCGATCAATGGTAATTTTTCATCCCATGATCCTTTAAAATTAATTACACAGGCTCAAAGCATGTCTTCTAAAATCGGAATGGTACGCTCCAACTATCTGTTTGTTGAGGATGGAATGCAGTATTAAACTTCAATGTTGTACCCATAGCCTTTTGCAATCCTTCCCAAAACATTGAAGTAAGTCGTGGATCTTTGTCGGACACAATGCTTTCAGGTACACCGTGTAATCTGACAATATTATCCACATACAACTTAGCTAACCTCTCCAGTGTATACTGAGGTCGTATAGCTATAAATCGAGCCGTTTTAGTCAGGCGGTCTATAATCACCCAAACAGCATCAACTACTCGGGGAGTCAATGGTAACCCGATGACGAAGTCCATAGTGATGCAGTCCCATTTCCATGCTGGTTCCAGTAACGACTGTAATAGTCCTGCAGGTCATTGTCCTTCAGCCTTCACCCTCTGACAATTTAGGCATTGAGACATGAATTTAGCTACATCTGCTTTCATTCCTCTCCACCAATATAATTTCTTTAGATCATGATACATTTTTGTACTTCCAGGATGTATCGAATAGACGGTGGTATGGGCTTCTTTCATTAGTCGATGTCTAATGTCCAAACTTTATGTTTCAGGTACACATATTCTTCCACTGTACTTCAGTACCTTTTCATCGTCCAAGGCAAACTCAAGATAGTCCTACCTTTTTCAATGTCCTCATAAACTGTTCTTAGATAAGGGTCTGATCTCATAGCCTATTTTCACTTCATCAATTATATCAGGTACAATCTTCAATGTGGCAAACATATTTGAAAACCGATGAATAAACCCTTGGTTGGTTGATTCACACGGTGCATCTATTACGAACTGCTCATTACCGTAATTGAACACTTTTCTGGTAGTACACATTACGGCAGTTGTGTTAACCTCTCATTGAGATTTTGTGATTGCTTTTCTACTCAGCGCATTAGCTACCACATTAGCTTTCCCCGGATGACACCGGATATCACAATCATAGTCTTTCAATAGTTCTAGCCATCTTCTTTGTCTCATATTCAACTCCTTCTGATTAAAGAGATAAGTGAAACTTTTATGATCTGATTTAATCTGAAATTTTCTCCGTACAAGTAATGTCTCCATATCTTCACAGCATGTACCACTGCTACTAATTCCAAGTCATGAGTGGGATAGTTCTTCTCATGTGTCTTTAATTGTCTTGAGGCATATGCAATTACTTATTCTCCTTGCATAAGTACACATCCTAAACCCAATCCTGATGCATTAGTGTACAAAATATATGGCTGTCCTGGAATCGAAATATTTAATATCGGAGCAGATATCAATCTAGCCTTTAATGTTTGGAAACTCTTCTCCCATTTATCAGTCCAAACGAACTTTTTTTCCGTTCTTAGTCAAACTGGTGAGAGGTACGGCAATTCAGGAATAGTCTTCCACGAATCATTGATAATACCCAGCTAGACCTAGGAAACTTATAATTTCTGCAATGCTCTTTGGTGCTTCTCACTTCACAATGACTTCAATCTTGCTAGGATCCACTTTAATTCCCTCAGCGGATACAACATGGCCTAGGAAAGTGACTTTATTTAGCCAAAACTCACACTTTGTAAATTTAGCGTAAAGCTTCTCTTTCCCTAATCACTGCAAAGCGGCTCTTAGATTCATAATATGAGTTTCCTTATCCTTGGAGTAGACCAATATATCATCAATGAATACAATGATCGACGTATCCAACATATCATGGAATACCCAATTCATAAGTTCTATAAAAGTTGCTGGTGCGTTAGTTAATCCAAAAGACATGACCAAAAATTCATAATGTCCATATCTCGTCCTAAATGCTATCTTGGGAATATCTCCATCCTTGATCTTCAACTGATGGAATCCTGACTGAAGATCGATCTTGGAGAACACCTTGGCACCTTGCAACTGATCGAACAAGTCATCGATCTAAGGTAATGGGTATCGATTCGTGATTGTCGACTTATTCAGTTCTCGATAGTCTATACACAGTCGAACACTACCGTCCTTTTACTTTACGAATAATACTGGCGCTTCCCATGATGATATGCTAGGTCTGACGTAACCCTTGTCCAGTAGTTCTTGTAACTGTAATTTTAATTCCTTCAGTTCAGTAGGAGCCATTCAATAAGGTGCTTTAGATACTGGTCAGGCTCTGGGTATCAGATCTAGAACAAACTCTATAGCTCGGTCGGGTGGTAGTCATGGTTGTTCTTCAGGAAATACAACTGGAAAGTCACACATGACATCAATATCCTCCATTCGCGGTGCTTCCTTTGTGAGGTCGACCACTGAAACTAGATTCCCAACTCCTCCTTTCTCGAGCAATTTCCTAGACTTTAATGCAGAGAGGATGAGTTTTCGTTTACAACGAAGTTTGGTTCCCACAAAACTGAACTCCGCTCCTTTCTTGTCTTTAAATGTAAGCTTCTTTCGGCACATAATAGGTTTGCAGAATACTGAGCTAACCATTGCATTCCGAAGATGATGTCAAAGTCTGCCATCTCATGTTGAATCAAGGTTGCATCCAAGGTTTTCTCGTCAATAAGAACTGGACATGGTCCATAACCTTTTTCTAATTCCACTTCTAATCCCATCGGCGATCGTACAAGCAGTTTGTAGTTTAAAGATTTGAGGGGTAGGTTCAGCTTCTTCTAAATGACACAGATATAAAAGAATGAGTAGCTCCTAAATCAAAGAGTACTCTGGCGGGAATGCCATTAATAGGTACGATACATGTGATTTGTTTTAATTTAGTCTACATGCACACACAATGTAACACAAAATGAAAGGTTCAGGTCATACCTGTAACCACATCGGGCGATGCAGCAGCATCCTCAGATGTAACTGTATAAACCTTTCCTTGCTGTAGCTGCTTCCTGGGTTTAGGACACTCCCTTGAATAATGTCTTATTTGATGGCAATTATATCATTTTACTCCTTCGTTATTTTGCTTTTGTTGCGGTTGAGCTACTGGAGTAGTCTTGGCTGCAGCGTGAAAACCTTGAGTACGGAAGGGTTTGAATGTCCTTGTATTCCCTCCGTTATATGAATTTCCAGTTGGCCTTTTCATACCCCTGTTTTGAGCAAAATGGGTCTCTTTCCGGCTCGACTCTATCACCGAGCAATTTGTACAGCTTCATTGTAGACTTTCTTCTCAAGTCCTAGAACATGTTCACGAATACATCCCCTAAGTCCCATGACAAACCTTCGGGTCTTCGTATCTTCCTCTTGCATACTGACTGGTGCAAAGAAGAACAGCTCCTCATAACGCTGTTGATATGAATTGACAGTCATCTGTCCCTAATACAAACTCAGGATCTCTCTCCATAAAATCTCTGAAACATCTAGGAAAGTACTTCTCAATGAATGCCTCATTATATATACTCCAGGTTAATTGGGTGTGCTTTGTTAACAGATAATTCCGTGTGGACTTCCACCAGTGGTGTACATCGCATTTCAGCATGAATGTTGCACACAGTACTTTCTCCTCCTTAGTAACTGTCATCATCATGAAATTCCTATCCATTTCATCAATCCAGTGTGCTGGCCACAAAGGATCAACTGGCTTACCATTTTATTCCTTGGGCTTCATCTTCATGAAATGCTCGACTAGTCTGGAGTGGTCTAGCTGATACGAAATGTAGGCCCCATACATAGGTGGTGGGTACTGATAACCACCTTGAGCTACTTCAGGGTTCTGCAATTGAGCCTGCATGACTGGAGTTTGTGGTGCATGGGGTACCGTGTTACTTCCCCCTAGTACTGTGCTTGCCTGTCCTGCTGACATCGGTGTCGTCTGTGCAGCTGGAAAAGCCATGCCTATGGTAGCATGCATATTAGCTTGTACCTGTTGTATTTGCTGTAGCTGTTGTGCCAAGTTCATTACGACTGTAGCCAGGTCTATAGGTGGGGCTGGCAAGTTGGTAGGAATTGTCTGGCCATTAACCACGGACGGTGCCGTATTCAGATTCTCCTATGTCTCAAAATGTATATGGCTGTCTTCCTCCACAGGTGGTGGTGGAATAGAGTTACGGCTTTGTCTGGTCACTCTTTGCCCAGTCATTTTCTGTTCTGATGATGGTAGTGCCTGTAAACGATGATAGCACATGTGAGGCAATCAATATAATTGTTCTCCAGTAAAAAATCCAACTAATCAATATAATTTTCAAATTTTTCAGATCATTCTGACAAAAATACTGTATTTTCCATCATAGGGTTGATGGTAGGGTCGATCATTATGCGACCCTAGGGTATGCGACCCTGAGAATCACTATCAGCTTACCGAGAGCCTAGGGTCGATGGTAGGGTCGGTATATGTCCGACCCTAGGGTCAATCCCTAGTTCTCTGTCAGAACAACGAGATGCTAGAGTCGATGGGTGGGTCGGAGGTAGGGTCGCAAGTTTTGGACGAATTATGCGACCCTACGATCCAGAATCATGTTTTTAATCCCGATTTTGGATTCATTTCCCATTCATTCTCCTGCCTTCCAACTCAACTCGTTTCTCTGAGTTGCTACAGTAACGACCCCTACCTGTTTGGTGACCCTATCTTTCGTTCATGACTACCACTCCTTCTCTGTAGGTATGTTCTCTAGTGTTTCATGTTTTTAAAGCTTTCTAACTAGGATTTTGCACATTTACATCAATTTCTTCAAATTAAACTTTTTTCAACCATAAAAATTTTAGTTTTATTGTGGGCTTTTGCTATTGGTCACCCAATGGACGAAAGCCCTCAAAAATATTTGAGTTTCATCGGTTGGTTGTCTAGAAACTTGAAATTTTCCATTTTTGTCCTAATTTTTGATATTTTTTGAATTTATTAAAATTTCTTCAAATTCAAACTCTCAAATTTAAATTTCCAACTGTATGAGTCTTGCAAAGTAGTTTAGAACCTATGTAAGTCCTCCTTCCCAAGTGTATGGGTGAAAAGTGAGGCTTTTGACCAATTTATGCCGTTATAATGCCGAAATTTTTGGGTTTTTCACCATTACTGATCTATTATCTATTTTTATTTGTTTTGGCAGATAACATGGCTCGTACCAAGGTTCCTAGGTCTCATGACCTAGTCCGCTTCCACTGCAAGGTGGCCGAAGCTCAGTATGCTCACTATGTGCATAAGAAGGTAGAGGGAAGTCGGTTAGATAATGATGAGAGTATGATCTCGGATAAACCCAAACCATCAACCCATGGTTAGGTTTTCATAGAAAACTATGGGAGATTACATGAAAGCTATCTAGGTGGATGATTCATGGTTCTAGACCATGGAATGAATGTTGAATGGACTGTAGGAGAAAGCCATAGGACCCCAAACACAAAGGATGGACTAAAAGGAGGGAAATTGACCAAAATCCACCGAGGGTCGCACAGAGGGTCGATGACCATCCGACCCTATGTGATCCTGAGGATCGACCCTCAGTGTTCAGGAAGTCCAGATTGGGGATGGTCGCACCGAGGGTCGATCATGACTCTGACCCTACCACCGACCCTCAGTTAATAGAATTGTTTTTAAATTCTGAATAAATTGTAAATAAATTTTGTCGGCATTGTTAGGTCTTCTCGTAATATAATAACATTATAAAGGTGATTCTAAAGCTTGAAAGAGTATCTATTAGCAAGCTAAGGTGAGGGAACAAGACCTAAACTAACTGGTTAATAATAAACTGTTTTACTTCTTGAGTCTAATGCCATATTGATTCTATGCATGTATGCTTGTGTGTGCATTCAACATGCCATCCAATATTTCTATTAATTGTTCATGCATATTTATTTTACTACTTATAACATGATGATGATGATGATGATGATGATAGGAATATGCATGTGAATGTTTGTGTTTGGCCAGTGTATATGGTGAGGGTAGGGATGGTATCAACCAGTACAACCATGACCATTCTTCATGGGGTGTATATTGTGCCATGGACTACTCAAGTCATGTCCACTGATGTCGTCGTATCGCCATTACCATAACAGAACTATTATGTCGTAGAGCATCAGGGGAGGTGTTCTCGATCCTTGTAGTCTCTGACTCTACCAGGGGGCCTTAGATCTATCTCTACGGATGTTCTGAGGGATGCTGGGGTGAGGCCTTGGATACACTGTTTGGCATTAGGATTGGTTAGTTGCGAGCCCAGTTTGCAACCCTAGCCAGCAGGGGTTTATTTGTTGGTATGGTATCAATCGGTACAGCCATGCCATTTTCATGGGGTGTATATTGTGCCATTTTGGGTGCTGTGGGTGACAATGTAGGAGTCATTGGGCGTATCCACACACTTGTGTATAGAGGTGCGGCGGCCACCTATCCTTTCTATAGCACGGTGCAAACTTTAAACCGGACCAAAGATATAAATTGATTGCATGCATATGTATTGTTGCATTGTTTTGTTTGCTCACTGAGCCATGATGTGTGCTCACCCTTCGATGTCGAATATTTTTAGTTGATGATGCAGGTTTAACCGTTGAAGACTATATAAATGCTCCTGAGTACGGGAACGTTGCAGCGATGGTAGCTGAAGATGAAGCGGATACACATGACATCTCTTGCGAGTGCAACTCATGAGTATTCGATTAGATTTTTATTTTATTTATTTGGATTATTAAAGACATGTATTTGATATTTATTTACTTATGTCTTGGTTGATACAGAATAATTTTTTATTTAACTATTGATATCACAATAGATTCTCAGTTCATTTTATTATAAGACTTCCGCTATTTGTTTTATTTACTCTGATTATTTATGTGGATGTATGGAGTTTAGATAACATGGATATAGCCTACTCGAGATCCTGGTTGAACCGTTGGTTTATTAGCGGTTCATCACACCATTCTGAATAGTGTAGAATTGGGGTGTGACAGGCCGTCTGTAAGATGGGTGTGCGGGATACTCAGGTTAGTGATGATGAGAGGTACACTCTGGTGCGTCCTCGTACTCGGGTGGAGGTGGCAGACGCTAAGGCAGCAGTAGTAGCAGCCGTGATAGCAGTGCTTCATGGGGGTGATGCTGAGGATGAGGATCGTATGTACATGGATGTGGACTCCATACCTCCTCCATCACCTCCACATTCTACTGGAGCTGGTCCATCTCAGACTCCTTCATGCATGGCTGGTCCTTTACGCCCACCATCTGATAATATGATGGGATTACTGCGTGAGATCAGGAAGGCTTAGCGTGCGACATATTTGAGAGTGGGAGAGCTTCTGGATAATCAGCGTGCTTCTGATCAGTGGATGGCTGTGTTGACTGCTAGTCTCTAGACGACCCAGACTCAGGTAACCTAGTTGACTAGAGTCTATGCTGAGGACTATGACAGAGATTGTGAGGCAACGCCTCCTCCATCACCTCTAGCTGCATGATGTATTTTTCTTTTTATTCTACTTTTGTATTACAGAGTAATTGTCCGGGTGGTGGACTGTACTCTGCTTTGGATATGTATATAAACTTGCTTTTGGTTTGATGTATATAAAACTTGTTTCTCCCTTTATATGTGCATTATTCTCTTTTTTAATTTTGTCTCAAACAATATAGGAGCTTACAGTGTGTTCTTATTAAAGTTTTAAAATATTATCCTAACTTAGTTCACGAACTTTTGAAGAAGTATACCGGTTTAATAGACAGGGCCTGAGTGGTCTGATACAAAGTTGTCACACCCCAATTCTGCACTATTCAGAATGGTGTGATGAACCGCTAATAAACCAACGGTTCAACCAGGATCTCAAATAGGCCGCGTCCATTTCCTTAAACCATACACATCCACAACCATAATCAGAGTAAATACACAATAGCGGAAGTCTTAAATATTAAATGAACTGAGATTCTAATGTGATAATCATAAATAAAATATCCAATTATCTTTCATTGACTGAGACATAAGTAAATAAAATAATCAATTACATTTCCTCAATAATTTAAATAAAAATCTAATAAAAAACGGATGAGTTGCATTCGCATGACCAATCATGCGTCTCCATTATATCTTCTGCCCCCATCGTCGCAACATGCCCATATGCAGGAGCATTCATATAATCTTCTACGGTCACACCGACATCATCGACTAAAAATATTAGAATTCAAAAAGGGTGAGCACACATCACGGCTCAGTGAGCAAACAAAACAATGCAACAAACATATGCATGCAGTCAATTCATATCTTTGGTCTGGTATATAAGTTTGCAATGTGCTATAGAAAGGTTCGGTGGTCGCCTAGCCTCTATACACAGGGAGTGTAAGCCCACCCAATGTATCAAATACCATTGTCATCCACATCCACCCCACCATGGAATAGAGATAGAGCTAAAGTGCTTAGAACCACACCGCATCACAATTCCCCTGATGCTCTACCCATACCAACACATAAGCCCCTGTTGATGAGGGCTTGTAAACTAGGCTCACAAGTACCAATCCTAATGTCAAATAGTGTATCCAAGGCCTCACTCCAACATCCCTCAATACGTCCATAGAGATAGAGCTAAGGCCCCTTGGTGGAGTCATAGACTACATGGTCCAAGGCCACCTCCCCTGATGCCCTACGACGTAATAGTTCTGCTAAGGTAATGGGGATACGAAGATGCTAGTGGACAAGACTTGAGTAGAGATGGGGAAAAAGTTCTTAGGACCGCACCGCATCACACTTCCCCTAAGGCCCCACTCGCATCAAGTACACTAACCACACAATCATTCATAGCCTATTCCTACCATCATCATCATCATCATGTTGGAAATAAACTGAATTAAATATGCATGAACAGTAATAACAGGAATAGTAGATGACATGTGATATGCACATTACAATCATACAATCATAGCATCATGAATGGTATTGGTCTCAATAAACGAAAACAGTTTATTATTAGCCAATTAGTCATGCCATCTTGCCCTCAATTTTACTATTTTTGGTCAATTTCATACTTGGTCTTGTGATTTCCTTCACGTACTTGGTCCACTTGCCTCGACCATGATAGGTAGACCTAGTACAAGGTGGTAAGATTGGTTAGTTTGATACGGGCTTACACTATACCTATAGAGATAGGTTCTTGCCTTTGCCCCTTGTTGTAGAGAAGAATGGCAAGTTTCCCCTTTTTCCTTTTTCTCCTTCTCCTTCTCTCTTAGGTTTAGAGTATTAGAATAGGTTCTAAAAGAGGGAGAGAGGCTAAGGGACGTCCTCTATATAGAGGAAAAACCTCCATATTGAGCCCCCTCTCAACAAGGAAAGAGATCCTCTAAACATAGAAAGATTCTAATCTCGGAGTCAGTTATAAATTTGTGTGGCAGAATGTGTGGTCTCAAAACCTGTCGACCACACAAGACAAAAGTGCTTCTACAAAACTAAATCTGATTGTCCTCACTTTCTGACTGTATGGTCGGCCACACAATGGCTAGCAGTTGGCCATATACTATTTTTGGTTTATTTTACTCACCTAGCCTTATATATCCTTCATACGGTTGGTCCGTTCAAACCCGCTATGACGGGAAGACCTGGCACGACACGGTTAAACCTAGTTAGAGGAGTGCAGATCTTACAACTCTTCCCTTAAATAAATTTTATCCTCAAAATTTGCACATACCTTCAGAGTCAAATAGGTGAGGATATTGCTTTTACATGGCATTTTCTTTTTCCCACATTATCTCTTTCCCATCTTGGCCTCTCTATATTACTTTGCCATAATAGATGTAACGGTTGAGTAGACATTAAACTTTTTGACCTGGGACTTCAAAAGGCATTACTTCGAATGTCAAGTCTTCAGTCAAATCAGGTGGATCTATTGTTAAAATGTGCATTAGATCTCTGATGTACGTCATCAACAATGAAACAAGAAATACATCAAGCACATTCGACATAGATGGTGGTAATGCTAGCTAATACGCCACCTTTTCACGTTTAGTAAGAGTCTCATAAGGTCCAATATATCTGGGACACAACTTATCCTTCTTACTGAATAGCTTCAAACTACGCATATGCGATATCTTCAAGAATACCTTGTCACCTACCGTAAATTCAAGGTCTCGGCGTCTTTTATCTATACACTATTTTTGATGATTCTGAGCTATCCTAACTCATTCCTTGATTATGTCGACTACTCAACACGTTTATATCGATAAACTCAGGTCCTATAATTCTTCCCTTTCTGATTTCATTCCAAAATAAAGGAGTTCGACACTTTCTACCATACAATGCTTCATAGGGTGACATCTGTATAGTAGCTTGATAGCTGTTGTTATAAGCGAACTCAATCAATGGTAACTTCTCATCCCAAGCCCCCCTTGAAATCAATAGCACAAGCACGGAGCTTATCTTCTAGGATCTGTATGGTTCCCTCTAACTGTCTGTCAGTCTGAGGGTGGAATGCGGTATTAAACTTCAATATTGTTCTCGAACCCTTCTTTAATCCTTCCTAAAACTTTGAGGTAATGCGAGGATCTTGGTCCTACACAATGCACTCAGGTACATTGCGTAATCAGACAATATTATCCACATATAGCTTAGCTAACCTCTCCATCAAATACTGGGGTCGTATTGCAATGAAACGAGCTATCTTTGTAAGTCAATCCACAATTACCCAAACTGCGTCAACTGATATAAATGTTAACCTAGTGACAAAGTCCATAGTAATTGTAAGACCCGTGTCAATCTAACCCGGTCTTACCACCTTGAACTAGGTTTACTAATCATGGTCGAGTCAAATGACCAAGGACGTGAAGGAGATCGAGATCCCAATATCAAATCGACCCAAAAACACTTAAATTAGGGGAAGGGTCGCATACCCAGCTAAGCAGGGTCGGAGGACCTCCCAAAACAGAAAGTCAGACCCTCGATTTTGGAGGGAGGGTCGGACAGCTTAAGACCCTAGGGTCGACGGGATCATCGACCCTCCCATCGACCCTCGGTTTCTACCGAATATAGAAATTAAGAAAATTTCTATATTTTTCGATTGGGATTCTTTCCAAATCCCAATGGGACTTATTTTAGGATGTTCCTAGTCTATTTAAAGGACGTCCCTAAGCCACTTTCACTCCTTTCACAACCGTAATCGAATTGAGAGAAAGAGAGGAGAAGGAAAGAGGAAGAAGAAAGGGAAGGAAGAGAAATTAAGCCAAAAGAGAAGAGTTGCAGAGAAAGATTAATCTTCTCAGGTATGGATACTAATTCCATGAGTTTCTACAGACCTTAGGCTAGTTAATGTTGAGAGTGTGATCTCGGAGAAACCCAAACCATCAATCTATGGTTAGGTTTTCATGGAAAACCATAGGAAAGTGCATGAAAGCTATCTAGGTGGGTTATACATGGTTTTAGATCATGGAATGAATGTAGAATGGAATGTAGGAGCAACCCATAGGATATCAAGCACGAAGAATGGATTAAAAGTGAAAATTGGACCAGAGTGCACCATGGGTCGCACCCAGGGTCGATAGGCCATCCGACCCTAGGTATTCCTGACCATCGACCCTCAGCATTCGGGAAGTCCAGAATGAGGGAAGGGTCGATAGACCCATCGACCCTAGCATCGACCCTCAATTAACAGAATGGTTTTTAAATCTAGAATTAATTCTAATTAAATTTTATCGACTTTGTTAGGTCTTCTAGCAATATAATAACATTATAAAGGTGATTCTAGAGCTTGAAAAAGTATCTTGTAGCAAGCCAAGGTGAGGAACCTTAACTCTAAACTAAATTGGTTAATAATAAACTATTTTCTATTTCTTGAGTCCTATGCCATGCTTGATTCTATGCGAATATGTTTGTAATGTGCATACAGCATGCCATCCAATATTTCTATTACTTGTTCATGCATATTTACTTTATCGTTTATAACATAATGATGATGATAATGATAGGAATAGGCATGTGCTTGTATGTATGTGGTTGATGTGCTTGATGCGAGCAAGTATCATGGGAGGTGTGATGAGAACGTCAATAAACGTTAACCTTTGGCGGGTCTCAGCACTTTAGCTCTATCTCTAACTTAAGTCTTGTGCATTGGTATCGTCGTATCGCCATTACTTTAGCAGAACTATTATGTCGTAGAGTATCAGGGGAGGTGGTCTCGGTCCTTGTAGTCTCTGACTCTACCGGGGGGCCTTAGCTCTATCTCTATGGACATTCTGAGGGATGCTGGGGTGAGGCCTTGGATACACTGTTCGGCATTATGATTGGTTAGTTGCGAGCCCAGTTTGCAGCCCTCGCCAACAGGGGCTTACGTGTTGGTATGGCACTATATTGCAATAAACGTTACCTTTGTTATATAATGTTCATGATTGGGTGCATGTGAGTTGACGATAAACTTGATCTTCGGGTAACGTCACACACTCGTGTATAGAGGCAGAGTCAATAAACACGACCTTTGGCTACCTCAACCTTTCTATAGCATACTGCAAACTTTAAACCAGACCAAAGATATAAATTGATGTGCATGCATATGTATTGTTGCATTGTTTTTGCTACTCACTGAGCCGTGATGTGTGCTCACCCGTCAACGTCTAATATTTTTAGTTGATGATGTAGGTTATACCGTTGAAGACTATATGAATGTGTCTGCGTATGGGAACGTGGCAGCCTTGGAGGTTGAAGCTGAAGCGGATACACACGACTCCTCTTGCGAGTGCAACTCGTGTGTATTTGATTAGATATTTTATAGGTTTCTTTGTTTGATTTATTATGACATGTATTTGGTATTTAAATATTTATGTCTCAGTTGAAAATAGAATAATTTGCTATTAAATTAATGATATCATTTTAGTTCTCAGTTCATGTTACTATAAGACTTCCGCAATTGTGTATTTACTCTGATTATGATTATGGATGTGTGTAAGTTTAGATAACGCGGGGCTAGCCTATTTGAGATCCTGGTTGAACCTTTGATTTATTAGCCGTTCATCACACCATTCTGGTTAGACCAAAATTGGGGTGTGACAACTTGGTATCAGAGCATCTCAGCCCTTGTCCGCTGAACTAGCATACATTCAACACAATTGTGAACTGAGATAGGATAAAAATAAAAACAGTAATATTAACACATTGTAAGCACCAGTGATGTTCGAGACAAAATCTAAAAGAGAATAATGCATCTATTAAAAAGAGAAACAAGTTTACATAACAATGAGAGCGAAATGAAACATAAATATATAATGAAAGCAGAGTACAGTCCACAACCCAAACAGTTACTCTCTAGTACAAGAAAAATATGGTACAATCAAGAAGCTGGAGGTGAAGAAGGAGGCGGTGCTTCACGATCTCGGTCATAGTCCTCAGCGTAGACTTTTGTCAACCAGGCCACCTGGGTCTGGGTCGTCTGGAGAGTAGCTGCTAGGTCGGCTACCCTCCTATCAGTCGCCCGCTGGACCGATAACAGCTCATCCACCCTCATACGCTGAGCATCTAGCAACTCCTCCATCCTCAGATCAGATCTGCGTTGGGCATCCCTGATCTCCTACAGCATCTCCATCATGGCTGAAGGTGGAAGTGAAGGATCAGCCGAATGGGAAGGACCAACCTCAGGTGTAGGAGCCGCCGCAGAAGATGTACCAACTCCAGCCGCATGTGCGGGTGATGGCGGTGGTATCGAGTCGACGTCCATATACATACGATCGTCATCGTCGACCGGATCCACACGAGCTCTAGCAGAGCGGCAGCCGGCCTTCAAGATCGGCCATCTCGACCCGAGTGTGAGGGCGCACCATCGCGTTCCTCACCTCATCGCTAACCTCAGCATCTCGCAGCCCCATCTTGCAGATAGCCTCCCAATCTAGAGGTGACGAGAAGGTCTTCTCCTGGATCTTCTCATCTACCAGATCCACCCCCAGACGGATCAGTAGCACTGTAATCATGCATCCATAGGGTAGATTTCCCCTATGACCGGACAATGTAGAACTAATCATCGTCCGCATGATGATGTAAGGTAGGCAGACCGGCTGTTGAGTGCATTTAATGTAGATCAAGAACTGTGTCAGCTGAGAGACCCTCTCATAGTCCCCACTCTGCGGGATCAGATTATGCTGGATAATCTTGCAGAAGACCCGTGGAGCCGGACGCAAGTAACAAGCTCTCATCTGCCATCGATCAGGACGGAGCAACTGGTTGTCGATCTCTGCCCTCATCTCCATCTCAACAAACTGTGGCTCTCCCGGCACACATTACACCATGGGGCCATCATAGGGAATGCCCAACAGGTCGGCCAGCTACCGATAATCAAAAGAAATGTGCACCCCCTTGACGTAACTGGTGATGCGCAACTCCTGACCGTGCTCAACATCATTGTAATTCCACACCACCTGGAGATTACAATAAAACTGGCATACCAAGTCTGGACATGTGCCCGCGTCGTATGTGATGACAGGGAGCCACCCCATATCACCAAACGCTCCCTCTACATTGAACAAGGCTAGCTCAGCCAAGTTCACCATGCGACCCCCTTCAACCTTCTTACGGGCATACTCAGCATACTGTGCCTCGGCTTCATTCAAACGGAAGCGAAGCAGATCACTCACCCTGGGTACTTTGGTACAGGCCATAGTATCTGCAAAATAAGAAAGAGAAAAGAAACAAGGAGTTAGTGGGATAAAAATCCAAAATTTATTTAATAGTGACGTAAGTTGACCAGAAAACCTCAAATTTTCACCATACAAGTGGGTATGAGAACTTACGTAGGTTAAAACATATCCTACAACCCACATGCAGTAGGAAATTTTAACTGACGATGTCCAATTTGAAGAAATTCAAGAAAAATCAAAATTTCTGACAAATTAGGGCAAAAAGAGAAAATTTTATGTTTCTCGATAACCAACCGATGAAACTCAAAAATTTTTGAGGGCTTTCGTTCCTCGAGACACCAATAACAAAAGCCCCCAATAAAAATCGAATCTTTACGATTGGAAAAAGTTTAATTTAAAAAATAGGAGTTAAACGGGCAAAAACCTAGAAAAGAAAACCAAAAAATAGGTAAAAACGGGAAGACATACCTGTAGGGATGACGTGGACGTCGAAACCCAGAGTTAAACCGACCAAAAACAGTAGAGTGGCACTGTAGCAACTCAGAGAGTAGAGACGAGTCGAAATGGAGGAGGAATAGTGAGAAATGACCCAGAATCCGATCTTAAAAATATGATTTTTGGTCCGAGGGTCGGACAATTCGACTGACACCATCGACCCTCGGATCGACCCTCCCATCGACCCTCAGCTATCGGGAATCTGACAGAAAATCAAGGGTCGGACAGAGGGTCGGATACCCATCGACCCTCGCATCGACCCTCAGCTCTCGGGAAGAACAGGTCATTCCCAAGGTCGGATACCAAGGGTCGGACATACCATCGACCCTGACCATCGACCCTACATAGAAAAGATAGTATTTTTCACAGAATGAATTGAGGATTTTGAATTTTATATCGGTTAGCATGCCTACATGAAGTATAAATGATTTCTCACTGATTTTGATGATTTTCAGGCACCACCCATCTCAGAAGGAAAATATGTCTGGAAGAAGAGTAACCAGACAGAGTCAAACTGCAGTCCCACCACCACCACCAGTGGAGGAGACTAGTCAAGAGAATAACCATGCACCGGGAAATCCAGAACCGGTAAACCCTACAAATTTGCCACCTCCACCACCGGAGCTAGCAACTGTGGTTATGAACCTAGCTCAGCAGCTACAACATATGCAAAATGCACAGGCCCAGATGCAAGTTTCCATGGGCATTATGTTTCAAACTACTCAAGCTGCACCCATGCACAGAGGACAAGCCAGTGCGGCACCGGTGGGTAACCACCCAGCCCATCACACACCTCAACAAACTGCTGCACAGATTCCGGGCAGGTTCGAAGCAGCATAGGCTAATTATCATTATCCACCCCATATGTTTGGGGCATATCAAAATCAGATGGATCACTCTCGACTGGTCGAGAGGTTTTTGAAGATGAAGCCCAGGGAATTTAATGGCAAACCGTCTGATCCATTATGGCCAGCACACTGGATAGACGAGATGGAAATTTTTTTTCTGATGATGACTATTACAGAAGAGGAGAAAGTATTGTGTGCCACCTTCATGCTCAAAGGCGACGTACATCATTGGTGGAAATCGACCCGGGCCTATCTATTGACTAAGCACGCCCTACTGACTTGGGCTATATATAAAGAAGCTTTCTTTGAGAAATATTTTCCACGGAGCTTCAGAGATTCGATGGAAAAGGAGTTCCTGAGTCTTTATCAGGGACAAATGTCAGTGGATGCGTACCAACAACGTTATGAAGAGCTGTTTTTCTTCGCACCACGGAGTATGCATGAGGAAGAAACCAAAACCCGTAGGTTTGTCATGGGACTGAGAGGAAGCATAAGAGAACATGTTCTGGGCTTAGAAACGAAGATTTATAATGAAGCTGTCCAGATCGCTCGAGTGATTGAATCGAGCCAGAAAGAGAGTTATTTTACTCAGAACAAAGGCATCAAAAGGCCAGCCAAAAACTCCTACAACGGAGGCAATAATAGGACGTATAAGTCTTTCCGTCCTCAGAATTTAAATGCTACAACCAAGACTACCCCAGCAGCTCAACCTCAGCCAAAGCAAATTCTGAAGCCCCGAAGTGTTTTAACTGCAACCAACCGGGACATATGGCAAGGGAGTGCCCTAAGCCCAAGAAACAATTCCATCAGGGATGAGTATTTGCTGTTACGTCCGAGGATGCGGCCGCATCACCCGATGTGGTCACAGGTATGACTGAAACTTTTAAAGTTATAAATACATTGAATGAGCATGTAGACTAAGTAAAGAAAAATCACAGGTATTATACCTATAAATGGCGTACCCGCCAGAGTACTCTTCGATTCCGGAGCTACTCATTCATTTATATCTGTGTCATTTGGAAAGAAGACAAAATTACCCATCAAAACATTAGACTACAAATTACTTGTACGGTCACCGATGGGGTTAGAAGTGGAATTAGAAAAAGGTTATGGACCATGTCCAGTTCTCATTGGGGAACAGAGTTTAGATGCAACATTGATACGACTTGAGATGGCAGACTTCGATGTCATCTTAGGAATGGATTGGTTAGCTCGGCATTCTGCAAATCTGTTATGCGTCGAGAAGAAGCTAACATTCAAAGACAAGGAAGGGGCAGAGTTCAGTTTCTCAGGAACCAAACTTCCCCGGAGACGCAAGCTCATACTTTCAGCAGTAAAGGCTAAGAAGTGCCTTGAGAAGGGAGTAGTCGGGTACCTAGTATCAGTGGTCGACCTAACCAAGGACGTACCACGAATGGTAGACATTGACGTCGTGCCGGATTACCCTGACGTATTTCCAGAGGAACTGCCTGGATTACCACCCGACCGTGCCACAGAGTTTGTAATAGACCTGATACCTGGAGCCGCACCAGTATCAAAGGCACCTTATAGAATGGCTCCTACTGAACTGAAGGAATTAAAAGTGCAATTACAAGAACTGCTAGACAAGGGTTATATTCGACCCAGTATATCTCCATGGGGGGCACCGGTGTTGTTCATAAAGAAGAAGGATGGTAGCGTTCGATTATGTATCGACTATCGGGAGTTGAACAAACTGAAAATCAAGAATCGAATCCACTACCTCGGATCGATGACTTGTTCGATCAGTTACAAGGAGCAAGAGTATTTTCTAAGATCGATCTTCGATCAGGCTACCATCAGCTGAATATTAAAGAAGGGGATATTCCGAAGACAGCTTTCAGGACCAGATATGGACATTATGAATTTTTGGTGATGTCTTTCGGATTAACTAATGCCCCGGCAACGTTCATGGAACTTATGAACCGAGTTTTCCACGATATGTTGGATACGTCGATTATAGTATTTATTGATGATATATTGGTATACTCCAAGGACAAGGAAACCCATATCAAGAACCTAAACGTAGCCCTACAGCGGTTAAGGAAAGAGAAGCTATATAACAAATTTTCAAAGTGCGAGTTTTGGCTAAGTGAAGTCGCATTCCTAGGCCATGTAGTATCCGCCGAAGGAATCAAACTGGACCCTAGCAAAATTGAGGCTATTGTAAAGTGGGAAGCACCAAAGAGCATTTCAGAAATTAGAAGTTTTCTGGGTCTAGCTGGTTATTATCGGAGATTCCTAGAAGACTATTCTCGGATTGCCGTACCTCTCACCAGTTTGACTAAGAAAGGTGAAAAGTTTGTGTGGACTGACAAATGTGAGAAGAGCTTCCAGACATTGAAGGCCAGATTGATATCCGCCCCAATTTTGACCATTCCCATTCCAAGACAGACATTTACTTTATACACTGATGCATCGGGATTGGGACTAGGATGTGTGCTTATGCAAGGAGAACAAGTAATTGCTTATCCATCAAGACCGTTGAAGGTACATGAGAAAAATTATCCCACTCATGATTTGGAGCTAGCGGCAGTAGTACATGTTGTCAAGAAATGGAGACATTATTATACGGAGAGAAATTCCAGATCAAGTCGGACCATAAAAGTCTTACTTATTTATTTAATCAGAAGGAGTTGAATATGAGACAAAGAAGATGGCTGGAACTATTGAAAGACTATGATTGTGATATCCAGTATCATCCAGGAAAAGCGAACGTAGTAGCGGATGCATTAAGCAGAAAAGCAGTGAATAAATCTCAAGGAGAAGTTAGCACGACTGCAGTAATGTGTACCAACGGAATAGTATTCAATCACGGCAACGAGCAGTATGTGATAGATACGACGGATGAGTCAGCCAACCAAGGGTTCATTCACCGGTTTTCGAATATGTTCGCGGCATAGAAGATTATACCGGATATAGTGGACGAAGTGAAGACAGCTATCAAATCAGATCCTTATCTGAGGACAGTACAAGAAGATATTGAGAAAGGTAGGACCAACCCTGAGTTCACCTTGGACGACGAGAAAGTACTGAAATACAAAGGAAGAATATGTGTACCTGAAACAGAAAGTATGGACACCGATTGATGAATGAAGCCCATACCACCATCTATTCGATACATCCTGGAAGTAAAAAAATGTATCATGATCTGAAGAAATTATATTGGTGGAGGGGAATGAAAGCAGATGTAGCTAAGTTCATGTCTCAATGCCTAAATTGTCAGCAAGTAAAGGCTGAACGACAAAGACCCGCAGGACTGTTGCAGCCATTACCGGAACCAGCATGGAAATGGGACTGCATCACTATGGACTTCGTCACGGGACTACCATTGACTCCTCGAGTAGTTGACGCAGTTTGGGTGATTGTGGATCGTTTGACTAAAACAGCTCGCTTCATAACTATACAACCTCAGTATACACTAGAAAGGTTAGGGAAGCTGTATGTGGATAATATTGTTCGGTTACACGGTGTACCAGAAAGTATTTTGTCTGATAGAGATCCATGATTTACTTCCAAATTTTGGGAAGGACTGCAAAAGGCTATGGGTACAACATTGAAGTTTAGTACTGCATTCCACCCACAGACAGATGGACAGTCAGAACGTACAATTCAGATTCTAGAAGATATGCTACGAGCATGTGTAATTGATTTCAAGGGATCATGGGATGAAAAGTTACCATTGATCGAGTTCGCTTACAATAACAGCTATCAGGCTACCATACAGATGTCACCTTATGAAGCACTGTATGGCAGGAAGTGTCGAACTCCCTTGTTTTTGAATGATGTGGGAGAATGTAGCATTGTTGGACCGGAATTTGTTGAAGAGACTTGTCGAGTGGTCGACATTATCAAGGAAAGGGTGAGAACAGCTCAGAACCGTCAGAAGCAATATGCAGACACTCGACAAAGTGATCTAGAGTTCACCGTAGGTGATAAAGTATTTCTGAAGGTATCGCCCATGCGAGGATTGAAGAGGTTCGGACAGAAAGGAAAACTAAGTCCAAGATATGTCGGGCCATATGAAATTCTAGCTAAGTGTGGAAAAGTGGCTTATCAGTTAGCACTACCACCATCTATGTCAAGTGTGCATGACGTAATTCACATTTCTCTATTGAAGAAGTATGTCAAAGACCCAACGCATGTCTTGACAGTGGATTTGCCAGAATTGACTGATGATTTAACGTTTGAAGTAACACCAATAGAAATCACCAGCCGAAAGGTTCAACGTCTACGCAACCGAGATATCTATTATGTTAAGGTCACTTGGAAAAGTAGAGACATGGAAGAGATTACATGGGAAGAAGAGAATGCTACGCGAAAGAAATACCCTTACTTATTTGATTCAGAAGGTACGTACAATTTCGAGGACGAAATTTTTATAAGTTGGGGGGAGTTGTAAGACCCGTGTCAATCTAACCCGGTCTTACCACCTTGAACCAGGTTTTCCCATCAAGGTCGAGTCAAATGGACCAAGGGCGTGAAGGAGATCGAGATGCCAGGTATCAAATCGACCCAAAAACACTTAAATTAGGGGAAGGGTCGCATACCCAGCTAAGCATGGTCGGAGGACCTCCCAAAACAGAAAGTCAGACCCTTGGTTTTGGAGGGAGGGTCGGACAGCTTAAGACCCTAGGGTCGACGGGATCATCGACCCTCCCATCGACCCTCGGTTTCTGCCGAATATAGAAATTAAGAAATTTCTATATTTTTTGATTGGGATTCTTTCCAAATCCCAATGGGACTTATTTTAGGATGTTCCTAGTCTATTTAAAGGACGTCCCTAAGCCACTTTCACTCCTTTGACAACCCTAATCGAATTGAGAGAAAGAGAGGAGAAGGAAAGAGGAAGAAGAAAGCGAAGGAAGAGAAATTAAGCCAAAAGAGAAGAGTTGCAGAGAAAGATTAATCTTCTCAGGTATGGATACTAATTCCATGAGTTTCTACAGACCTTAGGCTAGTTAATGTTGAGAGTGTGATCTCGAAGAAACCCAAACCATCAATCTATGGTTTGGCTTTCATGAAAAATCATAGGAAAGTGCATGAAATCTATCTAGGTGGGTTATACATGGTTTTAGATCATGGAATGAATGTAGAATGGAATGTAGGAGCAAGCCATAGGATATCAAGCACGAAGAATGGATTAAAAGTGGAAATTGGACCAGAGTGCACCAAGGGTCGCACCCAGGGTCGATAGGCCATCCGACCCTAGGTATTCCTGACCATCGACCCTCAGCATTCAGGAAGTCCAGAAAGAGGGAAGGGTCGATAGGCCCATCGACCCTAGCATCGACCCTAGCATCGACCCTCAGTTAACAGAATGGTTTTTAAATCTGGAATTAATTCTAATTAAATTTTATCGACTTTGTTAGGTCTTCTAGCAATATAATAACATTATAAAGGTTATTCTAGAGCTTGGAAAAGTATCTTGTAGCAAGCTAAGGTGAGGAACCTTAACTCCAAACTAAATTGGTTAATAATAAACTGTTTTCTATTTCTTGGGTCTTATGCCATGCTTGATTCTATTCGAATATGTTTGTAATGTGCATACAGCATGCCATCCAATATTTCTATTACTTGTTCATGCATATTTACTTTATCGTTTATAACATGATGATGATGATGATGATAGGAATAGGCATGTGCTTGTATGTGTGTGGTTGATGTGCTTGATGCGAGCGAGTATCAGGGGAGGTGTGATGAGAACGTCAATAAATGTTAACCTTTGGCGGGTCTCAGCACTTTAGCTCTATCTCTAACTCAAGTCTTGTGCATTGGCATCGTCGTATCGCCATTACTTTAGTAGAACTATTATGTCGTAGAGTATCAAGGGAGGTGGTCTCGGTCCTTGTAGTCTCTGACTCTACCAGGGGGCCTTAGCTCTATCTCTATGGACATTCTGAGGCATGCTGGGGTGCGGCCTTGGATACACTGTTTGGCATTAGGATTGGTTAGTTGTGAGCCCAGTTTGCAGCCCTCACCTACAGGGGCTTACGTGTTGGTATGGCACTATATAGCAATAAACGTAACCTTTGTTATATAATGTTCATGATTGGGTGCATGTAAGTTGACGATAAACGTGATTTTCGGGTAACGTCACACACTCGTGTATAGAGGCGGAGTCAATAAACGTGACCTTTGGCTACCTCAACATTTCTATAGCATACTGCAAACTTTAAACCAGACCAAAGATATAAATTGATGTGCATGCATATGTATTGTTGCATTGTTTTGGCTACTCACTGAGCCGTGATGTGTGCTCACCCCTCAACGTCGAATATTTTTAGTTGATGATGCAGGTTATACCATTGAAGACTATATGAATGCGTCTACGTACGGGAACGTGGCAGCCATGGAGGTTGAAGCTGAAGCGGATACACACCACTCCTCTTGCGAGTGCAACTCGTGTGTATTTGATTAGATATTTTATAGGTTTCTTTGTTGGATTTATTAAGACATGTATTTGGTATTTAAATATTTATGTCTCAGTTGAAAACAGAATAATTTGCTATTAAATTAATGATATCATTTTAGTTCTCAGTTCATCTTACTATAAGACTTCCGCTATTGTGTATTTACTCTGATTATGATTATGGATGTGTGTAAGTTTAGATAACGCGGGGATAGCCTATTTGAGATCCTGGTTGAACCATTGGTTTATTAGCTGTTCATCACACCATTCTGGTTAGACCAAAATTGGGGTGTGACAGTAATGCTGTCCCATTTCCAAGCTGGTTTAGGTAGTAGTTGTAACAAGCCTACTGGTCATTGCCATTTTGCCTTGACCTGTTGACAATTTAGGCATTGAGATACATATCAAGCTACATCTGTTTTCAATCCCCTCCACCAATGGAGCTTTTTTAGATCATGATACATCTTAGTACTTCCAGGATGTACTAAATAAGAGGTAGAATGGGCTTCCCTAATTAGTCTATTTTTGATATCTAAATTTTTACTTGCAGGTACGTATACTCTTCCTTTGTACCTTAGTACCCTTTTAGAGTCCAAAGTGAAATCAAGAGTGGTCCTACCTTTTTCCAGATCTTCATGCACAGTCCTTAGATATGGGTCCAATTGGATTGCCATTTTCACTTCGTCCATCAGATCAAGTACAATCTTCATTGTAGCGAACAAATTAAAAAATCGATGAATAAACCATAAGTCTATCGATCTACCCAATTTATCTATCACAAATTGCTCTTTACCACAATTAAGTACTCTTCCTATGACACACGTTGCAGCATTTGTGCTAGCTTCCTCATGGGGCTTCCTCAAAGCTTTTCTACTCAGTGCATCGACAACTACATTAGCCTTTCCTGGATGATACTGAACATCACAATCGTAATCCTTTAGCAATTCCAACCATCTTTACTGTCTCATTTTCAACTCCATTTGGCTGAACAAGTGGGTGAGACTTTTATGGTCTGATTTAATCTGAAACTTCTCACCATATAAGTAATGTCTCCATATATTGATGTCATGTACCACCATTGCTAACTCTAGGTCGTGAGAAGGGTAATTCTTCTTGTGTTCCTTCAGTTTCCTTGAAGCATATGCAACTAATTGCTCTCCTTGCATGATAACACATCCCAAACCCAATCTGGAAGCTTCAGCGTATAGGATAAATGGCTGTCCTGGTACCAGAATAGTCATGATGGGAGCCGATATCAATCTTGCCTTCAGTGTTTAGAAACATTCTTCACACCTGTCAGTCCAAACAAACTTTTCTCCCTTCTTAGGCAACCTGGTGAGAGGTACGATAATTCTGGAGTAATCTCCTATAAATCATCTATAATAACGGGTTAACCCTAAGAAACTTTAGATTTTTGCAACGTTCTTAGGTACTTTCCATTTTAAAATAGCTTCAAGCTTGTTGGGGTCCACTTTAATTCCTTTAGCTAATACTACATGACCCAAAAAGCCTACTTCTTTGAACTAGAATTCACACTTCTTAAGCTTGGCATTCAACTTCTCCTTCCTTAGCCATTGTAAGGCAACACTAAGATCCATCACATGAGTCACTTCATCCTTGGAATAGAGTAGGATGTTATCTATAAACACTATTATCGAAGTATCCAGCATGTCATGGAATACTCGGTTCATAAGCTCCATGAAAGTTGTAGGGCGTTAGTCAACCCAAAAGACAAAACTAGAAACTCATAATGTTTATATCTGGTTCTAAAAGCTGTCTTTGGAATATCACTATCCTTGACCTTCAACTGATGATATCCTGACTGAAGACCAATCTTGGAGAACACCTTGGAAACTTGCAATTGGTTGAATAAGTCAGCGATCCGAGGCAACAGATACTTATTTTTTATCGTGAGTTTGTTGAGTTCCTGGTAGTCTATACACAATCAAACACTACTATCCTTCTTCTTTACGAACAACACTAGCACTCCCTGTGGTGATATACTGGGTCGAATATAACCCTTGTCCAGTAACTCCTATAGTTGAACCTTTAATTCCATCAGTTCAGTAGGAGCTATTCGATAGGTTGCCTTAGATACAGGTGCAACTCTGGGTAAAAGGTGTATAACAAACTCCGTTGCTCGATCTGGTGGCAACCCTAGTAAATCTTTAGGAAATAGGTCTGAAAACTCATGTACAACCTCGATATCTTCCATTCGTGGTATTTCTTTGGTGAAATCAACAACAGATACTAGATATCCAATTCCTCCTTTCTCAAGGCATATCCTAGCCTTTAATGCAAAGAGAATGAGTTTTCTCTCATGAGGAAGTTTGATTCCTGAAAAATTGAATTCTATACCATCCTAGCCTTTGAAGGTTAGTTTTTTTTCAACACACATTAAACTTGTGGAGTGCTGAGATAACCAGTCCATTCCTAAGATGATGTCAAAGTCTGCCATCCCTAATTGAATTAAGTTTGCATCCATAGCTTGTCCACCAATAACAACTGGATGGTCCATAACCTTATTAATAGTCTTCACTGATGACATTTTGATCTACTCTCGTAATGAAGATTAGCATATGGTACACTTACGACAAGCCTTACAGAGATTGAGAGATAAGAGTCTCTATGCCAATTTTAAAAAGTATGACTTTTGGCTGAATGAACTGGCATTCCTATGTCACAGAGTATCAGCTGAAGGAAACAAAGTGGATCCTAATAAGATCGAAGCTATCATAAATTAGAAAGCACCCAAGATGGTTATTGAGATTTACAGTTTCTTACGTTTAGTTGGGTACTACCGAAGGGTCGTGCAAGACTACTCCAACATCGCCATACCTCTAATAAAGCTAACCAATAACGGGGAAAATTGTACTTGGTTTGACCAAAGTGAGAAGAGTTTTCAAACCATGAAGGCTAGGCTAGTCTTAGCTCTCATATTAACCATTCTGAGGCCAATTAAACATTTTACCTTATATACCAATGCCTCCAAGCTAGGCTAGGGATGCATGCTCATAAAAAGAGATCAAGTCATAGCATAAGCCTCTCGACAGTTGAAGAAACACGAGAAGAACTACCGTACTCATGACTTTGAGCTAGTAGCAATAGTTTTTTCTCTAAAGGCATGGAGACATTATCTATATGTCGAGAAATTTCAGTTCAAGTCCGATCATTGAGCCTTACGTACTTATTCACTCAAATGGACATTAATATGAGACAATGAAGATGGGTCGAATTGCTTAGGGATTATGATTATTAGATATTATACCAACCAGCAAGGATAATATAATAGATGACACCTTGAGCAGAAAGTGCCTAACAAGATTTGAGTAAGGGACATAACCAGTTCCAATATGGATAGCACGAAACCAACACTTGTAAGAAGGCAAAAAAGGAGCTGTACGTATCAGAATAAACCCTAACAAACGAGGTCATATGTGAACTAGCAATCCTATTTGTAGCACTATAGATAAAAGTAGAACTAGTTACAAAAGTAGTTAGAGAGCTCCCAACAGACCCTTACCTTAGCACACTGAAAGAGGACCTACAGAAGGGAAGAATAGATATTGACTTCACTCTTTGAGATGATGTTGCACTTAAATTTTAAGGAAGACTCTGTATCCCAGCAATGGTCGAGGATATTAAAGAAAGAATTCTAAGGGAAGCCCGTAATGCACCATATTTAGCTCATCTAGAGAGTACCAAAATTACCATTACTTGAAGAAGATTGTCTAGTAGAGAGGGATAAAGGCAGATATGGAAAACTTTGTATACAAATGCTTAACCTGTGAGTAAGTGAAATCAATCAAGCAAAACCTTTGGGATTACTCAAACCACTATTGTTACCAGAATGGAAGTGGGATTGCATTACCATGGACTTTGTTACTGGTTTACCCTTAACACCTAAAGTAGTAGATGCAGTTTGGGTAATCATAGATCGACTCACGAAGACAACAAGGTTTATAGCTATAAGACCCCAGTATACCGTGGACAGACTGGCTTAAGTATACGTGAATCAGATAGTTCGACTGCATAGTATGCTACAAAGCATTGTGTCAGACAGAGATCCCAAATTTACTGCAAAGTTTTGGGAAGGACTACAACATGCGATGGGTACTGAGCTAAAATTTAGTATAGCCTTCCATAAATAGACTGATGGTCAGTCGAAAAGGACCACCCAGATCTTAGAAGACGTGCTCTGTGCTTGTGCTATTGACTTCAAATGAGATTGGGATGATAAGCTACCTTTGATGGAGTTCACCTACAATAATAGCTATCAGGTTAGCATTTTACATGGCTCCATATGAAGCCTTATATAAGAGAAGATGCTAAACACCCTTATATTTGGAAAAAGTCAATGAAAGGGGAATCATCGGACCAGACTTTGATCAAGAAACTAGTCAAGAAGTTGATCTGATCAGAGAAAGATTCAAGACTACACAGACTCGTTAGAAGAGCTATTTTGACGTTAGAAGGAAGGACAATGAGTTTGCTATGGGATAAAGTTTTTATAAAGATTTCACCCTTTAGAGGAAAAAAGCACTATGGCGAGAAGGGTAAACTAAGTGCTAGATATGTGGGACCTTATGTGATCATCAAGTGATGTGGAGCAGTGGCTTATCAATTGGCATTGCCACCATCCTTGTCCAGTATACACGACGTATTCCATGTATCCATGTTAAAAAAGTTTATCCTAGATCTATCCCACGTATTAGACGCAGATCATCTAGAGTCGAGTAGGGACTTAACCATTGATCTTGAGCCTCAAGAAATTTTGGACAAAAAGGTTTAATACATTAGGAACTGGGATGTTTATTATGTCAAAGGGTTGTAGAAGAACCAGCATGTAGAGGACCTCTCAGGGGAAGAGGAAGAGTCGATGAAGATGAAGTATCCCCATTTATTTGATGATATAGGTAAGTAAAATTTCAGGGGGAAAATTCTTTTAAGGGGGAGCGGGGGAGTTATAAATCTCGCACCCAGAAAACACGACCTAACTCAGAATTTCTTACCATGACAGGATTTTCCACCACCGACGAACCCGACCCCATGTCGACTCGAAGACCAACTCAAACCAAGTATCAACTTACATGGTATTAGTTTAAAACATCTAGATTGAGTGCTCTCAAATACTGGGCACCGATCGCAACAACAGGTCACGAACATTCCAAGTTGGACACCACGACCTATAAAACAAGAAAGGTCAGCCAGAAAATGCCAATTTTGAAACACTGTTTCAAAGTAGTATGGGAATATTTCCTATACATAGGGACAACCCCAAATGTCCCACTTCACTTCTAACTGATTTAGAGTTGGTAGAAAAAGTGGAGAACCTAAGGGACTCCTTAGGTTGCCAATTAGCAGTCCCTTACAGTCTCCAACTCTCAAAGGAGTTCTAGCGCAAGAGGGAGACTTCAAAATCATATAAACTTCTCCGAAGCCTTCTCTCTCAGAGTACCATCCCTAAACCTGATGTTTTGATGCATTCTTAGAGAGAGGAGAGAGTTAAAGGAGGAAAAAAGAGGCTAGAAGGAAGAACTACCTTGGGAAATCACTAATGTGTCGCAATATCATTGACAGTTAATTCAAAACCGCTGTAAGTAAACCCTACCTACTTTCTAGTGGATCTTAACTTAGGAATGTTTAATGAAACCTTGGACTACCAACCATTAATGGAGCCACTATCCATTGGTGGCTGAGTCTCAAAGAAGGCTTCGTCGATTTCGAGTCCTGAATGTACCTTACAGAAATTCAAATAAGAAACCCTAGTCTCATTGTAAATTGATTAATGACTTCACCAACCCTAGAATAGGATTGATAATTCCACAATGATGTTAGGCCAATGGGTCAACAATGGGGTTCCATAACAAGAGATCCATTGCTAGAAATCCAGATGGCAAGAATCAAAGGCCAACTCTTCGGAGGAGCTCTACTCGTAACTATTGGTCGCGATATATGCAATCGGATCTATGACAGGATGCATTCAAGAAGCCCCTGAAATCTAATAGACCTCGACATCTGGTCGCAATACTTGCAGTAGTCGGGTACGTGATTGGTTTGAAATAGAAGGGTTCCTGAAAGTAATATGCTTCCACACAGGTCTCGACTAATCACAAAGGGATGGTTGTAACTGGTTATCCCTAGGAAACCCTGTATAAGTCTGATTTCCATATACTTAGTGTCTGACAAATTTCCCACACAATAGGTGACTCGTACATAACCAAGAGTAACCCTTTGATTAGGAATAACAATTATCTTCAAATCTCAGGTGAGGGAACAGAACCACTGTCCTATTTTTGGAATGTTTTCTATTATAAACATGCTTGTAAATCCATTGATTTAAGTGTGATAATTTGTCATCCATTAACTATTTTTGCATGCATTTGCATCTATATTATAAATTTTGCAAGTGTATGTGAATGTGGAGTATGAGCAGTGGTGAATCGGTCGAGGACCACAAGATCCGACTCAATTGATTGATGACTTGTAATGTTCTCGCACCCTAAGTAGAATGATAGCATCTAGGGGGGTGGTTGGGAAATTACAATGACGACATGTAGGATGATGGTTAGTGAAACAGCCCATGTATGCAACCCTAGCCAATAGGGGGTTAGGTATTAATATGGATTGGGGAGGAAACTGAGGTGATGGAAATGTTCGTTGGAGCATCATTGGCCAAATGTTTGCCTTATCACTGTCTGCCATGGGATGATGCATAGGAATACCAGGGTTATTGTTGTTGGCTGGTGAATATCTATTCTCTCTTGTACATAAAGGTTATGGTTTTCTTTGGTGAGCATAATTAGGCCCCCCATAGCTCTAGCGTACATCATACCAGACCAATAGTATTGGCTAGGACTAATAAACTGATCATGCATATTGCCTATTGCCTATTTGTTTTCTTACGAGCTCAAGATGGAGAGCTTACCCTTATGTACATAAAATTTTTAGTTGATGTTGTAGGTACTACAATAGCTGATTATGTGAATGCTCTGACTGTTACTTCTATGGTGCATATCGACTGACAAGCGAAGGGAGATTAACATGATGCTGATTGTGGGTGTGACGTGTGCGTGATTGAGTAGGAGAAGCAAAAGACATTGTATCGATTGTTGGAGGATCTTGAAGCTTTAGTTTAGTTTATTTATTTAGTTTCATTTACTTTTACAGTAATAGTTTACGACATAATGTTATACGGCAAAATTAAGAATGGTTTTATTTGTTGGTTGTGGATGGTTGGACCAGAATAAGTTTGATAGAATGATTATTATTTTGTTTAAAGTATAAATAGAAGCTCAGTTGATTTATTATTTCCTTTATTTAATTTAATCTGATTAGTTATTTGTGACATTGGTCATGGAGTGGTTAAGGTTGGGCATGTAAGACTCGTACCGAATAACCGGTTTTACCACCTTGTATCAGGTCGACCTATCATGGTTGAGCCAAGTGGACCAAGTGCGTAAAGGAAATCACAAGACCAGGTATGAAATTGACCCAAAAATAGTAAAATGGAGGGTAGGGTCACATGCCTAAACAAGTAGGGTCAACCCCACCTCATTAGAGGACAGACCCAGGAATTTTAGTTCTAGGGTCGGATGCCTGAAACCTTAGGGTCGACGGGATCTGCGACCCTAGCATCGACCCTAAGATCACCGACAGAAACCGTAATTAGGAAACTTTCCTAATTTCAAGGGGATTCTTTCCTAATCTCAATGAGACATATTTTGGGAGGTTTTCCTTTATAAAGATGGTGTCCCTTAGCCTCTTTCACTCCTTTTGAAACCCTAATTAAAAGTGAAAGAAAGAGAAGAGATGGAGAACAGAAGGAGAGCTGGAGAAGAAGACTAAGGAGAAGAAATTCAAAGAAACCTCTAAATCTTAGCAATCCTCAGGTATGGATATTTTTTTCATGAATTGTTGAAGACCTTAAAAAAGTTCATGAAGAGGGTATGATCTAGGAGAAACCCAAATTGTCCATCCATCGGAAGATTTCAATGGAATTCAAGGAGGGAATCATCGTAAACAATGTAAGTGTTTAACCTGGAGTTTAAGCCTTGGAACAACCATAGAATGGACTATGGAAGTATGCCAAAGGACCCAAACATGAAAGAAGAGACTGTAGAATGAAAGGTCGACTTAAACCACGTGCGGTAGCACGTAGGGTCGATGGGGAATCGACCCTACTGGACGACAGGATCGACCCCAAGCTCTCGGGAAGTCCAGGGAAGCTGCGGTCGCACCTAGCGTCGATAGGACAACTGACCCTAGGATCGACAATATACCCTGGGGTCGTAGAAACCTGCAACCCAACCTGCGACCCAACCTACGACGCTAGCAATACAGCAATCTTAAAACTGTCAGAATAAATTTTAATTAAAATCTATCGGCTTGTTAGGTTTTCCTATTGATATAAAGGTGATTCTTAAATCTTGAAACAAGATTTACACTCAAGCAAAGGAGAGGGAACAAGACCTAAACTAATTGGCTAATAATAAACTGTTTTATTTTATTGAGTCTGATACTGTGTATGATTCCATGCTTGTATGCGTGTATTGTGCATTTAACATGTCATCCAATATTTATATTATTACTGTTCATGCATATTTACTTCTTTGTTTATAACATGATGATGATGATGATAATATGAATAGGCATGTGAATGTTTGTGTTTGATTAGTGTACTTGATGCGGGTATGGGATGGTGCAACTGGTATTTCAATGCCGTTTTGATTGCGTATATTGTGCCATTGCTTTACTCAAGTCTTGTCCACTAAGTAAATGTTGGTATACTTGATGCGGATAGGGAATGGTGTAACCGGTACTACAATTCCGTTTTCATTGGGTATATTGTACCATAGCTCTATTCAAGTCTTGTCCACTAACATCGTCGTATCACCATTACCTTACCAGAACTATTACATCGTAGGGCATCAGGGGGGACATGACATTGTGGTGTGTCCTGGTGACCAGACCCTAGCTCTATCTCTATTGGTGTATTGAGGGATGCTGGGGTGAGGCTTTGGACACATTGTTTGACATTTGGATTGGTTAGTTGTGAGCCCAGTTTGCAAGCCCTCGCCAATAGGGGCTTACGTGCTGATATGGGCAATCGATACTTCAATTCCGTTTTCATTGGGTGTATATTGTCCATGGTGGGTGCATATGGGACGACAGTGTCGATATTCATTGGGTGGCTCCACACACTCGTGTATAGAGATGAGGCGGCCTCTGAACCTTTCTATAGCACATTACAAACTTATATACTAGACCACATATAGGAATTGAATGCATGCATATGTTTGTTGCATTGTTTTGTTTGCTCACTGAGCCGTGATGTGTGCTCACCCCTTCGAATTTGAATATTTTTAGTTGATGATGCAGGTACTACCGTGAAAGATTACATGAATGCTCCTGTATACGGGCACGTTACTGCAATGGATGCTGATGATATAGTGGAGACGCATGACTCACCATGCGAGTGCAACTCATGCGTTTTCAATTAGATTTTTATTTACACTATTAAAGAAATGTAATTTGATATTTTATTTACTTATGTCTCGGTTGATACAACATAATTAGATATTTTATTTATGATTATCACAGTTAGATTCTCAGTCCATTCAATATTAAGATTTCTGCTATTGTGTATTTATTCTAATTATGGTTGTGGATGTGTATGGTTTAAGTTAAAGGACACAGCCTATTAGAGATCCTGGTTGAACCGTTGGTTTATTAACGATTCATCACAACATTCTGAATAGTACAGAATTGGGATGTGACAACTTGGTATCAGAGCTCTCAGGCCCTGTCTTTGAAACCAGTATACTACCACAAAAGTTTGTGAACCGAGATAGGATAAAAATTTAAAAGCTATAATAATAACACAATATAAGCACCTGTGTTGTTTAAGACAAAATTGAGAAAGAGAATAATGCATCTATTAAAAGGGAAACAAGTTCATATACACTCGAGTTAAAGACAAACGTATATACATATTAAACCAAAGCAAGTTTATGTACATATCTAAAACAGAGTACAGTCCACAACCCGGACAGTTACTCTGTAATACAAAAGGAAAGAAAAATAAATCATGAAGCTGGAGGTGATGGGGGAGGTAGTGCCTCGCGGTCTCTGTCATAGTCCTCAGCATACACCTTAGTTAACCAGGCTACCTGAGTCTGGGTCATCTGAAGACTAGCTGTGAGATCAGCCACCCGCCGATCAGTCACGCGCTGAGCATCTAGAAGCTCTCCCACCGTCAGATCAGACATGCGCTAAGCCTCTCTAATGGCACATAGAAGTCCCATCATGTCATCAGAAGGTGGGTGTAAAGATGAAGCCCAAGGAGTATAATGGTAAGCCAGTTGATCCTTTGTGGCCAGCACACTAGATTGATGAGATGTAGAGGAATTTTACGATGATGACGGTGAATGAAGAGGAGAAAGTGTTGTGCGCAACATTCATGCTGAATGGAGATGCACATCACTGGTGGAAGTCTATACAGACTTACTTGTTATCAAAGCACACCCAACTGACCTGGGGTATATACAAAGAGGCATTCTTTGAGAAGTATTTTCCTAAAAGTCTTAGAGATTCTAGGGAGAGAAAGTTCCTGAGTTTGTATCAGGGGGAAATGACTGTGGATGCATATCAACAGTATTATGAAGAACTGTTCTTCTTTGCATCCTCCAGCATGCCAGAGGAAAACAAAAAGACCCGAAGGTTCGTCATGGGACTCAGGGGAAGAATCTGTGAACATGTGCTGGGACTTTTGAAGAAAGTCTACAATGAAGCTGTACAAATATCTTGCGTGATAGAGTCGAGCCAGAAAGAGAGCTATTTTTCTCAATACAGCGGTATTAAAAGGTCAAATGGAAGTTCTTACAATGGAGGGAACACCATGGAATTCAATCCCTTCCGTACTCAAGGCTTCAATGCTGCAGCCAAGACTTCTTCAGCAGCCCCACCGCAACCAAAGCAAAATGGTAAAGGAAAAAGATGTTTTAACTGCAATCAAGTAGGGCAGATCTCAAGAGAGTGTACTAAGCCCATAAAACAACTACAACAAGGGAGAGTTTACGCTGTTTCGTCTGAGGATGCTGTCGCACCGCCTGATGTGGTCACCGGTATGACCTGAACCTTTTCATTTTGTGTTACATTGTGTGAGCATGTAGACTAAAATTAAAACAAATCACAGGTATCGTACCTATTAATGGCATTCCCGCCAGAGTACTCTTTGATTCGGGAGCTACTCATTCTTTTATATCGGTATCATTTGGGAAGAAGCTAAATCCACCCGTCAAATCTTTAGACTGCAAAATGCTTGTACAATGGCCGATGGGAATGGAAGTGGAATTAGAAAAGGGTAATGGACCATGTACAGTCCTTATTGAGGAGAAAACTTTAGATGCAACCCTGATTCAACTTGAGATGGCAGACTTTGATGTCATCTTGGGAATGGACTGGTTAGCTCGGCATTCCACAAACCTATTATGTGTCAAAAAGAAGCTGACATTTAAAGACAAGGAAGGACCAGAGTTTAGTTTTGAGGGAAACAAACTTCCCCATAAACGAAAGCTCATACTCTCTGCATTAAAGGCTAGGAAGTGCCTTGAGAAAGGAGCAGTTGGGTATCTAGTATCTGTGGTCCATCTTACGAAGGAAGCACCGCGAATGGAGGATATTGATGTTGTGCGTGACTTCCCAGTTGTATTTCCTGAAGAGTTACTAGGACTACCACCCGACCGAGCAACAGAGTTCATTATAGATCTTATACCCGGAGCCGCACCAGTATCTAAAGCACCTTATAGAATGGCTCCTACTTAACTAAAGGAATTAAAGGCATAGTCACAAGAACTACTGGACAAGGGTTACATCCGACCTAGCACATCACCATGGGGAGCGTCAGTATTATTCGTAAAGAAGAAGTACGGTTGTATTCGACTGTGTATAGACTATCGAGAACTGAATAAATCAAGAATCGATATCCATTGCCTCGGATCGATGACTTGTTCGATCAGTTGCAAGGTTCCAAAATGTTCTCCAAAATCGGTCTTCGGTCAGGCTACCATCAATTGAAGATCAAAGACGGTGATATTCCGAAGACAGCATTCAGGACAAGATATGGACATTATGAATTTTTGGTCATGTCTTTTGGATTGACTAACGCACCAGCAACTTTTATGGAACTTATGAATCGGGTATTCCATGATATGTTGGATACGTCGATTATTGTATTCATTGATGACATATTGGTCTACTCCAAGGACAAGAAAACTCATATTATGAATCTAAGAGCCACTCTATTGCGATTATGGAAAGAGAAGCTTTACGTCAAATTTACAAAGTATGAGTTTTGGCTAAATGAGGTCGCATTCCTAGGCCATGTTGTATCTGCTGAAGGAATTAAAGGGGATCCTAGCAAGATTGAAGCTATTGTGATGTGGGAAGCACCGAAGAGCGTTGCAAAAATTCAAAGTTTCTTAGGTCTAGTTGGGTATTATCGACGATTTGTGGAAGACTATTCCCGAATTATCGTACCTCTCACCAGTTTGACTAAGAAGGGAAAAAAGTTTGTTTGGACTGAGAAATGCGAGAAGAGTTTGCAAACATTGAAGGCTAGATTGATATCTGCTCCGATCTTGACCATTCCGATTCCAAGACAGCCATTTATTTTGTACACTAATGCGTCAGGATTGGGATTAGAATGTGTACTTATGCAAGGAGAACAAGTAATTTCTTATGCCTCAGGACAATTGAAGACACATGAGAAGAACTATCCCACTCATGATTTGGAATTAGCCGTAGTAGTACATGCTGTCAAGACATGAAGACATTACTTGTACAGAGAGAAATTTTAGATTAAATCAAATCATAAGAGTCTAACTTATCTCTTTAATCAGAAGGAGTTGAATATGAGACAAAAAAGATGGGTGGAACTATTGAAAGACTATGATTGTGATATCCAGTATCGTCCGAGAAAATCTAATGTGGTAGCTGATGCGCTGAGTAGAAAGGCAATGATAAAATCTCAAGGAGAGGTTAACACAACTGCTGCAATGTGTACTACCAAAAAAGTATTCAATTACGGTAATGAGAATTTTGTGATAGATGCACCGGACGAATCAACCAACCAAGGGTTTATTCATCGATTTTCAAGTATGTTTGCCACATTGAAGATTGTACCTGATATAATTGATGAAGTGAAAATAGTTATTAAATCAGACCCTTATTTAAGAACGGTACAAGAGGACATTGAAAAAGGTAAGACTATCCCTGAGTTCGCCTTGGACGATGAAAAGGTACTGAAGTACAAAGGAAGAATATGTGTACTTGAAATAGAAAGTTGGGACATTAGACACCGACTAATGAAAGAAGCCCATACCACCGCCTATTCGATACATCCTGGAAGTACAAAAATGTACCATGATCTAAAGAAATTATATTGGTGGAGAGGAATGAAAGCAGATGTAGCTATGTTCGTGTCTCAATGCCTAAATTGTCAGAGAGTGAAGGCTGAACGACAAAGACCTGCAGGACTGTTACAACCGTTACTGGAACCAGCATGGAAATGGTACTGCATCACTATGGACTTCGTCACCGGGTTACCATTGACTCCCCGAGTAGTTGACGCCGTTTGGGTGATTGTAGACGGCCTGAAGAAAATGGCTCGATTTATAGCTATTCAACCTCATTATACACTGGAGAAGATAGGTAAGTTTTATGTGGATAATATTATCAGATTACATGGTGTAGCTAAAAAGCATTGTGTCCAACAGAGATCCATGGTTTACTTCAAAGTTTTGGGAAGGATTGCCAAAGGCTATGGGTACCACATTGAAGTTCAATATTGCATTTCATCCTCAGACAGACGGACTGTCGAAGCATACCATTCAGATTCTAGAAGACATGCTCCGAGCCTGTGTAATTGATTTTGAAGGATCATGGGATGAAAAATTACCACTGATCGAGTTCGCTTATAACAATAGCTATTAGACTACGATACAAATGTCACCCTATGAAGCACTGTATAGTAGGAAATGTCGAACTCCTCTATTTTGGAATGAAGTTGGAGAACGTATCATTGTTGGACCAGAATTTGTTGAAGAGACATGTTGAGTAGTCGACATTATCAAGGAAAGAGTAAGAACGACTCAGAATCGTCGAAAACAGTATGCAGATACTCGGCGCCAAGACCTTAAATTTTCCATTGGTGATAAGGTATTCCTCAAAGTATCATCTATGCGAGGTTCGAAACGGTTTGGACAGAAAGGAAAACTAAGTCCAAGATATGTTAGACCATATGAGATTCTAGCTAAATGTGGAAAAGTGGCTTACCAGTTAGCACTACCAACATCTATGTCAAATGTGCATGATGTATTTCATATCTCCTAACTAAAGAGGTATGTCAGAGATCCAATGCATGTTTTGACAGTAGATCTACCTAATTTAACTGATGATTTGACATTTGATGTAGCGCCAACGGAAATTACTAGCCAAAAGGTTCAACAACTACGCAACCGTGACATCTATTATGTTAAAGTCACTTGGAGAAGCAAAGATATAGAAGAAATCACATGGGAAGAAGAGCATGCTACGCAAAAGCAATACCCTCATCTTTTTTACTCGGAACGTATGTATAAATTTCGAGGATGAAATTTTTATAAGCAAGGGGGAGTTGTAAGACCCGTACCAAACTAACTGGTCTTACCACCTTGTATCAGGTCTACTTATCATGGTCGAGCCAAGTGGACCAAGTGCGTGAAGGAAATCGCAAGACCAGGTATGAAATTGACCCAAAAATAGTAAAATGGAGGGTAAGGTCGCATGCCTAAACAAGTAGGGTCGACCCCTCCTCATCAAAAGACAGACCCATGAATTTTATTTCTAGGGTCGGATGCTTGAAACCCTAGGGTCGACGGGATCTGTAACCCTAGCACCGACCCTAGGATAACCGACAGAAACTGTAATTAGGAAACTTTCCTAATTTCAGGGGGATTCTTTCCTAATCTCAATGGGACTTATTTTGGGAGATTTTTCTCTATAAATAGGACGTCCCTTAGCCTCTTTCACTCCTTTTAAAATCCTAATTGAAAGTGTGAGAAAGAAGAGAAGGAGAAGAGAAGGAGAGTTAGAGAAGAAGACTAAGGAAAAGAAATTCAGAGAAACCTTTGAATCTCAGCAAACCTCAGGTATGGATATGTTTTCCATGAATTGTTTAAGAGCTTAGAATAGTTCATGAAGAGGGTATGATATAGGAGAAATCCAAATCATCCATCCATGGGAAGATTCAATGAAATTCATGGAGGGAATCATGGTAAACAAAGTAAGTGTTTAACCTGGAATTTAAGCCATGGAACAAGCATAGAATGGACTATGGAAGTAAGCCAAAAGACCCAAACATGAAAGTAGAGACTGTAGAATGAATGGTCGACTTAAACCACGTCTGGTCGCACGTAGGGTTGATTGGGAATCGACCCTACCAGACCACAGGATCGACCCCAAGCTCTTGGGAAGTTTAGGGAAGCTGCGGTGGCACCTAGGGTCGATAGGACAACAGACCCTAGGATCTACACTATACCCTGGGGTCGCAGAAACCTGCGACCCAACCTGCGACGCTAGCAATACAGTAAACTGAATGTTTGTGTTTGATTAGTGTACTTGATGCGGTTATGGGATGGTGCAACCGGTACTTCAATGCCGTTTTAATTGGGTATATTGTGCCATTGCTTTACTCAAGTCTTGTGCACTATGTAAATGTTGGTATACTTGATGCGGAGTGGGGATGGTGCAACCAGTACTGCAATGCCATTTTCATTTGGTAATTTTCATTTGGTATATTGTACCATAGCTTTATTCAAGTCTTGTCCACTAACATCGTCTTATCGCCATTACCTTAGTAGAACTATTACATCATAGGGCATCAGGGGGGGACGTGACATTGTGGTGTGTCCTGGTCACCAAACCCTAGCTCTATCTCTATGGGTGTAATGAGGGATGCTGGGGTAAGGCCTTGGATAAATTGTTTGACATTAGGATTGCTTAGTTGCAAGGCCAGTTTGCAAGCCCTCGCCAACTGGGCCTTACGTGTTGGTATGGGCAACCGGTACTTCAATTCCATTTTCATTGGGTGTATATTGTCCATGGTGGGTGCATGTGGGACGACAGTGTCGATATTCATTGGGCGGCTCCACAAACTCGTGTATAGAGGTGAGGCGGCCTCCGATCCTTTCTATAGCACATTGCAAACTTATATACCAGACCACAGATATGAATTGAATGCATGCATATGTTTGTTGCATTGTTTTGTTTGCTCACTGAGCCGTGATGTGTGATCACCTTTTTGAATTCGAGTATTTTTAGTTGATGATGCAGGTACTACAGTGGAAGATTACATGAATGCTCCTACATATGGGCACATTGCTGCAATGGATGCTGAAGATACAGTAGTGACGCATGACTCATCATGCGAGTGCAACTCATGCATTTTTTATTAGATTTTTATTTGAACTATTAAGGAAATGTAATTTGATACTTTATTTACTTATGTTTCGATTGATACAACATAATTAGATATTTTATTTATGATTATGACAGTTAGATTCTCAGTTCATTCAATATTAAGAGTTCCGCTATTGTGTATTTATTCTGATTATGGTTGTGGATCTGTATGGTTTAAGTTAAAGGACACAGCCTATTAGAGATCCTTGTTGAACCATTGGTTTATTAGTAGTTCATCACACCATTATGAATAGTGCAGAATTGGGGTGTGACAGGGCATGCACCACTTTCGAGATTCTGGGTTTGACCGAACATAAAATGTGTATTGGTTCAGTCAGCTCTAAAATTTTACATATCACAAATTTAGGGTGTGACAGGGGTGGTCGGACAGACTGGGATTCCTACTTGGTGTGTGAACAAAACTACAAGGAGTGACATGTAGGATGATGGTTAGTGGAACAACCATGTATGCAACCCTGGCCTATGGGGGTAGGTGTTGGTATAGATGGGAAAGGAGGGGGAGGTGATGGAAATGTTCGTTGGAGTATTATTTTTTAAACCATTGCCCTATCAATTTCTGTCTTGGGATGATGTGTAGGAATGCTAGGGCTATTGGTATTGGCTGGTGACGATCTATTCTCTCCTGTGCATGGAGGTTATGGTCAGTTTTGGTGAGCGCGATCAGGCCTTTCTTGTAAGACCAACAAGCCACTAACTTGGTTTAACCATATTGTGTCAGATCTTTCTATCATTCCTGGACCAAGTGGACCGAGCGTGTAAAGATAGATCACAAATCAGGTATGATAATCGAGCTAAAAACACTGAAAACTTATATATGGTCAAATACCTGGGTAGGTGTGGTTGACCATAAGGAAGGAAACAAAAATCTCAGACCATGAACCCCACGGTTGATGATTTCGACCCTACGATCGATGGGCTCTGCGACCGTAGCCATCGACCGTGAGACCCCAGATCAGACTCCGAGTTTTGAAAACATTCCTAAATTAAAGGATTTCTTTTCTAATTGAAAGGGGACTTTATATGGAGAGTTTTTGTATACATAAAGGACATCCCTTAGCCTTTTTTACTCTTTTAGAACATTAGTAAACCCTAGAGAAACAGAAGGGAACAGAAGGAAGAGAAGGAGAAGACGAAAAAGCTAAGGAAAGGATTTTACAAAGAAGAGATTGGCTCTCTATCACAGGTAAATGTATGAACGTAATCTCTAGAGATATAAACTCTAAGGAATAAGACTTCTATGGAAGATAGGCAATATCAAAATATGATGATCCATGTGATTCCTTGAGTAATTTAAGAGGATAACCATGAGGGATGAGTTTGATGGTTAAGGTTGATAATAAATTTCTAATGATGGCCATAAGATGACCTTAGAACAAACCCCATTGAAGATTAGAAGAACTGACCCTGGTTGAACTTGAATTGCATGTAGTCTGTGACCAGAAATCTCAAGGTCGTAGCTACGGTCGACCATAGCATGACCAGCATGACTAGAGGCTCGAGCATTGGCATTCGGGAGGATTGCAGAAATCATATGGTCGCAGCTACGGTCACACCATTTGCGACCGTAGGGTATCAACCGTAGGCATTAAGGTCGATACAGTATGAGACCAAAGGACCAATCAGACACCTATTAGTGCTCATGTTTTGATTTCTGACTATTGTAAAATGTTACATATGAACCCTAACTTAAATTCATATAACTTTTAGGTTGTTAAATTGATTGAAAGATAATATGAAGGCTTAGAAGGAGATCGAGTATTGCTAACTGTTGAGGGGACAAGACCTAAACTAATTGGATAAAAACAAACTATTTTTTTATTGAGTCCAATGCCATGATTGATTTTATGCTTGTATGCTTGTATTGTGCATCTCACATGTCATCCAATATTCTTGCTATTACTGCTCATGCATATTTAATTATGGGGTGAGGCCTTCGATACACTGTATGGCATTAGGATTGATTAGTTGCGAGCTGTAAGACCCGTATCAAACTAACCTGGTCTTACCACCTTGAACCAGGTTTACCCATCATGGACGAGATGAATGAACCAAGGGCGTGAAGGAGATCGTGATCCCAGGTATCAAATTGACCCAAAAACACTTAATTTAAAGGGAGGGTCACATACCCAGCAAGGGAGGATCGGACCCACCAAGACAGAAAGTCAGACCCTCTATTTTACAGGGAGGGTCGGACACTTTAGGAAACCAAGGGTCGACGGGATCATCGACCCTCTCATCGACCCTCAGTTGTCGCCAGAAACTAAAATTAGGAAAGTTTCCAAATTTTGATTAGATTCCTTCCAAATCCCAATGGGACTTAGTTCAGGAGTTTCCACCCTATAAATAGGACGTCCCAAAGCCTCTTTCACTCATTTTACAATCCTAATTGAGTTGAGAGAAAGAGAAGAGAAGGAAGAGATGAAGAAAACAAACAAGGAAGAGAAGAAAAAGTAAAAGGAGAAGAATTGCAGAGAAGGAGTATTCTTCCCAGGTATGGATACTAAATCCATGAATTTATACAGACCTTAGGTTAGATAAGGATGAGAGTGTGATCTCGGAGAAATCTAAACCATCAACCCATGGTTAGGTTTCCATGGAAAACCATGGAAAAATACATAAAAGCTATATAGGTGGATGATTAGTGGTTCTAGACCATGGAATGTATGTTGAATGGACTGTAGGAGCAAGCCATAGGACCCCAAACACGAAGAATGGACTGAAAGGAGGAAAATTGACCAAAACCCATAGGGGTCGCACAGAGGGTTGATGACCATCTGACCCTATGTGATCCTGAGTATCGACCCTCAGGGTTTTGGAAGTCCAGATTAGGGGAGGGTCGCACCAGGGTTCGGTCATAACTCAGATCCTATCTCCGACCCTCAGTTAACAGAATGGTTTTAAAAATTATAATAAATTCTAATTAAATTTTATCGACTTTGTTAGGTCTTCTAGCAATATAATAGCAATATAAAGGTGATTCTAAAGCTTGGAAGAGGATCTATTAACAAGCTAAGGTGAGGGAACAAGACCTAAACTAATTGGTTAATAATAAACTATTTTATTTTCTTGAGTCCAATGCCATGCTTGATTCTATGCGAATATGCTTGTAATGTGCATTCAATATGTCATCCAATATTCCTGCTATTATTGTTCATGCATATTTAATTTTGTTTTTACTTATAACATGATGATGATGATTGATGCTAGGAATAGGCATGTGAATGTTTGTGTGTGGTTATTGTGCTTGATCCAAGTAGGGCATCAGGGGAAGTGTTAGGCGGTGTTTGATCCGGGTACTTTAGCTCTATCTCTGACTCATGTCTTGTGCATTAGCATCGTCGTATCGCCGTTACCTTAGCAAAACTATTACGACGTAGGGCATCAAGTTGGGTCTCGATCCTTGAGTCCTATACTCTATCGGGAGGCCTTAGCTCTATCTCTACGGGTGCTCTGAGGGACGCTGGGGTGAGGCCTAGTCTACATTGATTGACATTAGGATTGATTAGTAGCGAGCCCCATTTGCAGCCCTAGCCATCAGGGGTTTATTTGTTGGTATGGAGTTGTGCAGCGATAAACGTGACCTTTGTGTACAATGTCCATTGTGGGTGCTGTGGGCGCGGTGAGAGTTCATCGGGCGTATCCACACTCTCGTGGATAGAGGTGCGGCGGCCACCTCTCCTTTTATAGCATAGTTCAAACGTAAAATCAGACCAAAGATATGAATTGATTGCATGAGTATGTATTATTGCATTGGTTTGTTTGCTCATTGAGCCGTGATGTGTGCTCACCCTCTCGACGTCGAATATTTTTAATTGATGATGCAGGTACCACTGTTGCAGATTATGTTGATGCCCCAGCGTATGGACATGTGGTGGCGATGAAAGCTGAAAACGTAGTGGATATGCAACTCCTCTTGCGAGTGCAACTCATGCGTATTCGATTGGAGTTTCTTTTATTGTTTGGATTTATTAAGGAAATGTAAATGATATTTTTCTTACTTATGTCTCGGTTGAAAGAAAATAATTTGATACCTTAATATGATTATCACATTTAGATTCTCAGTTCGTTTTACTATAAGACTTCCGCTATTGTGTATTTTACTCTGATTATGAATGTGGATGTATGAGGTTTAGATAAAACGGATATAGCCTACTCGAGATCCTGGTTGAACCGTTGGTTTGCTAGAGGTTCAACACACCATTCTGAATAGTGTGGAATTGGGGTGTGACAACTTGCTATCAGAGCTTCAGGCCTTGTCCGCTAGACCAGCATACTTTCACAACCAATAATGAATTGAGATAGGATAAAAAGTAAAAACTGTAATATTAACACACTATAAGCACAATTGATGTTTGAGACCAATTTAAAAAGAGAATAATGCATCTATTAAAGGGGAAACAATTTTAATACAATGTGAAAGAAACAAACGTATATACATAACTAAAACAGAGTACAGTACACACCCCAGACAGTTACTCTGTAGTACAAGAAGAAGGAAAAGAAACACTCATGAAGTCGGAGGTGAAGGAAGAGGCAGTGCGTCGCGGTCTCTGTCATAGTCCTCGGCATAGACTCTAGTCAACCAGGCCACCTGAGTCTGAGTCACCTGAAGACTTGCTGTGAGATCAGCCACCCGCTGATCAGTCTGGCGCTGAGCGTCTAGAAGCTCCACTATCCTCAGATCCGATGCACGCTGAGCCTCTCTAATCTCGTGAAACATACTCAGCACATCATCAGAAGGTGGACGCGAAGGACCAGCTGCATGTGCAGGACCCGCCGCAGATGAAGTACCAGCTCCGGCCGCATGCGTGGGTGAAGGCAGTGGTATCGAGTCTACATCCATGTACATGCGGTCATCGTCATCGACAGGATCCGCATAAACTCTAGCGGCGGCAGCAGGTGCCTCAACGTCAGTGATCTCGATGCGAGTGTGAGGGCGCACCATCTCGTTCATCTCCTCATCACTGACTTGGGCATCCCACATGCCCATCTTGCAGATAGCCTCCCAATCTAGAGGCGACGAGATGGTTTTCTCCTGAATCTTCTCATCCACTAAATCAACCCCCAGGCGGGTCAGCAGAACAGTGATCATACGTCCATAGGGTAGATTACCCCTATGACTGGGCAATGTGGTACTGATCATAGTCTGCATGATGATGTAAGGAAGGCAGACGGGCTGTCTAGTGCAAATGTTGTACAGAAGATACTGGGTTAGCTGAGAAACCCTCTCGTAATGGCCACTCTACGGAATCAGATTATGCAGGATAATCTTGCAAAAGACCCGTGGACCCGGACGCATATAGAAATCCCTCATCTGCCAGTGATCAGGTCGTAGCAACTGACTATCAATCTTAGCCCTCATCTCTGTGGAGACGAACTGGGGCTCTCCAGGAGCACAGTAAACCATAGGGCCATCATAGGAAATGCTCAACAAATCCGCTAGCTGCCGGTAGTCAAAAGAGACCTCAACTCCCTTGACATAGCTAGTAATCCAGAGCTCGTGACCCCTATCCACATCATTGTAATCCCCCACCACTGGGATATTACAATAAAAATGTTGCACTAAATCCGGGCATGTGCAAGCGTCGTAGGTAATGACAGGGAGCCACCCCATATCACCAAAGGCTCTCTCCACGTTGAACAAGGCTAACTCAACCAAGTTCACCATACGACCTCCCTCCACTTTCTTACGAACAAAGTGGGCATATTGTGCCTCGGCTTCGTTGGAACGGAAGCGAAGAGGATCACGAACTCTGGGTACCTTGGTACGAGCCATGGTATCTGCCAATAAGAAAGAAAAGAAAACAGATAATATGTTAATAAGATAGAAATCTGAAATTTTGACATTATAACGACGTAAGTTGGCCAAAAGCCTCACTTTTCACCTAGACACGTGGGCAGGAGGACTTACGTAGGTCCCAACATGTCCTACAACACTCAGATAGTAGGAAATTCTAGCTAATAAAGTCCAATTTGAAGAAATTTTGAGAAATCAAAAATTTCGACAAATTAGGGCAAAAAGAGAAAAAATCTAAGTCCTCGATAACCAACCGATGAAACTCAAAAATTTTTGAGGGCTTTCGTTCCTTGAGACACCAATAACAAAAGCCCCAAATAAAAAAAAAAATTTTACGGTTGAAAAAAGTTTAATTTGAAAAATACAAGTTAAATGGACAAAAACCTAAAAATGGAAACCCAAAAACAGGTAAAAATGATAAAGCATACCTGTAGGGATGATGTGGACGTCGAAACACAGATCCAAACTGACCAAATAGCGGAGTGGCACTGTAGCAACTCAGAGGCGGCAGACGAGTCGAAACGGGTGAGAAATGATGGGGAATGAACTCAGAATCGGATCTTAAAGGTCTGATTTTTGGTCTAAGGGTCGGACAATTCGACTAGGATCATCGACCCTCGGATCGACCCCCGAATCGACCCTCAGCTCTCGGGAATCTGACAAAAAACCAGGGTCGGATAGTGAGGGTCGGATACCCATCGACCCCCACATCGACCCTCAGCTCTTGGGAAGAATAGGTCATTCCCAGGGTCGGATACTGAGGGTCGGACATACCATCGACCCCCACCATCGACCCTGCATAGAAAAGACAGTATTTTTCATAAAATGAGCTGGAAATTTTGGAATTTTACATCGGTTATCATGCCTACATGCAGTATAAATGATTGACTCACCTATTTTGATGATTTTCAGGCACCACCAATCTCAGAAGGAAACATGTCTGGACGTAGAGTAACCAGGCAGAGCCGAAATGCAGTTCGACCACCACCTGTGGAGGAAACTAGCCAGGAGAATATATATGCATGGGAAAATCCACATGTTGTACCCCCAGGAAATCCAGACCAGGAAATCCTACCAACTTGCCACCTCCACCACCGGAGTTAGCAACCGTGGTAATGAATCTTGCACAGCAGCTGTAACAAATGCAACATGCACAGGCTCAAATGCAAGTTGCAATGGGGATTATGTTCCAGGCTGCACATGCTACACCTATGCAGACTGGACAAGCCAGTGCAGCAACGGTGGGTAACCACCCAGCACCTCAAACACCTCAACCCCCAGCTGCACAGATCCCCGTACATGGTCCAGAAGCAGCTCAAGTTCAGTATCAGTATCCACAACCTATGTTTGGGGCATACCCTCAAAATCAGATGGATCACTCTCGACTGGTTGAGAGATTTCTGAAGATGAAGCCCAAGGAATTTAACGGTAAACCGTCGGATCCGTTATGACCAGCACATTGGATCGACGAGATAGAGAGAAACTTTCTCATGATGACTATTATTGAAGAAGAAAAGATGTTATGTGCCACCTTCATGCTGAAAGACGATGGACATCATTGGTGGAAATCTACCAGGGCATATCTACTGACCAAGCATGCCCTATTGACTTGGGCTATTTATTCTTTGAGAAGTATTTTCCCCGAAGCTTCAAGGATTCTATGGAGAAGGAGCTCCTGAGTTTATATCAAGGCCAGATGTCTGTGGATGCATATCAACAGCGTTATGAGGAGCTATTTTTCTTTGCACCATTTAGTATGCAAGAAGAGGACACCAAAACCCATAGGCTTGTCACGGGACTCAGAGGAAGCATCAGAGAGCATGTGCTGGGCTTAGATAAGAAGATTTATAATGAAGCCGTAGGAGTGTCCTAAACCTCGGAAGCCACAACATCAAGGATGAGTTTATGCTGTTACGTCTGAGGAAGCTGTCGCATCACCCGATGTGGTCACAGGTATGACCTAAACCTTTAAGTTATATTACAATGTGTAAGCATGTAGACTAAGTTTATACAAATCACAGGTATCTTACCTATAAATGGCATACCCGCCAGAGTACTCTTTGATTCAGGAGCTACTCATTTCTTTATATCTGTGTCGTTTGGAAAGAAGCTGAACTTACCCATCAAAACATTGGACTACAAACTACTTGTATGATCACCGATGGGGTTAGAAGTGGAATTAGAGAAAGGTTATAGGCCATGTCCAGTTCTCATTGGCGAGAAAACCATAGATGCAACCTTGATCCAACTTGGGATGGCAGACTTTGATGTCATCTTGGGAATGGACTGGTTAGCTCGGCATTCTGCAAACCTATTATGCGCCGAAAAGAAGCTCACATTTAAAGATAAAGAAGGAGCAAAAATTAGTTTTATGGGAACCAAACTACCCCGTAAATGCAAGCTCATACTCTCAGCACTAAAGGCTAAGAAGTGCCTTGAGAAGGGGGCAGTCGGGTATCTAGTATCAGTGGTCGACCTAACCAAGGAAGCACCACGAATGGAAGATATTGATGTTGTGCGGGACTATCCCGACGTATTTCCAGAGGAACTACCAGGATTACCACCCGACAGAGCCACCGAGTTTGTGATAGACCTTATACTTGGAGCCGCACCAGTATCAAAAGCACCTTATAGAATGGCTCCTACTGAACTGAAGGAATTGAATGTGCAACTACAGGAACTACTGGACAAGGGTTATATTCGACCCAGTATATCACCATGGGGAGCACTTGTAATATTCGTAAAGAAGATGGACGGTAGCATTCGATTATGTATCGACTATCGAGAGCTGAACAAACTGACAATCCAGAATCGATATCCACTACCTCGGATCGATGACTTTTTTCGATCAGTTGCAAGGAGCGAAAGTATTTTGTAAGATCGACCTTCGGTCCAGTTATCATCAACTGAAGATTAAAGATGGTGATATTCCTAAGACAGCTTTCAGGACCAGTTATGGACATTATGAATTCTTGGTCATGTCTTTTGGATTAACAAACACACCAGCAACTTTCATGGAACTTATGAACCGGGTTTTCCACGACATGTTGGATACGTCGGTTATAGTATTTATTGATGATATATTGGTATATTCCATGGACAAGGAAACCCACGTTAAGAATCTAAACGCCGCCCTACAGCGTTTAAGGAAAGAGAAGCTGTATGCAAAATATTCAAAGTGTGAGTTTTGGCTAAGTGAAGTCGCCTTCCTAGGCCATGTGGTATCCGCTGAAGGAATCAAAGTGGACCCCAGCAAGATCGAGGCTATTGTAAAGTGGGAAGCACCAGAAAGTGTTGCAGAAATAAGAAGTTTTTTGGGTCTCGCTGGATATTATCGGAGATTTGTGGAAGACTATTCTTGGATTTCCGTACCTCTCACCAATTTGACTAAGAAAGGTGAAAAGTTTGTGTGGACGGATAAATGTGAGAAGAGCTTCTAGACATTGAAGACCAGATTGATATCCGCTTTGATTTTGACTATTCCTGTTCCAGGATAGCCATTTACCCTATACACTGATGCGTCAGGACTGGGATTAGGATGCGTACTTATGCAAGGGGAACAAGTAATTGCTTATGCCTCGAGACAGTTAAAGATATATGAGAAAAATTATCCCACTCATGATTTAGAGTTAGCGGCAGTAGTACATGCTGTCAAGATATGGAGACATTACCTATACGGAGAGAAGTTCCAGATTAAGTCGGACCATAAAAGTCTTACTTATTTATTTATTCAGAAGGAGTTGAATATGAGACAAAAGAGATTGTTGGAACTATTGAAAGACTATGATTGTGATATCCAGTATCATCCGGGGAAAGCTAATGTAGTAGCGGATGCATTGAGCAGAAAGGCGATGATAAAATCTCAGGGGGAGGTTAGTACAACTACAGCTATATGAACTATCGAAATGGTATTCAATCATGGCAATGAGCAATATGTGATAGATACAATGGATGGATCAGCTAACCAAGTGTTTATTCATCGGTTTTCAAATATGTTCGCGGCATTAAAAATTATACCCGATATTATGATTGAAGTGAAGACAGCTATCAAATCAGATCCTTATCTGAGAACAGAACAAGAAGATATCGAGAATGGTAGGACTAACCCTGAGTTCACCTTGGACGAAGAGAAAGTGCTGAAATACAAAGGAAGAATATGTGTACCCGAAATTGAAAATGTGGACTTTAGACACCGACTGATGAAAGAAGCCCATACCACCATTTATTCGATACATCCTGAAAGCACAAAAATGTATCATGATCTAAAGAAACTATATTGGTGGAGAGGAATGAAAGCAGATGTAGCTAAGTTCGTGTCTCAATGCCTAAATTGTTCGAAAGTAAAGGCTTAATGACAAAGACCCGTAGGACTGTTACAGTCGTTACCGAAACCAGCATGGAAATGGGACTGCATCACTATGGACTTCGTCACGGGATGACCACTAACTCTTTGAGTAGTTGATGCAATTTGGGTGATTGTAGACCGTCTGACTAAGACAGCTCGCTTCAGACCGATACGACCTTAGTATATACTGGAAAGGTTAGCAAAGCAGTTTGTGGATAATATTGTTCGGTTACACGGTGTACCAGAGAGCATTGTATCCGATAGAGATCCCCGATTTACTACCAAGTTTTGGGAAGGATTACAAAAGGCTATGGGTACAATATTAAAGTTCAGTACTGCATTCCACCCACAGACAGATGGACTGTCAGAGCGTACAATCAAGATTCTAGAAGATATGCTACGCGCATGTGTAATTGATTTCAAAGGATCATGGGATGAAAAGTTACCACTGATCGAGTTCGCTTATAACAATAGCTATCAGGCTACTATACAGATGTCACCATATGAAGCACTGTATGGCAGAAAATGTCGGACTCCGTTGTTTTGGAATGAAGTTGGAGAATGTAGTATTGTTGGGCTAGAATTTGTTGAAGAGACATGTCAAGTGGTAGACATTATCAAGGAAAGGGTAAAAATTGCTCAAAACCGTCAGAAGCAATATGCAGATACTCGACGCAGAGATCTTTAGTTCGCTGTAGGTGATAAAGTATTCTTGAAGGTATCGCCTATACGAGGATTGAAACGGTTCGACAGAAAGGGAAACTCAGTCCAAGATATGTCGGGCCGTATGAGATTCTAGCTAAGCGTGGAAAAGTGGCTTATCAGTTAGCACTACCACCATCTATGTCAAGTGTGCATGACATATTTCATATTTCCCTATTGAAGAAGTATGTCAACGATCCAACGCACATCCTGACAGTAGATCTACCGGAATTGATTGATGAATTGACATTTGAAGTAACATCGACAGAAATCACCAGTCGAAAGGTTCAACGACTACGCAACCGAGATATCTATTATGTTAAGGTCATTTGGAAAAGTAGAGACATGGAAGAAATTACATGGGAGGAAGAGAATGCTATGCGGAAGCAATACCCTCACTTATTTGATTCAGAAGGTACATAAAATTTTGGGGAAAAAAATTTTATAAGTAGGGGGGAGTTGTAAGACCCGTATCCAACTAACCCGGTCTTACCACCTTGAACCAGGTTTACCCATCATGGACGAGATGAATGAACCAAGGGCGTGAAGGAGATCGTGATCCCAGGTATCAAATTGACCCAAAAACACTTAATTTAAAGGGAGGGTCGCATACCTAGCAAGGGAGGGTCGGACCCCCCAAGATAGAAAGTCAGACCCTCTATTTTACAGGGAGGGTCGGACACTTTAGGAAACCAAGGGTCGACGGGATCATCGACCCTCTCATCGACCCTCAGTTGCCGCCAGAAACTGAAATTAGGAGAGTTTACAAATTTTGATTGGATTCCTTCCAAATCCCAATGGGACATAGTTTAGGAGTTTCCACCCTATAAATAGGATGTCCCTAAGCCTCTTTCACTACCTTTACAACCCTAATTGAATTGAGAAAAAGAGAAGAGAAGGAAGAGAAGAAGAAGAGAAACAAGGAAGTGAAGAAAAAGTAAAAAGGAGAAGAATTGCAGAGAAGGAGTATTCATCCCATGTATGGATACTAATTCCAAGAATTTCTACAGACCTTAGGTTAGAAATGGATGAGAGTGTGATCTCGGAGAAATCAAACCATCAACCCATGGTTAGGTTTCCATGGAAAACCATGGGAGAATACATAAAAGCTATATAGGTGGATGATTCATGGTTCTAGACCATGGAATGTATGTTGAATGGACTGTAAGAGCAAGCCATAGGACCCCAAACACGAAGAATGGACTAAAAGGAGGAAAATTGACCAAAACCCACAGGGGGGCACACAGAGGGTCGATGACCATCCGACCCTCTGTGATCCTGAGTATCGACCCTCAAGGTTCTGGAAGTCCAGATTAGGGGAGGGTCGCACCAGGGGTCAGTCATAACTCAGACCCTACCTCTGACCCTCAGTTAACAGAATGGTTTTAAAAATTAGAATAAATTCTAATTAAATTTTATCAACTTTGTTAGGTCTTCTAGCAATATAATAGCAATATAAAGGTGATTCTAAAGCTTGGAAGAGGATCTATTAACAAGCTAAGGTGAGGGAACAAGACCTAAAGTAATTGATTAATAATAAACTACTATCATTTTCTTGAGTCCAATGCCATGCTTGATTCTATAAGAATATACTTGTAATGTGCATTCAACATGTCATCCAATATTCCTGCTATTATTGTTCATGCATATTTAATTTTGTTTACTTATAACATGATGATGATGATTGATGCTAGGAATAGGCATGTGAATGTTTGTGTGTGGTTAGTGTGCTTGATGCGAGTAGGGCATCAGGGGAAGTGTTAGGCGGTGTTTGATCCGGGCACTTTAGCTCTATCTCTGACTCAAGTCTTGTGCATTAGCATCGTCGTATCACCGCTACCTTAGCAGAACTACTGTGACGTAGGGCATCAAGGAGGCTCTCGGTCCTTGAGTCCTATACTCTATCGGGAGGCCTTAGGATTGGTTAGTAGCGAGCCCCGTTTGCAGCCCTAGCCATCAGGGGTTTATTTGTTGGTATGGAGTTGTGCAGCGATAAACGTGACCTTCGTGTACAATGTCCATTGTGGGTGCTGTGGGTGACGGTGAGAGTTCATTGGGCGTATCCACACTCTCGTGCATAGAGGTGCGGCGGCCACCTATCCTTTCTATAGCACAGTGTAAACGTAAAACCGGACCAAAGATATGAATTGATTGCATGCATATGTATTGTTGCATTGTTTTGTTTGCTCACCGAGCCGTAATGTGTGCTCATCCTCTCGACGCCGAATATTTTTAGTTGATGATGCAGGTACCACTGTTGCAGATTATATTGATGCCCTAGCGTATGGACATGTGGCGGCGATGGAAGCTGAAGACGTAGTGGATATGCATGACTCCTCTTGCGAGTGCAACTCATGCGTATTCGATTAGAGTTTATTTTATTGTTTTGATTTATTAAGGAAATGTAAATGATATTTTACTTACTTATGTCTCGGTTGAAACAAAATAATTTGATACCTTAATATAATTATCACATTTAGATTCTCAGTTTGTTTTACTATAAGACTTTCGCAATTGTGTATTTTACTCTGATTATGAATATGGATGTATGAGGTTTAGATATAACGGATATAGCCTACTCGAGAACCTGGTTGAGCCATTGGTTTGCTAGCAATTCATCTCACCATTTTGAATAGTGCAGAATTGGGGTGTGACACGAGCCCAGTTTGCAAGCCCTCGCCAATAGGGGCTTACGTGATGGTATGGGTAAGGCATCAGGGGATGTATTGGCGGTATTTGATCCAGACCCTTTAGCTCTTTCTCTATTCCATGGTGGATGCATGTGGGACCGCAATGGTATTTGATCCGTTGGGCTGATTCCCAAACTCATATATAGCGGTGCAACAACTATCAAACCTTTATATAGTATATTGCAAATTTATAAACCAGACCAAAGATATGAATTGAATGCATGCATATGTTTGTTGAATTGTTTTGTTCATTTACTGAGCTCAAGTTGGAAAGCTAACCCTTGCATGCAAAATTCTTTTTAGTTTCTGATGTTGCAGGTATTACGGTTGAAGTTTATGTCAACACGCCAACATATGAACAGGTAGCGGCTATGGATTAGCATGCTATGGAGGACTATTATGATTCATTAAGCGAGCGTTTCAACTATGGATATGCTTAGTGTTTAACTTTTGTATTTAGATATTTGTAATATGTATCAAATTATGTTTTGGTTACATGGAAATAACTGGAATATTAATTATTTATCATGATTAGACCTCAGTTTATTAATAACAAGACTTTTACTATTTACTTTATTATCTCCGATTAAAGTGGAATGTATTTTGGCTTTACATGGTTGGCATAGCCATTATGAGATCCTAGTTGAACCGTTGATTTATTGATGGTTCATTACGCCATTCTAGTTAGTCTAGGTTTAGGGTGAGACAACTTGGTATAAGAGCTCTTTGGCCTTGCCCATTAAACTTGATACTTCCACTAGAGTCTATGAACTGAGTTAGGATAAATTAAAAGCTTTAATACAAACACACCATAAGCACCTGTGTTGGTTGGGACAGAACTTAAACAAGACAATAATGTATATATAAAAGGTGAAAACATATGTATACACAGACAGAAAAAGAAAATCTAAATGTATGCTATTAAACAAATAATATAGGGTACGATCTATAAGTTGGGCTGTTGTCTGAATATACAAGGGATATAGTAAAGTAGCAAGTAGGGACCATCAATAAAGCAAAAAATTAGAATATCGAGTTGGTACTCACAAGATGTGAAACTCGATGTATGATAGAGGAAGAAGAAAAATAGCTAGTAATGCCTAAATTCCTATAGAGGTCAAGGGAAAGATCTTGGACTAAATCCAATAGTGATAAGAGAACAATGGTTATATACCAAAAATGAGAGTAACTATAAAAGAAGATAAAGCTATACTCATGGGTAACATGGAGACTCAGAGTGAGATCCACCACACGCTGATCCATTGCCCGCTGAGCATTAAGAGGAGGTTGCAACTTGACCCCACCACTATCTGGGTCGAGAACGGATAATGAAAACTCATCTGAGCAGATGCTAAATAATGATAATCAGATTGGAGAAAATCAAAGGAGGTGAACAACCAGGCCACTCCAGCCAATCTACCTTGACTACCAAGTGCCTTGGCTACGGTTGTAATAAACTTGTCCTAAAAAAATATAAGAGCAACAATAGATGAGACTAACTATGCAAATTGCCATGGAAGTGCTACCTAAGTTGCCAATGCTACACCAACACCTCTAAGTCAGATCAAGTACACTATTAGTTGGTAGCAACACTATACCCTTAGCACATGTTACCCTTAACATAGTACCTATCATAACGTAGGTCCCAGTAACGTACACCCTAATGTAGAAGCTTAGTGCATAAAAACCAGTGTATCAAGATGGTTACTCTTATCAGCCATCAATGTGTGGGATAGCTACATCATGGCAGAATGATCCGACAAGGAATGAAGAATATTTTCTAAAGATAAAGCTCCGCTATTTTTATCAATGGATCAAATCTATTGTGGAAATATAACTAAACAGGTTTATATAGGACGCGGTGCATCATTGACTTACTCTTATGATTATAGAGCATACACATACCTGATTTTAAATTCTTGTGCCTTGACAGGATACCTTATCGATTCAATCTGTCAATTGGAGTTATAGTTATTGTTTCTTTAGTATTTGTCCTGATTATACCAATTTAAGCTACTCTCATAATCGACATCTAGAATACATATGTGAACTGAATGAACAGTTAATGGTTTAATAATTTTGAACATACATCTTTTGATTTATACCTGATTTATTGATGTACCAAAACTTCTCCAGATTTACTCCTGTAGTGCCTTGACTAGTGGCATTATATACTCGATAAAACCTGTAACATGAGATTAAGAACTGTAAAATCTTTATTTCCATATATTTAGACCACTGTGTAACTTAATGACCTTTGGATGCCGGTTAGATTACCAAAAATTTATTCTTGATCATTTAAAACTAAGTTCACTAGATAAAACAAGTATTCTTCATCATACAGAATTAAAAGAAGGAATGAATTATTTTTGGATAAGCATTATGATTCATACATTCCTTGACCTTTGTTGATAAAGTGTTTAGTGATAAGGGAATTATTGGAAGAAAGAGGATTTAATTCAAATTAGATGCTATAGCCAAGAGATCTCAGATGAAGTAATGGAGAATCTATTTTTAGATTACTAAATGGATGGGTAGGAGTCATGGTCTATAAAAGAGTGCATGAGCAAGAAATGAGAACTATCAAGAGCAGCTAGTAAACAGCAGACAGCACTTGAGTAGAATTAAAAAAAATGGCCATATCTGTATGAAGTTGACAAGGAAGAAGATTTCTAAAAGCAAATCTAAGAGTGGATACAAGGATAAAGTAAAAAAAATTATGGCATTGATTGTATTCAGATTAGCACAAGTAATACTGAGTTATGCCCAATGTCAAGTGAGATGATCAAGTAAAGACCAAAAGAGTTTGGCTGAATTAATGAAATGATAAGCATATACCCTAATGCTTATAGGTAGACTTGGGATATGAAGTAACATTCACAAGATATTTTTTGAGGTATATGATAGAGAGATCAGGACAAAGCAGCAATGATAAAAGAGGTGTAAGCTAATGAGTTTTTCAGGATATGAGATTATTAAAGATAGTCTTTGAAAAATTAAGAGATAAAAGGGGATTAGATGTGTTCATTAAGACCTTTAAATCAAATTTTGATAGTTCAAGCCCTTTTAGACTAGATGTTGTGATTGATGTGTGATAAACAATGTCTGAACCGTATGGATGGACGAAATTTGGATGCAACCTAATTGACTTGAGATGACAGACTTTGACGTCATTTTGAGGATGGATTGGTTGTCTTAAAGTCTTTACAAAGCTATGATGTGAATAGAAGAGGTTGCCATTCAAGAGCAAAGATTGCACATAATTTAGTTTTATTGGAAGCATATTGCTTAGGAAGCGGAAGCTTATCCTCTCTGCACTAAAGGCGAAGAGATGTCTTGAAAAGAATAAAGTTGGATATATGGTATTTGTGGGGGACATTACTAAAGATGCACCACAGAAGGAAGATATTGATGTGATGCGTAAATTCCCTAATGTGTTTGTAGGAGACTTACCTGGGTTGCCATCTGATCGTGCGACCGAGTTCATCATCGACTTGTTTCCAAGGACGATACCTATGTCAAAAGCACCAATATAATAACTTCTTTGGAGTTGAAGGAATAGAAGACTCAACTATGGAAGTTATTAGACAAAGTTCCAAATCAGCTGAGTATTTCATCACAAGGAGCGCCAGTGCTATTCATAAAGAAGGACGATAGTGTCCGACTATGTATAGACTATTGGGAATTAAACAAGCTCATAATCAAGAACCGATATCCACTACCTCAGATTGATGACTTGTTTAATTAGCTAAAAAGTACAAAGGTATTTTCTAGGATTGATATTTGATCACGATATCATCAACTCAAGAATTTGGACAGTAATATTTCAAAGATGGCTTTCAAAACTAGGTACGGACATTATGAGTCCTTGGTTATGTTATTGGATTAACCAATTCCCTTACATCTTTTATAGATCTTATGAAACTGGTATTCCATGATGTATAGGACATGTTAGTCATAGTTTTGTAGACTATATAATGGTTTATTCCAAAGTCGAAGAAACTCCTATAACGAATTTTAGAGCAGCCTCACAACAGTTGAGAAGGAAGAAGCTTTATGCTATGTCCAAGAAGTGTAAGATTTGGTTAAACTAAGTGAACTTCTTGGGTTACATAGTATCATCAAAAGTAATAAAGGTCGACCTTATTAAGATAGAAGTAATTGTATGGTGAGAAACACCTAAAGAATATTGCAGAGATCAGAAGTTTCTTGGGTTTAGCTGGTTATTATAGACGATACATAGAGGACTACTCTAGGATCGCAATACCTCTTATGAAGCTAACCAGGAAGGGAGAGGAGTTTATTTAGACTGACAAGTGTTAAGAATGTTTCCAAACTCTAAAAGCAAGGTTGATATCAGCTCCCATCTTGATCATTATGGCACTAGGAAAACCTTTTACCCTATACATCGATGCTTTCGGACTGGGTCTAGGATGCGAGTTAATGCAAGGTGAAACCGCAATTGCATATGTTTCAAGACAACTAAAGGAGCATGAGGAGAGTTACCCGACTCATGACTTGGAGTTAGCGATGATGATTCATGTAATCGAGACTGGGATACATTTTCTATACGGAAAAGGATTTTAGATTAAATCTGATTACGTGAGTTTAACTTAGCTCTTCACCCAGAAAGAGTTGAACATAAAGCTAAGGAGATGGTTGGAATTCCTAAAGGATTAAGACCGTGATACGTAGTGTCGCTCGAGCAAGGCTAATGTGGTAGCTAAACTTTTGAGTAAAAAGGGGAATAATAAAGCCAAAAGAAGGACCTAGTATAGTAGCTACCTTGTGTTCTGCAGCAATAGATTCAGATTTGGAAGAAGAGTAACATAAAATAAAAACTCATGATGATCCAATTAAGCAAGAACTTATGGATGAACTTAAGGAGCAATAGTTCCTCGGCTGTGCTTGTGGCATTAAATATCATCTCTGAATTGATGGATGAAATAAAAGTAGCAATTTTGTTAGATCTGTATATAAGAATGGTGCAAAAAGATTTAGAGAAAGAAAAACATAACCCTGACTTACTTCGGATGCAAAAAAGGTCCTGAGATATAGAGGATGATTATGCATACTTGAAAGTGAAAAACACTAATCATAGATACAAGATAATGCTAAAAACCCATTCTATTTCATATTGGGTACATCATAGAAATACAAAATATACCAAAACATGAAGAGATTACTTTGGTAGAAGGGAATGAAAGTAGTTGTGGCTAGATGCATGTTTCAGTGACTAAATTATCAGCAAGTAAAGGCTGAAAGACAAAGACCAACATGGTTTACTACAACCACTATCGGAGCCAGTCTAGAAGTAAAATTGCATTACAATGAACAATGTTACTGATTTGCCACTGACTCCTAGATTGATTGGTGCAGTTTGGGTGATTGTTGATTGCCATATGAGGATAGCTTATTCCATTGCTGTACGACCTAGTTGTGCTTTGGTGTGGCTAACTAAGCTATATGTGGATAATATTGCCAGTTTGAATGGTATGTCTAAGAGGATACTATCGGTCGGAGGCTCACGCTTTGTCTCTATGTTTTAGGAGATTCTACAAAAAATATGGGTGTAACTTTGAAGTTTAGTACTGCATTCCATCCTCAAACCGATAGACAGTCAGAACGTACCATTTAGATTTTAAAAGACATGCTCCGAGCTTGTGTCATTGATTTCAAAGGATTATGGGATGAGAAATTACCATTGATCGAGTTCGCTTATAACAACAACTGTAAGACCTGCACTCTACTAACTTGGTCTAACCGTGTCATGCCAGGTCTTCCCATCATTCCTGGAGCAAGTGGACCGAGTGTGTGAAGATAGATCACAATTAGGTATGAGAATCGAGTTAAAAAAACTAAAAACAAACTAAAGGTCGCATGCCTGGGTAAGTATGGTCGACCATAAGGAAGGGAACCAAAAATCTCAAATCCAGAACCCCACGGTCGATGATTTTGACCCTACAATCAACAGTTTATGCGGCCATATGATCGACTGTGAGAACCCAGATCAAACTCTAAGTTTTGGAAACAATCCGAAACAAAGGGATTGCTTTCCTAATTGAAAGAGGACACTATATGTATAGTTTTACTCTATATAAAGGACGTCCCTCAGCCCTTTTTCACTCTTTTAGAACATTAGTAAACCCTAGAGAAAGAGAAGGAAAAGAAGGAAGAGAAGGAAAAAAAAAAGAGAAGGAGAAGAGGAAAAAGCTCAAGAGAAGAATTTGCTGAGAAGAGATTGGCTCTCTATCACAGGCAAAGGTATGAAATGAATCTCTGGAGATGTAAAGTCTAAAGAATAAAACTTCTATGGAAGATAGACAATATCTACCTATTATAATCTATGTGATTTCCTTGAGAAAATCCCAAGGAGAACCATGAGGAGTGAATTTGATGATTAGGGTTGATAAGAAATTACTAATGATGGCCATAGGATGACCTTAAAATAAACCCAATTGAAGAACAAAAGAATTGACCCAGGAAGAACTCAAATTTCATGTAGACTGTGACCAGAAATCTCAAGGTCGTAGTTACGATAGACCATAGCTGCTACGGTCAACCATAGCATGACCAGTATGACCAGAGGATCGACCATAGGCATTCGGGAAGATTTGAAAAATCATATGGTCGCAGCTACGGTCGCACCATATGCGACCGTAGGGTATTGACCATAGACAATAAGGTCGATACAACAAAAGACCATAAGACAAATCAAACACTTATCAGTGTTCTGTTTCGATTTCTGAGTACTATAACATTTCACATATGAAGCCTAACTTAAATACATATAACTTTTAGGTTGTTAAATCAATTCAAAGAGAATTTCAAAGCTTGGAAGGACATAGAGAATTGCTAACAGGTGAGGGAACAAGACATTAACTAATTGGATAATAACAAATTACATCATTTTTATTGAGTCAAATGCCATTATTGATTCTATGCTTGTATGCTTGTAATGTGCATCTCATATGTCATCTAATATTCTTGCTATTACTGTTCATTCATATTTAATTCTGTTTATTTGTAACACGATGATGATGATGATGCTAGGAGTATGCCTGTGAATGTATGTGTGTGGTTGGTGTGTTGGATGCGAGTGGAGCATTTGGGGGAGGACGTGGCATGGTGGTCTTCGACCTCGTCACCAGCCTCTAGCTCTATCTTTACTCAAGTCTTTCCCACTAACACTCATCGCATCGCCTTAGATCTATCACTGTGGATGTATTGAGGGATGTTGGGGTGACACCTTTGATACATTATTTGACATTAGGATTGGTTAGTTGCAAGTCCAGTTTGCAAGCCCTCGCCAATAGGGGCTTATGTGTTGGTATGGGTTGGGCATCAGGGGAAGTGTTGGCAGTGTTTGATCCGGACACTTTAGCTCTATCTCTATTCAATGGTGGGTGCATGTGGGACGACAATGGTGTTTGATCCACTGGGTGGATTCACACACTCGTGTATAATGGTGCGGCGGTCACCAAACCTTTCTATAGCACATTGCAAACATAAAAATCAGACAAAAGATATGAATTAAATGCATGCATATGTTTGTTGCATTGTTTTGATTGCTCACTCAGTCGTGATGTGTGGTCACCCTTTCGACATTGAATATTTTTACTTGATCATGCAAGTCCTACTTTTGAAGTATATATGAATGCACCTACATATGGACGCGTTGCGGCGATGGACGTAGAAGCTCAAGAAGATGCACTTGATTCATCATGCGAGTGCAACCAATGTGTTTTTGCTTAAGTTTAGATATAATTTGAACATCAGATATTTAATTGATTATTTATTTTTATGTCTTTGGGATTGGAGATAATTGGATTAAATACTTATTTATTACTACTAGACTCTCAGTTCATTATCTGTAAGACTTCTGCTTATTTGTTTATTACCTCTGATTATTAATGTAGAATGTGTGTGTGGTTTGATATGTTGAGTACGACCTATGCAAGATCTTGGATGAACTGTTGGTTTATTGCTGGTTCATCACACCCTTTTGGTTTGACCAGAATTGTGTGGTTACAACTTATTATCTGAGCATCTCAAGTTCTACCAATTGACCTAACTACTTCCACATGAGTTATGAATTGAGTCAAGATAAAATTTAAAAGCTGTAATAAGAACACACCATAAGAACCTGTGTTGTATGAGACATGTACTAAGAAAGAGAATAATGCACCTATGTAAAGGGGAAACTAATTATATATATAAATATATCCAAATGGAAATAAGACAAATGTACATCGAATTCAGAGTACAGTTGACAATCTAGACAGTTACACTATAGTGTAAAAGGGAAAAAGATATAAATGGAAATCATGGAGCTGGAGGTGATAGAGGAGGAAATGCCTCACGATCTCTATCATAGTCCTCAGCATATACTCTCACGAGCCAGGCCACCTAAGTCTGAGTCACTCAGAGACTAGCCGTCAGATCCACTATCCGCTGGTCTGTAGCATGCTAGGCATCTAAAACCTCTCCCACTCTCCAATCAGTCACGCACTGAGCCTCTCTAATCTCACGTAATAGCCCCATCATGTCATCTGGTGGTGGGCATGAAGGGCCAGCTGAATGAGAAGCCCTAGAAGGGCCAGCTCCAGTAGAATGATGTGGCAATGGTGGAGGATGGCATCCACATCCATGTACATCCGATCATCATCCTCCTTATCACCACCCTCGTGTGCCTCTGCTGCTGCTGCTGCTACTGCCGCCTCTCCATCTGTTTCCGCTTCCCGAGTGAGAGGACGTCTCATAGCATTCCTCTCATCATCACTGATCTGTATCTCTCTCATGCCCATCCTACTGATGGCCTCCCAATCATGGTCAGCTAAGAAGGTGTCCTCAAGGATCCTCTCGTCCATTAGGTCCACTTGTAGATGAGAGAGCAAGGTGGAGATCAGCCTCCCATAGGGCAAGTTACCTCTCGAGTAAGGCAACGTAGCTCTGTCCATAGTCCAAAGAATAATATACAGGAGGCAGATAGGCTACCTAGTACAAATATAGTACAGCAGGTACTGAGTCAGCTGTGATATCATCTCGTAGTGTCTACCCTGTAATAAGATTATGCTGGATAATCTTATAGTCGACCTGTGGCTCTGGACATAGGTTGACTGCTTTCAACTCCCAGCGGTCATCCCAAAGAATCTGGTTATCTATTTCTGCATGCACCTGTGTAGATAGAAACTGTGGCTCCTTAGGTGCGCAGTAAACCGACTGACTATTATTGGAAATGCCTAGTAGATCGGTCAACTCTTGATAATTGAAAGCGATCGAAACCGCTTTCACCCAGTTGGTGATCCGAAGCTCTCTACCACTGTCAACATCTTCTAAGTCACCCTCTACCTGTAGGTGACAGTAGAACTGTTTGACCTTGTTTGGGCAAGTGCAAGCCTCGTACAAGATCACTAGAAGCCAACCCATGTCACCAAATGCCCTTTCCTTATCAAACAGGGCTAAATGGGCTAGGTTCACACATCGACCCCCTTCAACTTTCTTTCGGTCAAACCATTGATATCGCACCTCTGCTTTAACGGACCTGAAGCATCATGGGACATTAACTCGAAGACCCTTAGTGTGAACCATGATAACTGCAAGAGAAGAAAATAAGAAAACAAGTTAGATAAATTTGAAAAATTAGATAGCATAACGACGTAAAATGAAAAAAGCCTCACTTTTTACCCAAACATTTGGGCAAGAGGACATACATAGTTCCCAAACCATCCTGCAAGGCTCATACAATCGAAAATTTAAACTTGGTAGGTCGAAATTGAAGAAATTTTGATAATTGGGAAAAACCCCAAAATTTAGGTAAAAAATGGGAATATTTAAGTTTCTACTAAACTAACCGATGAAACTTAAATTTTCTTGAGGGCTTTCATCCATTGGGTGGCCAATAGCAAAAGCCCCGAATAAAATTAAATTTTAACAGTCAAAAAAATATTAACTAGAAGAAAATCCTACAAATAGCAAATACCCTAGATATGAAAGCTTAAAAATAGAGAAACGTATAGAACATACCTCAAGGAATGGAGTTACAGATGTTGATCGATGGAAAAATCACCAAGTTGGTATGGTCGACACTATAGCAACTCACTGGTGGCTAGTTGAGTAGAAACCGTAGGAGGAAGAAGCAGAATGAGTGGAAAATTTTTTAAAAAACAGGTTTTAAAACATAATTTTAAATCATACGGTCGCACAATTCGACCAAAACCATCGATCGTATGATTGACCGTATGATCGACCATAGGGTCTTGGTAAGTTTCCAGGATTTTGAAGGTCACACCTATGGTCGCACAACATGTGACCGTAGGCCATCTACTGTATGAATGACTGTTGTCTGCAATTTGATTCTATTTGAACTTTTACCTATTGATTTTGTTTTTCTCTCACCTTCCATTGTGAGACTAACCCACTACTACCATCATTTCTTGTCTCACATGTTCAGCCTTTCTAGGTACCATTCAACCAAGTGTTTAAATGGCTGGACGCAAGGTATGTAGAAGGAGATAAAATGCAAACCCATATCCACCAGCTATGGAGACAAATGATAATGAAGGTCAACAAGGACATGAAGGAAATATTGGAACTCAAAATGCTGCACCTCAGAATGTGCACACCCAAGCCAAACCAACCAACCTACCAGTACCCCCTACAGATTTGGCAATTGTGGTGATGAATTCAGCACAATAAATGCTACAAATACAGCAAGTGCAAGACAACATGGAAGCTACTATGGGAATTGCTTTCCTAGGTGCAAACACAACACCTCTACCTGCAGGATAAGCTAGTACTACACCTGGTGGTAGCAACACTATACCTCAAGCACCACAAACATCAGCAGTATAAGGCCAAGTGAAAACCCCTAAAGCACCGCAATGCGTGTATAACCATGGAAATTATCAGTACCAACCACCTATATATGGAGCATATGCACAGTATCAGCTTGATCACTCCAGACTGATCGAGGGTTTCCTGGAATTTATAGGCAAGCAATCAGATTCTTTGCGTTCAGCTCACTAGATTGATGATATGGAAATAAACTTTATGATGATGACTATAAATGATGAAGAGAAGGTATTATGTGCCTGATGGATTTATAATTTTGTATATTCATTTCTCTTATATTTAGTCTATTTAACATATTATATGTCTTATGGTACTCATTTGTGATGATTCTTTATATATGAGACATTGGTGGAAAGTATTGGTAATTTATGTTTAAAATAAAAAAAAATCTGATATTTTTAATAATGACCTTCTAAATTTTATGCAGGTTTTTAATGTGAAAAGAATTTTAAAAATCAAACGTGATCCAAAAATCTGATCTGGAAAGCTATATTGGATTCAAACCAGAGAATGAAGATTGCCACACATAGAAGGTTTACTATTTGAAGGATTTAATTGATTGTCAAAAATTTTGAGGAGAATATATACCTCTATGGAATATTATAAAGATTGGCAAGTGTAGAGGTGGCATTTGGTTAATGACAGAATGATTCTCTATCTAATCCAGGCAAGAGAATATTGTTTAATCTTTATTTCCATGTAATAAAGTTGTCAATTCTAGACATACCAGTTTTAATCTTCTCTACTCTAGTTATTTAAGCAATGTAAAGGCTACATAATAAAACATCCAAGAATTATTGAGAAGATAGTTTTATTTCTTTTGTCTTTCATTTCTATGAAGTCTTCCTAAGTTCTTTAGTCGATTCAAGGCGAATTCAATCCGGTTAGTAAAATTGTGAGACTCTGCTCTTAATTTTAATTATTTTTCTATTCAAATATCTGTGTCTCTTGGTTTTTCAACTTAATGATTGCATGATTCAATTTATTAAGAGGCCAATTAATTGATTGAGTTATGTGATTTATTTCTAGCCTGAATCAATAATCCGTAATTGTTATGGTGTTCAGGAAAAGTAGCAATTAACCAGAACAATTATGATCTGGGTTTTTGTTACTCGTTTAAAGGAAACATAGAATGAATTAAATAATCTGACGCATGTTAGGTTGTTGTTCATCTTTAACTCCCTCCGAGAGTGTAATGCTATCAGTAAATTCATGACGATTGCTTAATACCAATTGATTTATTGATAAGAATTAAACTGTGTGTTGGGCTAAAATTAATGAAATTAGGGAAGGTAAGGATTGTCTAAATGTTTGATAATCCTTGGTTAAATATTTGAATAAAGAATAATATATATATATATATATATATATATATATATATATATATATATATATATATATATGAGGTCAGTGATCAATTTGCAGTCTTGAGTAAATTTCCTTGAATTGACGTCATCTTCCATTGAATTTTTGTTTTTTAATTTTGTTTTCAATTAAATTGCAGAAGAAAACCCCCCTTTTTCTTGGTAAGTAGACAATTTGATTAATTAGTCTCTATGGATCGACCTTTACTTATCATTACTATTCATTGTAGGTAGAGTAATTTATTTTTGGTTGCACTCGCCATGCATCAGTGCCACTTTTATGCTGAAAGGTGATGCGCACCATTATTGGAAATATACTTGAAGTTATCTAGTGACAAAGCACGCCCAATTAACTTGGGCTATTTATAAGGAAACGTTCTTTGAGAAGTATTTTCCCAGTAGTTTCAGAGAACAAATGAAAAAGGAGTTTCCGAGTCTGTATCAGGGACAAATGACTGTAGACACATATCAACAGTGTTATGAAAAATTATTTTTCTTTGCTCCCTCTAGCATGGAGGAGGAAAATACCAAAACCCAATGGTTCGTCATGGGACTTAGGGGAAGGATCTGTAGGGAGAATGTATTGGGACTGGAAAAGAATATTTTTAATGAAGTTGTACAGATTGCTCGAGTACTGGAATCGAGCCATAGGGAATGTTATTTTGCTCAGAGTAGAGGTATTGAAAGGCCTAATGAAAACTCATACAACGGAGGGAACTCAAAGACATTTAAACCCTTCCGTACTCAAGGCTTCAATGCTGCAGCCAAGACTATTCTGATAGCCCAACCTTAACAGAAGCAAAGTAATGCTGGAGTCAAATGCTTCAATTGTGATCAAGTAGAACATTATTCAAGAGAGTGTCCTAAGCCAAGGAAGAAGCTACAACAAGGAAAATTTTATGCAGTTACTTCTGAGGATGTTGTCGCATCGCCTGATGTTGTCACATGTATGACCTGAACCTTTCATTTTGTACTACCTTGTGTGAGCATGTAGACTAAATTAAATCAAATTATAGGTATCGTACCTATTAATGGCTTACCCGTCAGAGTACTCTTTGACTCTGAGCTACTCATTCTTTTATATATGTGTCATTTGGAAAGAAGTTAAATCTACCCCTCAGTCCTTTAGATTACAAACTGCTTGTACGATCACCTATGGGATTAAAAGTGAAACTAGACAAAGGTTATGGACGATGTCTAGTTCTTATCGACGAGAGGATTTTGGATGCAACCTTAATTCAACTTGAGATTGTAGAATTTGATGTTATTTTGGGAATAGATTGGTTAGCTCGGTACTCTGCAAACCTATTATGTGCAGAAAAGAAATTGACATTTAAAGACAAGGAAGGAGCATAGTTTAGTTTTGTAAGAACCAAACTTCCCCGTAAACAAATACTCATTCTCTCTACATTGAAGGCTATAAAATGCCTCGAGAAAGGACGAATTGGGTATCTAGTATCCGTGGTCGACTTCACCAAAGAAACACCATGAATGGAGGATATTGAAATTGTTTATGAATTTCTGGATGTATTTCCCGAGGACTACTAGGAGTACAAAATGATCGAGCGACATAGTTCATTATAGATCTTATACTTGGAGCCGCACCAGTATCGAAAATACCTTATCGAATGGTTCCTACTGAACTGAAGGAACAAAAGGTACAATTATAGGAATTACTGGACAAGGGTTATATCAGACCCAACATATCACCATTGGGAGCTCCAGTATTGTTTGTAAAAAAGAAGGATGGTAGCGTTCGACTGTGTATAGATTATCTGGAATTGATAAGCTTATTATCATGAATCGATATGCATTGCCTCGGATCAATAACTTGTTCGATCAGTTACAAGGTGATAAAGTGTTCTCCAAAATTGATCTTTGGTCAGGATACCATCAGTTGAAGATTAAGGAAGGTGATATTCCAAAGACAGCATTTAGAACTAGATATGGACATTATGAATTTTTAGTCATGTCTTTAGGATTAACTAATGCACCTATAACTTTTATTGAACTCATGAATCGGGTATTCCATGATACGTTGGATACTTCAGTCATTGTATTTATTGATGACATACTAGTCTACTCCATGGACAAAGAAACTCATGTCAGAAATCTAAGAACCGCTATACATCGACTAAGAAAAGAGAAGCTTTACGCAAAATTTACAAAGTATGAGTTCTGGCTAAATGAAAGTCGCTTTCTTAGGCCATGTTGTATCCGCTAAAGGAATTAAAGCGAATCCTAGCAAGATTGAAGCCATTGTGAAATGGGAAGCACCTAAGAATGTTGTAGAAATCCAAAGTTTCTTAGGTTTAGCTGGTTACTATCGACGATTCATGGAAGATTACTCTAGATTTGTCGTACCTCTCACCAGTCTGACAAAGAAAGGAGAAAAGTTTGTTTCATCGATAAATGTAAAGAGTGTTTTCAAACATTGAAGGCTAGATTGATATCAACTCCCATCTTGACTATTTCGATACTAGGATAACCATTTGCCTTGTACACTGATGCGTCTAGGTTAGGTTTAGGATGTGTGCTTATGCAAGGAGAACAAGTAATTGTGTATGCCTCAAGACAACTGAACATAAATGAGAATAACTAACTCACTCATGACTTGGAATTAGCAACAGTAATACATGTTGTTATGATATGGAGACAGTATTTGTATAAAGAAAAATTTCAGATTAAATCAGATCATAAGAGTCTCACTCATCTTTTTAATCAAAAGGAGTTGAACATGAGACAAAGAAGATGGATGGAATTATTGAAGGATTATGATTTTGATATCCAGTATCATCTAGGAAAAGCTAATGTAGTGGCTGATGCACTAAGCAGGAATGCAATGACAAAATCCCAAGAAAAAGTTAGTGCAAATGCTATGGAGTGTGTCATAGGGAGAGTATTTAATTACGATAAAGAGTAGTTTATGATTGATATTCTGAATGAATCAACTAACCAAGGATTTATTCATCTATTCTCAAACATGTTTGCTACATTGAAAATTGTACCTGATATATTAGATGAAGTGAAAGCAGCTATTAAATCAGACCCTTATCTGAGAACGGTGTAAGAAGACCTCAAAAAAGGTCGGACTACTCCTGAGTCTAACTTGGATGTTGAAAAGGTACTAAGATATAAAGGAAGAGTATGTGTACCTGAAAATAATGACTTGGATATTAGACACAGAATAATGAAGGAACCTCACACCACCACTTATTCGGTACACCCTGGAAGCACGAAGATGTATCATGATCTGAATAAACTATATTAGTGGAGAGGAATGAAAGCGGATGTAGCTAAATTTGTGTCCCAATCCTTGAATTGTCAGCAAGTAAAGGCTGAAAGACAAAGACCTACTCGATTATTGCAGCCACTGCCAGAACCAGCATGGAAATGTGACTGCATCACTATGGACTTCGTCATCGGGTTACCATTGACTCCCTGAGTAGTTGACGTGGTCTGGGTGATTGTGGATCGTTTGACCAAGATAGCTCGTTTCATAGCTATACGACCTCAGTATACCCTAGAGTGGTTAGCGAAGTTTTATGTACATAAAATTGTCCGATTTCATGGTGTACCAGAAAGCATTATGTCCGACAGAGACCCACACTTTACCTCAAAGTTTAAAATGATTACAGAATGCTATGTGTACAACATTGAAGTTTAATACTGCATTCCATCCTCAGACAGATGGATAGTCGGAGCGTACGATTCATATTTTAGAAGACATGCTTCGAGCTTGTGTTATTGATTTCAAAGGATCATTGGATGAGAAACCATTGATTGAGTTCACTTATAACAACAATTATCAAGCGACTATACAGATGTCACCCTATGAAGCACTGTATGGTAGGAAATGTTGAACTCCTTTGTTTTGGAATGAAGTTGGAGAACTGAGTATTGTTAGACCAGAGTTTGTTAAAGAGACTTGTCGAGTAGTCTATCTTATCAAGGAAACAGTCCGAATAGCTCGAAACCGTCAAAAGCAATATGTAGATAATCGACGCAGAGATCTCGAATTCACCATAGGTGATAAGGTATTTCTAAAAATATCTCCTATGCATGGTTTGAAAAGGTTTGGACAGAAGGGAAAGCTACGTCCTAGATATATTGGACCATATAAAGTTTTAGATAGACGTGGAAAAATAGCATTTCAGTTAATACTACCACCATCCATGTCAAGTATGCATGATGTATTTCATATCTCATTACTGAAGAAGTACGTCAGAGATACAACACACGTGTTAACAATGGATCCACCGGATTTGACTGAAGATTTAACATTCAAAATAGTACCTTTTGAAATCACTAGCTGGAAGGTGCAATGTCTTTGCAACCATGACATTTACTATGTTAAGGTTTCTTAGAGAAGCCAAAATGTATAAGAAGTTACATGGGAAGAAGAGAATGCTATGCGGAAGCAATATCCTCACCCATTCAACTCGGAAGGTATGTGCAAATTTAATATAAGAAATTTATATAAGAGGGGGGGAGTTGTAAGATGCGTAGCCTACTAACTTGGCCTAATCATGTCGTGCCAGGTCTTCCCATCATTCCTAGACCAAGTGGACCGAGCTTGTGAAGATAGATCACAAATCAGGTATGAAAATCGATTTAAAAACACTAAAAAGATACCTAAGGTTGCATGCCTAGGTAGGTATGGTCGACCATAAGGGAGGGAACCAAAAATATCAAATCCAGACCCCACAGTCAATGATTTTGACTTTACGGTCGACGGTTTATGCGACTGTATGATCGACCATGAGAACCCAGATCAACTCGGAGTTTTGGAAACTTTCTTAAACTAAGGGATTGCTTCCCTAATTGAAAGAGGACTCTATATGGAGAGTTTTACTCTATATAAAGGGCATCCCTAAGCCCTTTTTCACTCCTTTAGAACATTAGTAAACCCTAGAGAAAGAGAAGGAAGAGAAGGAAGAGAAGGAAGAGAAGGAAGAGAAGGAAGAGAAGGAGAAGAGGAAAAAGCTAAGGAGAAGAATTTGTGGAAAAGAGAATGGCTCTCTAACACTGGAAAACATATGAAATGAATCTCTGGAGATGTAAACTCAAAAGAATAAAACATCTATAGAAGATAGGCAATATCAACCTATTATGATCTATGTGATTTCCTTGAGAAAATCCCAAGGAAAACCATGAGGAGTGAATTTGACAATTAGGATTGATAAGAAATTACTAATGATGGCCATAGGATGACCTTAGAATAAACCCCATTGAAGAACGAAAGAATTGACCAATGAAGAACTCAAATTTCTTGTAGACTATGACCAGAAATCTCAAGGTTGCAGCTACGGTCGACCATAGCATGACCAGTATGACCAGAGGTTCGACCATAGACATTCGGAAAGATTTTAGAAATCATATGGTTGCAGCTACGGTCGCACCATATGCGATTACAGGATATTGATCGTAGACAGTAAGGTCGATACATCATTAGACCATAGGACTAATCAGACACCTATCAATGCTCTATTTTGATTTTTGACTACTATAACATGTCACATATGAACCCTAACTTAAATTCATATAACATTTAGGTTGTTAAATCAATTCAAAGGGAATTTCAAAGCTTGGAAGGACATCGAAAATTGCTAACAGGTGTGGGAACAAGACCTAAACTAAATGGATATTAACAAACTGCTTTATTTTTATTGAGTCCAATGCCATGATTAATTCTTTGCTTGTATGCCTGTAATGTGCATCTCAAATGTCATCCAATATTCCTCCTATTACTATTCATGCATATTTAATTCTGTTTATTTATAACATGATGATGATGATGATGCTAGGAATAGACATGAGAATGTATGTGTGTGATTGGTGTGTGGGATGCGAGTGGAACATCAGGGGGAGGACATGACATGGTGGTCTTCGACCTTATCTGTCACACCCCAATTCCGCACATCTCAGAATGGTGTGATGAACCGCTAATAAACCAATGGTTCAACCAGGATCTCAAATAGGCTATCCCCGAGTTATCCATACTTACACACATCCGTAATCATAATCAGAGTAAATACACAATAGCGGAAGTCTTATAATAACATGAACTGAGAAACTAAGATGATATCGATAATTTAAAAGCAAATTAGTCTATTTTCAACTGAGACATAAATATTTAAATACCAAATACATGTCTTAATAATCCAATAAAGAAACCTATAAAATATCTAATCAAATACACACGAGTTGCACTCGCAAGAAGAGTCGTGTGTATCCTCTTCAGCTCCAGCTTCCATTGCTGCCACGTTCCCGAACGCAGACGCGTTCATGTAGTCTTCAACGGTATAACCTGCATCATCAACTAAAAATATTCGACGTCGAGGGGTGAGCACACATCACGGCTCAGTGAGTAGCCAAAACAATGCAACAATACATATGCGTGCAAATAAATTTATATCTTTGGTCCGGTTTAAAGTTTGCAGTATGCAATACAAAGGTTTAGGTAGTCAAAGGTCGCGTTTATTGACCACGCCTCTATACACGAGTGTGTGACGTTACCCGAAGATCACGTTTATCGTCAACTCACATGCACCCAATCATGAACATTATATAACAAAGGTTACGTTTATTGCTATATAATGCCATACCAACACGTAAGCCCCTGTTGGCGAGGGCTGCAAACTGGGCTCGCAACTAACCAATCCTAATGCCAAACAGTGTATCCAAGGCCTCACCCCAACATCCCTCAGAATGACCATAGAGATAGAGCTAAGGCCCCCCGGTAGAGTCATAGACTACAAGGACCAAGACCACCTCCCCTGATACTCTACGACATAATAGTTCTACTAAAGTAATGGCGATACGACGATGCTAATGCACAAAACTTGAGTTAGAGATAGAGCTAAAGTGCTGAGACCCGCCAAAGGTTAACGTTTATTGACGTTCTCATCACACCTCCCCTGATACTCGCTCACCTCAAGTACATCAACCACACACATACAAGCACATGCCTATTCCTATCATCATCATCACGATCATCATCATGTTATAAACAATAAAGTAAATATACATGAACAAGTAATAGAAATATTGGATGGCATGTTGTATGCACATTACAAACATATTCGCAAAGAATCACGCATAGCATAGGAATCAAGAAATAGAAAACAGTTTTTGTTATTAACCAATTTAGTTTGGAGTTCTGGTTCCTTACCTTAGCTTGCTAATAGATACTGTTCCAAACTTTATAATCATCTTTATATTGTTATTATATTGCTAGAAGACCTAACAAAGTCGATAGAATTTAATTAGAATTTATTTGGAATTAAAAACCATTCTGTTAACTGAGGGTCGGAGGTAGGGTCGGAGTCAGGATCGACCCTCCCTTAACTCTGAACTTCCCGAACACCGAGGGTCGATGGTCAGGAACACCTAGTGTCGGATGGTCATCGACCCTTGGTGCGACCCTCGGTGCACTTTGGTCCAGTTCTCTCTTTTAATCCATTCTTCATGCTTGGGATCCTATGGCTTGCTCCTACATTCCATTCTACATTCATTCCATGGTCTGAAACCATGTATAACCTACCTAGATAGCTTTCATGCTTTTTCCTATGGTTTTCTATGAAAACCTAACCATAGATTGATGGTTTGGGTTTCTCCGAAATCACACTCTCAACATTAACTAACCTAAGGTCTGTAGAAACTCATGGAATTAGTATCCATACCTGAGAAGAATAATCTTTCTCTGCAACTCTTCTCTTTTGGCTTAATTTCTCTTCCTTCCCTTTCTTTTTCCTCTTTCCTTCTCCTCTCTTTCTCTCAATTCGATTAGGGTTGTGAAAGGAGTGAAAGTGGCTTAGAGACGTCCTTTAAATAGACTAGGAACATCCTAAAATAAGTCCCTTTAAGATTAGGAAAGAATCCAATCGAAAAATAGGAAATTTTCCTAATTTCTATTTCGGCAGAATCCGAGGGTCGTTTGGAGGTTCGATGATCCCGTCGACCCTAGGGCTCAAGATGTCCAACCCTCCCTTCAAAATTAAGGGTCTGACTTTCTGCTTTGGGAGGTCCGACCCTGCTAATCTGGGTATGCGACCATCCCTTCTAATTAAGTATTTTTGGGTCGATTTGAATCCTGGGATCTCGATCTCCTTCACGCCCTTGGTCCATTTGACTTGACCATAATGGGTAAACCTGGTTCAAGGTGGTAAGACCAGGTTAGATTGACACGGGTCTTACAACTCCCCCCAACTTATAAAAATTTCATCCTCCAAATTATACGTACCTTCTGAATCAAATAAATGAGCGTATTGCTTTCGCATAGCATTCTCTTCTTCCCATGTAATCTCTTCCATGTCTCTACTTTTCCATGTGACCTTAACATAGTAGATATCTCTGTTGCATAGACGTTGAACCTTTCGACTAGTGATTTCTGTTGGTGTTACTTCAAATGTCAAATCATCAGTCAATTCCCACAAATCCACTGTCAAAACATGTGTTGGGTCTTTGACATACTTCTTTAATAGGAAAATGTGAAATACTACATGCACACATGACATAGATGGTGGTAGTGCTAACTGATAAGCCACTTTTCCATGCTTAGATAGAATTTCATATGATCTGAGATATCTAGGACTTACTTTCCCTTTCGGTACGAACCTCTTCAATCCTCGCATAGGCGATACCTTCAAAAATACTTTATCACCTACAACGAACTCTAGATCTCTTCGTCGAGTATCGGCATATTGCTTCTGACAGTTCGGAGCCGTTCTCACTCTTTCCTTGATAACGTCAACCACTCGACAAGTCACTTCAACAAATTCCGGTCCAACAATACTACGTTCTCCAACTTCATTCGAAAACAAAGGAGTTCGACACTTCCTGCCATACAGTGCTTCATAAGGTGACATCTGTATAGTAGCCTGATAGTTGTTGTTATAAGCGAACTCGATCAATGGCAACTTTTCATCCCATGATCCTTTAAAATCAATCACACATGCTCGTAGCATATCTTCTAGAATCTGGATTGTACGCTCCGACTGTCCATCTGTCTGTGGGTGGAATGCAGTACTGAACTTTAACGTTGTACCCATAGCCTTTTGCAATCCCTCCCAAAACTTGGAAGTAAATCGTGGATCTCTATCGGACACAATGCTTTCTGGAACACCATGTAATCGAACAATGTTATCCACATACAGCTTCGATAACTTTTCCAGTGTATACTGAGGTCGTATAGGTATGAAGCGAGCTGTTTTAGTCAGATGGTCCACAATCACCCAAACTGCGTCAACTACTCGAGGAGTCAATGGTAGTCCCGTGATGAAATCCATAGTGATGCAGTCCCATTTCCATGCTAGTTCCGGTAATGGCTGCAACAGTCCTGCGGGTCTTTGTCGTTCAGCCTTTACTTTCTGACAATTTAGGCATTGAGACACGAACTTGGCTACATCTGCTTTCATTCCCCTCCACCAATATAGTTTTCTTCATATCATGATACATTTTTGTACTTCCAGGATGTATCGAATAGATGGTGGTATGGGCTTCTTTCATCAGTCGGTGTCTATTGTCCATACTTTCTGTTTCAGGTACACAAATTCTTCGTTTGTATTTCATTACTTTTTCGTCATCCAAGGTGAACTCAGGGTTGGTCCTACCTTTCTTGATATCTTCTTGTACTGTTCTTAGATAAGGATCTGCTTTGATAGCTGTCTTCACTTCATCCACTATATCCGGTATAATCTTCAATGCCGTGAACATATTCAAAAACCGATGAATAAACCCTTGGTCGGCTGATTCATCCGTTGTATCTATCACATACTGCTCGTTGCCATGATTAAATACCATTCCGGTAGTACACGTTGCTGCATTTGTGCTAACTTCTCCTTGCGATTTTATCATTGCTTTTATGCTTAACGCATCCGCTACTAATTTCGCTTTTCCCGGATGATACTGGATATCACAATCATAGTCTTTCAATAGTTCCAGCCATCTTCTTTGTCTCATATTCAACTCCTTCTGATTAAATAAATAAGTAAGACTTTTATGGTCCGACTTAATCTGAAATTTGTCTCCGTATAGATAATGTCTCCATATCTTGACAGCATGTACTACTGCCGCTAGCTCCAGATCATGAGTGGGATAATTTTTCTCATGTACCTTTAACTGTCTTGAAGCATAACCAATTACTTGCTCTCCTTGCATAAGCACACATCCTAGTCCCAGTCCCGACGCATCAATGTATAAAGTAAATGTCTGTCCTGGAACGGGAATAGTCAAAATTGGGGTGGATATCAATCTGGTCTTTAGTGTTTGGAAACTCTTCTCACATTTGTCAGTCGACACAAACTTTTCACCTTTCTTAGTCAAACTGGTGAGAGGTACGACAATCCGAGAATAGCCTTCTACGAATCTCCGATTATAACCAGCTAGCCCCAGAAAATTTCTAATTTCTGAAACGCACTTGGTGCTTCCCACTTCACAATATCCTCGATCTTGCTAGGGTCTACTTTGATTCCTTCAGCGGATACTACATGGCCTAGAAATGTGACTTCACTCGCACTTTGAAAATTTGGAATATAACTTCTCTTTCCTTAAACGCTGTAGGGCTGAGTTTAGGTTCTTGATATGGGTTTCCTTGTCTTTGGAGTATACCAATATGTCATCAATAAATACTATAACCGACGTATCCAATATATCGTGGAAAACTCTATTCATAAGTTCCATGAACGTTGCCGGTGCATTACTTAATCCGAAAGACATAACCAAAAATTCATAATGTCCATATCTGGTCCTGAATGCTGTCTTCGGAATATCACCTTCTTTAATCTTCAGATGATAGCCTGATCGAAGGTCAATCTTAGAAAATACTCTTGCTCCTTGTAACTGATTGAACAAGTCATCGATGTGAGGTAGTGGATATCGATTCTTGATTGTCAGTTTATTCAACTCCCTATAGTCGATGCATAATCGAACGCTACCATCCTTCTTCTTTACGAACAACACCGGTGCCCCCCATGGAGATATACTGGGTCAAATATAACCCTTGTCCAGTAGTTCTTGTAGTTGCACCTCAGTTCCTTCAGATCCGTAGGAGCCATTCTATAGGGTGCTTTTGATACGGGTACGGCTCCAGGTACAAGGTCTATCACAAACTCTATGGCTCGGTCGGGTGGTAATCCGGGTAGTTTCTCTGAAAATACGTCAGGAAAGTCCCGCACAACTTCAATATCTTCCATTCGTGGCGCGTCCTTGGTTAGGTCAACCACGGATACTATATACCCGATTGCCCCCTTCTCAAGGCACTTCTTAGCCTTTAGTGCTGAAAGTATGAGCTTGCGTCTCCGGGGAAGTTTGGTTCCCGAAAAACTTAGTCCTGCCCCTTCTTTGTCTTTGAACGTTAGCTTCTTTTCGGTGCATAATAGATTTGCAGAATGCCGAGCTAACCAGTCCAATCCCAAGATGACATCAAAGTCTACCATCTCAAGTTGTATCAAGGTTGCATCTAAAGTCTTCTCTCCAATGAGAACTGGACATGGTCCATAGCCTTTCTCTAGTTCCACTTCTAACCCCATCGGTGACCGTACAAGTAATTTGTAGTCTAACTTTTTGATGGATAATTTTGTCTTCTTTCCAAAGGACACAGATATAAATGAATGAGTAGCTGTGGAATCGAAGAGTACTCTGGCGGGTACGCCATTTATAGGTACAATACCTGTGATTTATCTTTACTTAGTCTACATGCTCATTCAATGTAATTATAACTTTAAAAGTTTCAGTAATAACTGTGACCACATCGGGTGATGCGGCCGCATCCTCGGATGTAACAGCATATACCCGTCCCTGATGTAACTACTTCTTGGGCTTTGGGCACTCCCTTGCCATATGTCCGGGTTGGTTGTAGTTAAAACACTTCAGGACTTCAGAATTTGGCTTTGGCTGAGGTTGAGCTGCTGGAGTAGTCTTGGTTGCAGCAGTAAAATTCTGAGGACAAAAAGGCTTATACGTCCTGTTATTGCCTCCATTGTAGGAATTTCCGGCTGGCCTTTTGATGCCTCTGTTCTGAGTAAAATAACTCTCCTTCTGGCTCGATTCAATCACTCGAGCAATCTGGATAGCTTCATTATTAATTTTCTTCTCTAAGCCCAGAACATGTTCCCTGATGCTTCCTCTCAGTCCCGTGACAAACGTACGGGTTTTGGTATCTTCCTCTTGCATGCTAGCCGGTGCGAAGAAAAATAGCTCTTCGTAGCGCTGTTGATATGAGTCCACAGTCATCTGTCCCTGATATAGGCTCAGGAACTCCTTCTCCATCGAATCTCTGAAGCTCCGTGGAAAATATTTCTCAAAGAAGGCTTCTTTATATATAGCCCATGTCAGTAGGGCGTGCTTTGTCAGTAGATATGTCTTCGTGGATTTCCACCAATGATGTGCGTCGCCCTTGAGCATGAAGGTGGCACATAGTACTTTCTCTTCCTCTGTGATAGTCATCATGAGGAAATTTCTCTCCATCTCGTCTATCCAGTGGGCTGGCCACAACGGATCAGACGGTTTGCCGTTGAATTCCTTGGGTTTCATCTTCAAAAATCTCTCTACTAGTCGGGAGTGGTCCAATTGATTTTGGGGGTTTCCCCCAAACATATGGGGTGGATACTAGTAATTCCCTTGAGCTGCTTCCGGTACCTACACTGGAATCTGTGCAGCCGGTTGTTGAGGTGTCTGAGGAGCTGGGTGGTTACCCACCGGTGCTGCACTGACTTGTCCTGTGTGCATGGGTGCAGCCTGAGTGGCTTGAAACATAATTCCCATGGCAACCTGCATCTGAGCCTGCGCGTGTTCCATCTGCTGCAGCTGTTGTGCCAGATTCATCACCATGGTTGTTAGCTCTGGAAGAGGAGGTGGCAAATTTGTAGGGTTTTCCTGTTCTGGATTACCCGATGCATAATTATTCTCTTGACTAGTCTCCCCCAAGGGTGGTGGTGGTGGGACTGCATTTCGGGTATGTCGGGTCACCCTACGTCCAGACATAATTCTTTTCTGTCATTGGTGGTACCTGAAAATCATCAAAATAGGTGAGAAGTCATTTATATTTCATGTAGGCATGGTAACCAATAATCAATTCCAATTCTAGCTCATATTATAAAAAAATACTGTCTTTTCTATGCAGGGTCGATGGTGAGGGTCGATGGTATGTCTGACCCTTGGTATCCGACCCTGGGAGTGACCTGTTATTCCCGAGAGCTGAGGGTCGATGCGAGGGTCGATGGGTGTCCGACCCTCAGTTCCGACCCTTAGTTTTCTGTCAGGTTTCCAAGAGCCGAGGGTCGATGGTTCTAGTTGAATTGTTCGACCCTCGGACCAAAAATCAGATTTTTGAGATCCGATTCTGGGTCATTTCTCACTATTTCTCTTCCGTTTCGACTTGTCTCTCCTCTCTGAGTTGTTACAGTGCTACTCCACCGTTTTTGATCGGTTTGACTCTAGGTTTCGATGTCCACGTCATTCATACAGGTACGTCTTCCCATTTTCACCTGTTTTTAGGTTTCCATTTCTAGGTTTTCGCACATTTAACTTGTATTTTCCAAATTAAACTTTTTCCAACCATAAAAATTCAATTTTTATTGGGGGCTTTTGTTATTGGTGTCTCGAGGAACGAAAGCCCTCAAAAATTTTTGAGTTTCATCAGTTGGTTATTGAGAAACTTGAAATATTCTCTTTTTGCCCTAATTTGTTGACATTTTTGATTTTTCTTGAATTTCTTCAAATTGGGCTTCGTTAGTTAAAATTTCCTACTGTATGTGGGTTGTAGGATGTATTTTAACCTACGTAAGTTCTCATGGCCACTTATATGGTGAGAAATGGGGCTTTATGGTCAACTTACGTCGTTATTAAATCAATTTCGGATTTTTATCCCATAATTTCCTTATTTTTCCTTCTCCTTCTTGTTTTCCAGATACCATGGCTCGCACCAAGGTACCCAGAGTTTGTGATCCCCTTCGCTTCCGTTCTAATGAAGCTGAGGCATGGTAAGCTGACTTTCCCCGTAAGAAGGTTGAGGGTGGTCGTATGGTGAACTTGGCTGAGTTAGCCGTGTTCAACGTAGAGGGAGCCTTTGGTGACATGTGGTGGCTTCCTGTCATCACCTACGATGCGTGCACATGTCCGGATTTGGTGTGCCAGTTCTATTGTAATCTCCAGGTGGTGGGGAATTACAATGACGTTGAGCATGGTCAGGAGTTGCGCATCACCAGCTACGTCAAAGGGGTAGATATTTCTTTCGACTATCGAAAGCTGGCCGACTTGTTGGGCATTCCTTATGATGGCCCCATGGTGTACTGTGCGCCTGGAGAGCCCCAGTTTGTTGAGATGGAGATGAGGGCAGAGATAAGCAATTAGTTGTTCCGTCTTCATCGATGGCAGATGAGAGCTTGTTATTTGCGTCCAGGTCCATGGGTCTTCTGCAAGATTATCCAGCATAATCTGATCCCGCAGAGTGGGCACTATGAGAGGGTTTCTCAGCTGACCCAGTTCCTGATATACAATATATGCACACGCCAGCCCGTCTGCCTTCCATACATCATCATGCGGACTATGATTAGTGCTACATTGTCCGGTCATAGGGGTAATCTACCCTATGGACGCATGATTACAGTGCTACTAACCCGTCTAGGGGTTGACCTGTTAGATGAGAAGATCCAGGAGAAGACCTTCTCATCGCATCTACATTGGGAGGCAATCTGCAAGAGGGGTATGCGGGATGCCCAGGTTAGTGATGAAGAGAGGAACGCGATGGTGCACCCTCACACTCATAATGAGATGGCTGATGCCGAGGCTGCTGCTGCCACTGCTAGAGCTCGCGTGGATCCTGTCGACGATGATGACCGTATGTATATGGATGTCGACTCGATACCACCGCCTTCAACCACACATGCGGCTGGTGTTGGTACTTCTTCTGCAGCGGATCCTGTACCTGAGGCTGGTCCTTCTCATGCGGCTGGTCCTTCACTCCCACCATCTGACATGATGGAGATGCTGCAGGAGATCAGGGAGGCTCAGCGCAGATCTGATCTGAGGATGGAGGAGTTGCTAGACGCTCAGCGTATGAGGGTGGATGAGCTGTTATCGGTCCAGCGGGCGACTGATAGGAGGGTAGCCGATCTTGCAGCTAGTCTCCAGACGACCCAGACCCAGGTGGCCTGGTTGACTAGGGTCTATGCTGAGGACTATGATCTAGATCGTGAGGCCCCGCCTCCTCCTTCGCCTCCAGCTACTTCATTGTACTTTATTTTCTTGTACTTCAGAGTAACTGTCCGGGTTGTGGACTGTACTCTGCTTTAGTTATGTATATACATTTTGTTTCTCTCACTCATTGTATGTAACTTGTTTCCCCTTTAATAGATGCATTATTCTCTTTTTAAATTTGGTCTCAATCATCACCTGTGCTTACAGTGTGTTTATATTACTGTTTTTACTTTTATCCTATCTCAGTTCACAATTGTCTTGAATGTATATTAGTTCGGCGGGCAAGGCCTGAGACGCTCTGATACCAAGTTGTCACACCCCAATTCCGTACATCTCAGAATGGTGTGATGAACCGCTAATAAACCAACTGTTCAACCACGATCTCAAATAGGCTATCCCCGCGTTATCCAAACTTACACACATCAGTAATCATAATCAGAGTAAATACACAATAGTGGAAGTCTTATAATAACATGAACTGAGAAACTAAGATGATATCGATAATTTAATAGCAAATTATTCTGTTTTCAACTGAGACATAAATATTTAAATACCAAATACATGTCTTAATAATCCAATAAAGAAACTGATAAAATATCTAATCAAATACACACGAGTTGCACTCACAAGAGGAGTCGTGTGTATCCTCTTCAGCTCCAGCTTCCATTGCTGCTACGTTCCCATATGCAGACGCATTCATGTAGTCTTCAACGGTATAACCTGCATCATCAACTAAAAATATTCGACGTCGAGGGGTGAGCACACATCACGGCTCAGTGAGTAGCCAAAACAATGCAACAATACATATGCATGCAAATCAATTTATATCTTTGGCCCGGTTTAAAGTTTGCAGTATGCAATAGAAAGGTTTAGGTAGTCAAAGGTCGCGTTTATTGACCCCGCCTCTATACACGAGTGTGTGACGTTACCCGAAGATCACGTTTATCGTCAACTCACATGCACCCAATCATGAACATTATATAACAAAGGATACGTTTATTGCTATATAGTGCCATACCAACACGTAAGCCCCTGTTGGCGAGGGCTGCAAACTGGGCTCGCAACTAACCAATCCTAATGCCAAACAAGTGTATCCAAGGCCTCACCCCAGCATCCCTCAGAATGTCCATAGAGATAGAGCTAAGGCCCCCCGGTAGAGTGAGAGACTACAAGGACCGAGACCACCTCCCCTGATACTGTACGATATAGTAGTTCTGCTAAAGTAATGGCGATACGACGATGCTAATGCACAAGACTTGAGTTAGAGATAGAGCTAAACTGTTGAGACCCGCCAAAGGTTAACGTTTATTGACGTTCTCATCACACCTCCCTGATAATCGCTCGCATCAAGTACAACAACCGCACACATACAAGCACATGCCTATTCCTATCATCATCATGTTATAAACAATAAAGTAAATATGCATGAACAAGTAATAGAAATATTGGATTGCATGCTGTATGCACATTACAAACATATTCGCATAGAATCACGCATAGCATAGGACTCAAGAAATAGAAAACAATTTTTGTTATTAACCAATTTAGTTTGGAGTTCTGGTTCCTTACATTAGCTTGCTAATAGATACTGTTCCAAACTTTATAATCATCTTTATATTGTTATTATATTGCTAGAAGACCTAACAAAGTCGATAGAATTTAATTAGAATTTATTTGGAATTAAAAACCATTCTGTTAACTGAGGGTCGGAGGTAGGGTCGGAGTCAAGATCGACCCTGGGTGCGACCCTCCCTTAACTTTGAACATCCCGAACACTGGGGGTCGATGGTCAGGAACACCTAGGGTCGGATGGTCATTGATCCTTGGTGCGACCCTCAGTGCACTTTGGTCCAGTTCTCTCTCTTAATCCATTCATTGTGCTTGGGATCCTATGGCTTGCTCCTATATTCCATTCTACATTCATTCCATGGTCTGAAACCATGTATAACCCACCTAGATAGCTTTCATGCATTTTCCTATGGTTTTCCATGAAAATCTAACCATAGATTTATGGTTTGGGTTTCTCCGAGATCACACTTTCAACATTAACTAACCTAAGGTCTGTAGAAACTCAAGGAATTAGTATCCATACCTGAGAAGAATAATCTTTCTCTGCAGCTCTTCTCTTTTGGCTTAATTTCTCTTCCTTCCCTTTCTTCTTCCTCTTTCCTTCTCCTCTCTTTCTCTCAATTCGATTAGGGTTGTGAAAGGAGTGAAAGTAGCTTAGGGATGTCCTTTAAATAGACTAGCAACATCATAAAATAAGTCCCTTTAAGATTAGGAAAGAATCCAATAAAAAATTAGGAAATTTTCTTAATTTCTATTTCTGTAGAATCCGAGGGTCGATGATCCCGTCGACCCTAGGGCTCAAGATGTCCGACCCTCCCTTCAAAATTGAGGGTCTAACTTTCTGCTTTGGGAGGTCCGACCCTGCTTAGCTGGGTATGCGACCCTCCCTTCCAATTAAGTGTTTTTGGGTCGATTTGATACCTGGGATCTCGATCTCCTTCACGCCCTTGGTCCATTTGACTCAACCATAATGGGTAAACCTGGTTCAAGGTGGTAAGACCGGGTTAGATTGACACAAGTCTTACATTATCACCAGACTCTAGCTTTATCTCTACTCAAGTCTTGTCCACTAACATCGTCGTATTACCATTACCTTAGTATAACTATTACGTCGTAGGGCATCAAGGGAGGTGGTCTCAGACCGTGTGGTCTCTGACTCTATCGGGGGACCTTAGCTCTATCTCAATGGATTTATTGGGGGATGCTGGGGTGAGGCCTTGGATACACTGTTTGGCATTAGGATTGGTTTGTTGCGAGCCCAGTTTGTAAGTCCTCGCCAATAGGGGCTTACATGTTGGTATGGGTATGGCATCAGGGGAAGTGTTGACTGTGTTTGATCCAGACACTTTGGCTCTATCTCTATTCCATGGTGGTTGCATGTGGGATGGCAATGGTGTTTGATCCATTTGGTGGATTCACACACTCGTGTATAGAGGTGCGGCGGCCACCAAACCTTTCTATAGCACATTGCAAACTTAAAACCAGACCTAATATATGAATTGAATGCATGCATATGTTTGTTGCATTGTTTTGTTTGCTCACTCAACCATGATTTGTGGTCATCCTTTCGATGTCAAATATTTTTAGTTGATGATGCAGGTCCTACTGTTGAAGAATATATTAATGCGCCTACCTATGGACACGTTGCTGTGATGGATGTAAATGTGTATGATTCATCATGCGAGTGCAACCAATGTGTTTTTGCTTAAGATTTGTTATAATTTGAACATCAGATATGTAATTGATTATTTATTTTTATGTCTTGTGGTTTGGAGATAATTGGAATAAATACTTATTTATTACTGCTAGACTCTCAGTTCATTATCTGTAAGACTTCTACTTATTTGTTATTACCTCTGGTTATTAATTTGGAATGTGTATGTGGTTTGATATGGTGGGTACGACCTATGTGAGATCCTAGGTGAACCGTTGATTTATTGGTGTTTCATCACACCATTCTAGTTATACCAGAATCGGGGTGTGACAATAGCTATCAAGCGACTATAAAGATGTCACCCTATGAAGCACTGTATGGTAGGAATGTCAAACTCTTTTATTTTGGAACGAAGTTGGGGAACAGATTATTGTTTGACCAGAGTTTGTTGAAGAGACTTGTCGAGTGGTCAACATCATCAAGAAAAGAGTCTGAATAGCACAAAATCGTCAGAAGCAATATGTAGGTAATCGACACATAGATCTCAAATTCACCATAGGTGATAAGGTATTTCTGAAAATATCTCTTGTGCGTGGTTCGAAAAGGTTTGGACAGAAGGGAAAATTGTGTCCCAGATATATTGGACCTTATGACGTTCTAGATAGACGTAAAAGGGTAGCATATCAGTTGACACTACCACCATCAATGTCTAGTGTACATGATGTTTTCCATGTCTCACAATTAAAGAAGTACGTCAGAGATCCAACACACATGTTAACAATGGATCCACCAGATTTGACTAAAGATTTGACGTTCGAAGTAGTACCTTTTGAGATCACTAGCTGGAAGGTGCAACATTTTTGCAACCGTGACATCTATTATGTGAAGGTTAGTTGGATATGCCAAGATGCAGAGAAATTCCATGGGAAGAAAAGAACGCTATGCGAAAGCAATATCCTCACTTATTCGACTTGCAAGGTATTTACGAATTTCAAGGATAAAATTTATATAAGAGGGGGGAGTTGTAAGACCTGCACTCCACTAACTTGGTTTAACCTTGTCGTGCCAAGTCTTTCCATCATTCCTAGACCAGGTGGACAGAGCATGTGAAGATAGATCACAAACCAGGTATGAGAATTGAGTTAAAAACACTGAAAACATACCTATGGTCGAATACCTGGGTAGGTATGGTCAACCATAAGGAAGGAAACAAATATTTCAAGTTCAAAAACCCACGGTCAATGATTTTGACCCTACGGTCGATGGATTCTACGATCATAGCCATCGATCGTGAGACCCCAAATCAAACTCTATGTTTTGGAAACTTTTTTAAATTAATGGATTGCTTTCATAATTGAAAGAGGACTCTATATGGAGAATTTTCCTCTATATAAAGGACGTCCCTCAGCCCTTTTTCAGTCTTTTAGAACATTAGTAAACTTTAGAGAAAGAGAAGGGAAGAGAAGGAAGAGAAGGAAGAGAACGAGAAGAAGAAAAAGCTAAGGAAAGGAATTCGCTGAGAAGAGATTGGCTCTCTATCACAGGCAAAGGTATGAACCTAATATCTAGAGATGTAAACTCTAAGGAATAAGACTTCTATGTTAGAGAGGCAATATCAATCTATCATGATCCATGTGATTCCTTGAGTAATTTCCAAGGATAACCATGAGGGATGAGTTTCATGGTTAAGGTTGATAAGAAACTACTAATGATGGCCATAGGATGACCTTAAAATAAACCTCATTGAAGATCAAAAGAACTGACCGAGGAAGAACTCGAATGGCAAGTAGTCTATGACCAAAAATCTCAAGGTCGTAGCTACAGTCAACCATAGCACAACCAGAATGACCAAAGGATCGACCATAGGCATTCGGAAAGATTTTAGAAATCATATGGTCGCTGCGACCGTAGGGTATCGACCGTAAGCAGTAAGGTCAATACAGTATGAGACCATAGGACCAACAAACACCTATAAGTGCTCTATTTTGATTTCTGACTACTGTAACATTTTACATATGAACCCCAACTTAAATTCATATAACTTTTAGGTTGTTAAATTGATTGAAAGAGAATTTCAAGGCTTGGATGGAGATCGAGTATTCATAACAGATGAGAAAACAAGACCTAAACTAATTAAATAATAACAAACTGTTTCTTTTATTGAGTCCAATGCCGTGATTGATTCTATGTTTGTATGCTTGTAATGTGCATCTCACATGTCATCCAATATTTCTACTATTATAGCTCATGCATAATTAATTCTATTTTTTTATAACATGATGATGATGATGATGATGCTAGGAATAGGCATGTGATTGTATGTGTGTGGTTAGTGTACATGATGCGAGTGGAGCATCAAGGGGAGCGCGCGGAGACTCTATCATGATCATACGAATCTAAAGAGAACGTGGCACTGTGGTCTTTGACCTGGTCACCAGACTCTAGCTCTATCTCTACTCAAGTCTTTCCCACTAACATCTTCGTCTCGCCATTACCTTAGAAAATAATTACATCGTAGGGCATCAGGGGAGGTGGTCTCATACCGTGTGGTCTCTGACTCTGTCGGGGTGCCTTAGCTCTATCTCTATGGACTTATTGAGGGATGCTGGGGTGAGGCCTTGGATACACTATATGGCATTAGGAATGGTTAATTGTGAGCCTAGTTTGGAAGCCCTCACCAATAGGGGCTTACGTATTGGTATGGGTAGGGCATCAGGGGAAGTATTGGCGGTGTTTGATCCAAACACTTTAGCTTTATTTATTTTCCATGGTGGGTGCATGAAGGATGGCAATGGTTTTTATCCATTGGGCGGATTTACATGCTCTTGTATCGAGGTGCGGCTGCTACCAAACCTTTCTACAACATATTACAGACTTATAAATCAAACCAAAGATATGAATTGAATGCATGCATATGTTTGTTGCATTATTTTGTTCATTTACTGAGCTCAAGTTGGAGAGCTGACCCTCCCCCACAAAATTCTTTTTAGTTTTTGATGTCGTAGGTATTACAATTGATGATTTTGTCAACACGCGAACATATGAACAGGTGGCGACTATGGATGAACAAACTGTGGAGGACTATTATGATTCGTTATGCGAGCGTTTCAACTATGGATACACGTAGTGTTTAAATTTTATATTTGGATATTTGTAATATGCAATAAACTATGTTTTGGTTAATTAGAGATAACTGGAATATTAATTATTTATCATGATTAGACCTCAGTTCATTATTAATAAGACTTCTGCTATTTACTTTATTATCTCTGATTAAACTGGAATGTGTTTTGGTTTATCATGATTGGCATAGCCTATACGAGATCCTGGTTGAATCGTTGGTTTATTGATGGTTCATCACACCATTCTGGTTAGCCCAGAATTGGGGTGTGACATTCCCATAGATCTAACATACATTATACGAGACCAATAGCATTGGCTATAAGTAATAAACTGATCATGCATATCTTATCGCCTATCTATTTTCTAACGAGCTCAAGTTGGGGAGCTCACCCTTGTGTACAAAAACTTTTTAGTCGATGTTGCAGGTACTATGATAGCTGATTATGTGAACGCTCTGATTGTTACTTCTATGGTGCATATGGATGTAAAAGCTCTGGAGGGAGACAAACATGATGCGGACTGGGACTGTACCATATACGTGTTCTATTAGGAGAAGCAAGAGACATTGTATCGATTGCTGAAGAATACTGAAGCTTTAGTTTAGTTTATTTACTTTATTTTCATTACTTTTATAGTATTAGTTTATGGCCCAGTGTTATGGGGCTGAATTAAGAATAGTTTTAATTGTTGGTTGTAGATGGTTAAACCATATTAAGTTTGATACAATGATTACTATTTTATTTAAAGAATCAAGAAAAGCTCAGTTGATTTTTTATTTCTTTTACTTAATTTAATCTAATTAATTATTTGTGACATTGGTCATGGAGTGGTTGAGGTTTAACATCCACCGCTTTCGAGATTCTAGGTTGGACTGAACATAAAATGTGTGTCGGTTCAGTTAGCTTTAAAATTTAGCATAACATAAATTTGTGGTGTGACTGGTTTGGTAGCAAAGCTTTAAGCTCTATATGCCACTCAACACAGTGAATGTCATGATATATATAACAGTTAACTGAGCATTAAGATTATATAAAAAACGAAAGACCATAATTCGTAATCATGAAACTACTTTTGTTGTTGTGTCTTAAACAAGCAAAAGCATAATTTGCTAGGGAATGGTCAGAGATTAATGTAACCACAAACTATGTGAATGAAAAATAGTTCTATAAAATGAAAATATGAACAAGTACAAAAAAAGGGAGTAACCGATTGTCAATTTGAGTATTGTTCACAAGTCAAACCATTATTCATGTATAAGTATAAAAAATAAACTAAAAGTAGTATATCAATGTTATGTGTCTAATGGGGGAGGTTTAGATCCATGAACCCATTGGAAAGTCTGCACCCGTGCTATACCAAAAGCTGACATCTCACCCATACCCTTCAGAGGCAACAAGCCTGCTCTCATTAACGCCGCCTGTATGCCACTGAGGTGAGTGGAGAAGGATTTCTGGGCATATAGTATCCATCGGATCTGGTTATCTACAGTTTCAGCATGCTTTCCCTGGTTGGCTCGAATACCACGGATGTCCATCAGGACATTGTCCAGTGTAATTTGAGCCCGTGCAGGACCCACAAGGAGATCACCACTCTCTCTTAGTACCTCCACTGGTACACCCTCATCCTCTCTATCCTATGCCTCCTCTACTACCACCGCTATAGGAGTCTCTTGCTGTCTAGGTGGGGGAGGTCAAGCCTTTAACTCATCATTGGATAAGACTACTTTGTGCAACTCCATCTTGGTGATGGCATAGCAGTCAAAGTCAACAGCCATTGTCTCATCAAGGGCAAGAGCCTCATACACATTGACGCCGAAGAGTGTGAAGAGGTATGTGAGTAATCTCCCATAAGGCATATGGGATGGTCCTGTGCTTTTTGCAGCCATGTTGATAACTCTCATCAGAATGTAGGGCAAGCAAACGGGAATGCATGTTACGAGATGATCTATGAGGAACTAGTAGAAGGCTGACACTTCATTGTAGCACCTGCCTTGGGGACAATGTTAAACTGGTACTATTCTACAGTATACTCTAGGAAGGGAGTAATAGTTAGCACAATAATGCCCTCTGCTAGAGTTAAGGATCTGATCACAAATTTCTAGTCTCATGCTCTCTGTCAGAAAATCCTTTTCCTTTGGACTGTCAAAAACTATTTCGCCTTCAAAAATCCCTAGGAGACTCACCAACTGCTCAGTATTGAAAGTGACGTCAACACCCATGACCTGACTGGTAATATGAAGGTCACATGCCATGGCGAACTCAGCAAAACCACCCACTACTCGAAGGTTGCTGTAAAACTGTTTCACTAAATCTGATCTGGTGATAATACCATAGCGAAGAATGGGTGACCAACCCATAGCATCAAAGATCGCCTGGACGTCAAACCGTTTAATTCCTCGAACACCACCTGCCTACCCACCTCTACCAATCTATTTTTGAACTGTGGGTAAGACTCTTACGCTTCCAATAAACGGTGCCGCACTTCTTCCAACATTAGAGGAGTAGGAACTTTGGACTACTTTTTTGTAGCCATCATCTATAAAGGAAACATATAACCAGAAGCGGACGTGACAAGACAATGGTGAGATAAAATTCAAATAGTTGGAATTTGAATAGAAATAGGAAAACATGAAGAACATAGGAATGATGGAGAAAAAATCCCAATTAGAGAATATGCCTAGATATGAGATGTAAGACCCGAACGCCACGAACCCGGCCTAACCTTATATTTTGTGTCGGGACCCGTCTACATATCATGGTCGAGCCAAGTGGACCAAATGTGTGAAGAAAACCTAAGACCCTGTATGAAAATTTGCTCAAAAAATAGTCAAAATGAGGGTTGGGTCGCATGTCTTAACAGACAGGGTCCAACCCTCCCATCGACCCTCACCATCGACCCTCAACCATGGGTCGCAGGGTCTACGAGTTGTTCGACCTTCCCATCGACCCTCCCATCGACCCTCGGTATTCGGGAAAAACAGCACGAACCGAAAATTGAGAAACCTTCCTAATTTCAATTGGAACCATTCCTAAACTCAATGGGACTTATTTTGGAAGGTTTTGCCCTATAAATAGGACGTCCCTAAGCCTCTTTCACTCCTTTTACAACCCTAATTGGATTGAGAGAAAGAGAAGAGAAGGAAGAGAATAAGAGAAGGAAAACTTGAAGAAAAGGCTAAGGAAGAAGAGGAAATTCAGAGGAACTCTGAATCTCAGCAAAACTAAGGTATGGATACATTCCCCATGATTTATTTAAGACTTTAGAATGGTTTATGAAGAGGATATGACTTAGAAGAAACCCAAATCATCCATCCATAGTTAGGTTTTCATGGAAAACCATGGAGGAGAACATTAAAACCATGTAGGTGAATAAAGTATAGTTCTAAACCGTAGAACATGTATAGAATGGATTGTGGAAGTAAGCCATAGGACCCAACCATGAAAGAGAGAACGAAATATGATATTTTCAACTCAAACCATGGAGGGTCGCACCTAAGGTCGATGGCAGATCCGACCCTAGCATCGACCCTCAGTGTTCGGGAAGTTTAGATTAGGGGGAGGGTCGCACCCAGGGTCGATCATGACTCTGACCCTACCTCCGACCCTCAATTAACGGAATGGTTTTTAAATTCTGAATAAATTCTAATTAAATTTTTTCGGCTTTGTTAGGTCTTCTAGCAATATAATAACATTATAAATGTGATTCTAAAGCTTGGAAGATGATCTATTAACAAGCTAAGGTGAGGGAACAAGACCAAAACTAACTGGTTAATAGTAAACTGTTTTATTTCTTGAGTCCAATGCTATATTGATTCTATGCGTGTATGCTTGTATGTGCATTTAACATGTCATCCAATATTTCTATTATTTGTTCATGCATATTTACTTTATTGTTTATAACATGATGATGATGATGATGATAGGAATTGGCATGTGAATGTTTGTGTTTGGCTAGTGTATATGGTGCGGGTAGGGATGGTATCAACCGGTACAACCATGACCGTTCTTCATGGGGTGTATATTGTGCCATGGTCTATTCAAGTCATGTCCACTAAGCAAGTGTTAGTGTGCTTGATGTGAGGAGAGCATCAGGGGGAGGACGTGGCATTGTGGTTCAGCCTAGTCACCAGACTCTAGCTCTATCTCTACTCAAGTCTTGTCCACTAACATCGTCATATCGCCATTACCTTAGCGGAACTAATATGTCCTAGGGTATCAGGGGGGATGTGGCATTGTGGTTCAGCCTGGTCACCAGACCCTAGCTTTATCTCTATGGATGTATTGAGGGATGCTGGGGTGAGGCCTTGGATACATTGTTTGACATTAGGGTTTGTTAGTTGCGAGCCCAGTTTGCAAGCCCTCGCCAACAGAGGCTTACGTGTTGGTATGGGGAACCGGTACAGCCATGCCATTTTCATGGAGTGTATATTGTCCATGGTGGGTGCATGTGGGGCGACAGTGCCGTTTTCATTGGGCGTTTCCACACACTCATGTATAGAGGTGCGGCGGCCACCTATCCTTTCTATAGCACATTGCAAACATATATACCAGACCAAAGATATGAATTGATTGCATGCATATATTTGTTGCATTATTTTGTTTTCTCACCGAGCTCAAGTTGGAGAGCTAACCCTTGCGCGCACAATTCTTTTTAGTTTTTGATGTTGCAGGTACTATGACTGAAGATTATGTCGACACGCCAACATATGAACATGTGGTGGCTATGATGAGTAAGTTGTGGAGGACGAACATGGTTCGTTAAGCGAGCATTTCAATGGTGGATACGTTTAGTGTTTAGTTTTCGTATTTGGATATTGTAATATGTATTAAATTATGTTTTGGTTACATAGAAATAAATGAAATATTCATTATTTATCATGATTAGACCTCAGTTCATTATCTATAAGACTTCTGCTATTTATTTTATTACCTCTGATTAATGTGAAATGTGTTTTGGTTTATCATATGTGGGATAGCCTATTGTGAGATCCTGGTTGAACCGTTGGTTTATTGACAGTTCATCACACCGTTCTGGTTGGTGCAGAATTAAGGTGTGACAACTTGGTATCAGAGCATCTCGTAGGCCTTACCCATTAAACCTGAATACTTGCACTGGAGTCCATGAACTGAGTTAGGATAAATAAAAAAACTTTAATACAAACAAACCATATGCACCTGCATTGGTTGAGACAGAAATTAAGCAAGATGATAATGTACATATAAAAGGTGGAACCATATATATACACTCAAACAGAAAGAGAAGACCAAGAATTATCCTAATAAACAAACAATTTAGGGTATTATCTATAAGTTGGATAGTTATCCAAGTATACAAGGATATAGTACAGTAGCAAGAAGGGAGCTTCTATAAAGTAGAAAATTGGAATACCGAGTTGATACTCACAAGATGTGAAACTCGATGTAAGACAGAGGAAGAAGGAAAGTGACTAGTAATACCAAAACCCCTGTAGATATAAAGGAAAAGGTCTCGGGTTAAATCCAAACAGAGATAAGAGGATAAGGGCCATGTAAGTAGATATGTTTATATAGGATGCGGTGCATTATTGACTTACTCTTATGATTATAGAGGATGCACATACTTGATTTTAATTCTCGTACCTTGATAGGATACCTTCTTGATTTAACCTATCAATTAAAGTTATAGATATTGTTTCTTTAGTATTAGTCCTGATTATACCTGATTATACCAATCTGAACCATTCTCATGATCGACAACATGAACAGAGATATGAACTGAATGAATAGTTAAATATTTAATCGTGTTGAACGTACATCTTTTTGATTTTACCTGATTTACTGATGTACGCAAACTTTCTCCAGATTTATTCCTATAGTGCCTTGACCAATGACATTATATATACTCAATAGAACCTATAAACATGAGGTTAAGAGTTCTAAAACCTCTATTGCATGTATTTGGACCACCGTGCAACTTAACGATCTTTTGATGCCGGTTGGATTACTACAGATTTACTCCTGATTCTTTAAACCTAGGTTCACCAGATAAAGCAAGTGTTTGTCATTATGCTAAATCAACGAAAGGAAGTGAATTACTTTTGGATGAACATTTTGATTCATACACTCCCTGACCTTGATGATAAAAATGTTTAGTGATAATGGAATTATTGGAAGAAAGATGATTAAATTCAGATTAAATGTCATAGCCAATGATCCTCAGATGAAGTAATAGAGGATTTGTTTTGAGATTGCTAAATGGATGGATATGAATCATGTCTATAAAAGAGTGCATGAGAAAATGTGGGAACTATTAAGAGTCGCCAGTAAAGAGTAGATAGCACTCAAGTAAAGTTAAAGATGGTTATTCGGTATGAATTTTGACAAAGTAGAAGATTCCTAAAAGCAAATCTAAGAGTGGATACAAGGATAAAGTCAAAAATCATGGCATTAATAGTAATCTATTTAATACAATGAAAATTGAGTTATGCCCAATGTCGAGCGATATGATTAAGTAAAGACCAAAAGAGTTGGCTGAATTAATGAATTTATAAGCATATATCCTAATGCTTAGAAGTAGAATTGGGATATGAAGTAACAATCATAAGATATTTTTGAGGTATATGAAAGAGAGATCAGGGTATAACAGCAAGGATAAAAGAAATAAAAGCTAATGAGTGCAATATGAGATTTTCACGATAGTCTTTGAAAAATCATAAGAGATGAAGGAACTAGACAAACTCTTAAGATTTTAATACTAGATTTTTCTAGTTCAAGCCCTTTTGGACTAAATGTTGTATTAGATGAGTGTTATGAACAATGTCCAAATCGTATGGATGGGTGAAATTTGGACCCAACCTAATTAGACTTGAGATGGCAGACTTTGACGTCATCTTGGGGATAGACTGGTTGCCTCAACACTCTACAAAGTTGTTATGTGCATAGAAGATGTTATCATTCAATAATAAAGATGGCATACAATTTGGTTTTATTGGAAGCCTATTGCCTAGGAAGCGGAAGCTGATTCTCTCTATGCTAAAGGTGAAGAGATGCTTTGAAGAGAAAGAAGTTGGATATATGGTAACTTGTGGTATACGTTACCAAAGAAGCCCCACAGATGGAAGATATTGATGTGATGCGTGAATTTCCTGATGTATTTCCAGGAAACTTATTGGGTTACCATCTGATTAAGTGACCGAGTTCGTCATCGACTTGTTAGCAAGGATGATACTTGTGTCAAAGGCACCTGTAGAGTAGCTCCTATGAAGTTGAAGGAACTGAAACTCAACTATAAGAGTTATTAGACCAAGGTCCTAATCGGCTAAGTATTGCATCACGGGGAGCGCCAATGCAATTCATGAAGAAGAAGGATGGTAGTGTTGTTTGCGTATAGACTATCGATATCTACTACCTTAAATCGATGACTTGTTTAAACAGTTGCAAGGAGCAAAGGTATTTTCTTCAGTCAAGATATGATCAGCTGAAGAATTTTGGGCAGAAATATCTCGAAGATAGCTTTTAGAATCAGGATTGGACATTATGAGTTCTCGATTATGACGTTTGGATTAACCAATGCCCTTACATCTTTTATGGAGCTGATGAACTGGGTGTTTCATGACATGTTGGACACGTCGGTCATAGTTTTCACAGATGATATTTGGTTTATTCCAAGAATGAATCAACTCATACAACGAATTTTAGAATAGCTTCACAACAGTTGAGAAGGGAAAAGCTTTATGCCAATTCCAAGAAATATGAGACCTGATTAAACAAAGTGATCTTCTTAGATCATGTAGCATCATAAAAAGGGATTAAAGTGGACCCTATTAAGACAGAAGCAATTGTAGGGTGAGAAACACCTGAAGAATATTGCAGAGATCAGAAGTTTCTTGGGTTGGCTGGTTATTACAAACGATTGTTGGAGGACCACTCTAAGATTGCAATACCTCTTACCAAGCTAACCAGGAAAGGAGATGAGTTTAATTCGACTGACAAGGGTGAAGAATATTTCCAGATTCTAAAGTAAGATTGATATCCGCTCCCATCTTGATCGTTCCGGCACCAGAGGATCTAGGATGCGGGTTGATGTAAGGTAAATAAGCGATTTCATATGCTTCAAGAAAACAGAAAGAGCATGAGAAGAGTTACCCAACTCATGATTGGAGTAACAATTGTGATTCATGCAATCAAGACTTGGAGACATTACCTATATAGAGAAGAATTTTATATTAGATCGGATTACAAGTGTTTTATTTATTTCTCCATTAGAAAGAGTTGAACTTGAGGATAAGGAGATGGTTAGGAGTACTTGAAGGATTAAGACTGTGATATTCAGTGTCAAGCAAGGCTAATGTAGTAGCTAAGGCTTTAAGCAAAAGGGAATTATGAAGTCCAAGGAAGGACCCAGTATAAATGCTGCATTATGTTTCGCAGCAACAAACTCAGATTTGGAGGAAGAGTAACTTATAATAGAAGCTAGTGATGATCCAATTGAGCGAGAATTTATGGATGAACTTATGGAGCAATAATTCGGCTACATTTGTGGCATTAAAGATCATCTCTAAATTGATGGATTTAGTAAAAGTAGCAATTTCATTAGATCTGTATATAAGAACAATGCAAGAAGATTTAGAGAAAGAAAAACCCAAACCTGACTTACTTTGGATGCGGAGATAGTACTCAGATACAGAGGCAGATTCTGAATACATGAAGATAAAGACTTGGATACTATGAAGAGGATAATGATAAGAGTCCATTGTACTCAATATTTAGTACATACTAGAGTCCAATATGTATCATGACATGAAGAGATTATTTTGGCAGAAAGGGAATGGAAGTGGTTATGGATAGATGCATGTTTCAGTAATTGAATTATCAGCAAGTAAAGGCTGAAAGACAAAGACCAACATGGCTACAACAATAACTATCAAAGCCAGTCTGGAAGTAAAACTGCATTACAATGAACTATGTCACCGATTTACCACTGACTCCTAGATCGGTTGACGCAGTATGGGTGATTGTTGATCGCCTTATGAAGATAGCTCATTCCATTGCTATACGACCTCGGTATGCTTTGGAGCGGCTAACTAAGCTATATATGGATAGTATTTTCAGATTGAATGGTATGCATGAGAGCTTAGTGTCGGCCAGAAGCTCATGCTTTATCTTGAAGTTTTGAAAGGATCTATAGGAAACAATAGGAACAAAGTTGAAGTTTAGTACCGCATTTTACCTTAAATCGACGGACAGTCGAGGCGGACTATACAAATCCTAAGAGATATGCCCCGAGTTTATGAAATTGATTTCAAGGAACTTGAGTTTCGAAGTTACCGTGAATTGAAGTTGCTATTAAGCTACCATGTAAATGTTACCTATCAAGTATGGTACGGTAGAAATGTCAAATTCCTTTATTTTGGAATAAAGTTGGTGAATGAAGAATTTTGGAAACCTAAGTCTAATGAAGAAAACTATCGAGTGGCAGACAAGATCAAAGAAAAGGGGCAGGATAGCTCAGGATTGTCAGAATAGACACCAAGACCTTGTGTTCGCCATAAGTGACAAAGTGTTTTTGAAGATATCACTTGTAAGACCCGCACTCTGAAAACCCGGTCTAACCTTGGGTTTTGTATCGTGACAGGTCTTCCGATCATCACCGAGCCAGACGGGGCAAGCGGATAACAAACAGGTACGAAATCGGACCAAAGTCGACCAATGATACCTGATTTTAGGTATACCGGTCGATGGTACCGGATGATGGTACCGGCCGACCGGTATGGCCTGCACAGCTATGTGCGGGAATTTGGAAATTAGTCTCTGCGGGTCCCGCTTTCCTGATTTCGAATCCTAGAAGTTTCTTAATCCTAGTAGGGTTACTAAACCCTATTTTTAGCCTATAAATACACCCTTAAACCCCTCAAATCCTTCCCATTGTCTCTCACAAACCCTAGAGAAGAGAAAGAGCTTGGAGAGGAGAAGGTGCTAGGAAGAAGAAGGAGGTGCCGCCATTACCGTTTGACGAAGCTCTCGCTACACCTGTCAACGGTAAGTGTTTGAATCCATCTTCTTACCCTATGATAGTTGTGTGGGTGGATCAATACCATGCAAGGTAGGTATTGATCTAAAACCCTAAATTGGCCAATAAACCCTAAGTTGTCGTCAAACCCTAGATTCGAGTTTCGAGATGATATTCATCGAAACGAGACTTGAATGAGTTGGGGATAACTCTAACTCAAAGCCTAGACTTAGAATGGATAGGAGAAACCCTGAAAAATCAAAGGAGGATGATCGATGGCAGTCGAAGAACCCATGTATGGTCTTCCGGAGACATACCGGTCGACTATACCGGTTGCACACAGTGCGACCGGTATGTTGCGACCGCTACCTCTCGGGAGGTTGTTTGTGGGGGACCGGCTGACCATACCGGTCGCCAGTCTTTCCCACAGAGCTGCGACCGGTACATGCCACCGGTCAGCTCTGTGAGGGTATTTTGTGATCTCTATTGGTTTCCGACCAACATGAAACCCTAAATAATATATTCTAATGAAACCCTAATATTATGTAGGACGCTGTGACTTGTCGTTTGGATCTTGTGACGTGGAGCAAGTAATCGAACGAGCGTCAGGTAAGGGAATCTGACCTAAACCTAATAATTAATGGACAGTAAATCGTTGTTAATCATTGAATATCTATGATGTGATGTTTGTGCATATTCACATGCCATCCTTTACTTTCAGCTATTATTATTGTTCATGCATTCATAGGATGTGATTGTTAGGCATGTGATTGTTTTCGTTGGTGTGTGGAGTGGGGCATGGGCTTGGGATCGCTCTTCACACTGGCACCTTTTGTAGTATTCTATCTTAACATGCTTGGTACGGGTGGGGTATCAGGGGAAGATCGTGGTACGTTGGTCTCCGATATTGATGTTGTCCCGACCATCGTTTGGTGGTACTGAGGATTCCGAGTGGACGCTGCCTTGTCCACGATGCTTTAGCTCTATCTCTATGCCGTAGGGAGTTGTGTTGGGATAGGGTCTACCTGCGTATTGTTTCTATCCTAGTGGGTTAGTTGCGGATAGGGTATCAGGGGGAGGTGAGGTTTTGGTGGTCTCCGACCCGGCCTGCACGCTCTAGCTCTATCTCTATGCCGTAGACGGCTGTGCTGGGATAGAGCATACATTGTTGACATATAGGATTGGTTAGTTGCGAGCCCGGTTTGCGAGCCCCGGCCGGTAGGGGCTTAGGTACCGGGTATGGGTAGAGTATCAGGGGAGGTGCGGGTATACCTTAGCTCTATCTCTATTCCATGATGGGTGCATGTGGGTTGGTGGTAGTGTGATTACTGTGCGACGCCATACACTCGTGTATAGAGGTGCGGGGGCCACCAAACCTTTCTATAGCACATTGCAAACTTAAAACCAGACCACAGCATAAAATTGATTGTTACTCATGCATAATTTTGTGAAACTGTCTGATTGCCTTACTGAGCTGTGTTGTGTGCTCACCCTTTGTATATACATTGTTTTTAGATGTTGATGCAGGATATACTGTGGACGATTACGTAAACGCTCCGGCGTATGGTGGTGCTGCGGTGTTGGATGTACAGGCAGGACAGGACGAGCATGACGCTTCATGCGAGTGCCCTTTCTGCGTGTACCTGTGATTTGTTTTATTTATTTATTTCAGTTATTTTTGTTTGTTGTTAAGAGATGTAAAAGATTATTATTTTATTCTTGAATTTGAATAATGGGATATTTATTTAAATTATCAATAGATACTCGGTTCAGTCTATTTAAAGTCTTCCGCTGTATATTTATATTCTGATTGTGGTTATGTGTAATTGGTTTGTATGGGTGGACTCGGCCTATTCGAGATCCTGGTGTGAACCGTTGGTTCAATGACGGTTCACTCACACCGTTCTGGTTGGATCAGAATTGGGGTGTGACATCACTTATGCGCAGTTTGAAATGATTAGACAAGAAGGAAAGTAGTATTCTATATATGCGTCGAATCCTATAAACTTTGGAGAGAAGAAGAAAAGTTGCATATCAATTAGCGTTACCGCTATCCATGTCCAGTGTGCATGATGTATTTCGTGTGTCTCTATTGAAGAAGTACATTGGAGATCCATATCAAAAGAATTGACCACGGAGTCACTGAATTAGATAGAATGTTTAACTACTGAAGAGGTACCAGCCTAGTTCACTAGTTGGAAGGTACATTGTTTCTAAAGCTGGGATAATTATTATATGAAGATAATCTGACGAAGACAAGACGTGGAGAAGAGTCCTTAGGAGGAATAAGATGCAATGCGGAAATAGAATTCCTACCTATTGACTCCGAAGTAAATTCAAATTTTGAGGACAAAATTTATTTTAAGGATGGGGGAGTTGTAAGATCCGTACTTTTAAATTTTGAGGACGAAATTTCTTTTAAGGGTGGTGGAGTTGTAAGAACCGCACACCACGAACCCAGCCTAACCTTATATTTTGTGTCGGGACCCATCTACATATCATGGTCGAGCCAAGTGGACCAAATGTGTAAAGAAAACCCAAGACCCAGTATGAAAATTTGTTCAAAAAATAGTCAAAATGAGGGTAGGGTCGCATGTCTTAACAGACTGGTCTGACCCTCCCATCGACCCTCACCATCGACCCTCAACCATGGGTCGCAAGGTCTATGAGTTGTCCGACCCTCCCATCGACCCTCCCATCGACCCTCGGTATTCGAGAAAAACAGCACGAACCGAAAATTGAGAAACCTTCCTAATTTCAATTGGAACCTTTCCTAAACTTAATGGGACTTATTTTGGGAGGTTTTTCCCTATAAATAGGACGTCCCTAAGCCTCTTTCACTCCTTTTACAACCCTAATTGGATTGAGAGAAAGAGAAGAGAAGGAAGAGAATAAGAGAAGGAAAACTTGAAGAAAAGGCTAAGGAAGAAGAGGAAATTCAAAGGAACTCTGAATCTCAGTAAAACTAAGGTATGGATACATTCCCCATGATTTATTAAAGACTTTAGAATGGTTTTTGAAGAGGATATGACTTAGAAGAAACCCAAATCATCCATCCATAGTTAGGTTTTCATGGAAAACCATGGAGGAGATCATTAAAACCATGTAGGTGAATAAAGTATAGTTTTAAACCATAGAACATGTATAGAATAGATTGTGGAAGTAAGCCATAGGACCCAACCATGAAAGAGAGAATGAAATATGATATTTTTGACTCAAACCATGGAGGGTCGCACCTTGGGTCGATGGCAGATCCGACCCTAGCATCGACCCTCAGTGTTCGGGAAGTTCAGATTAGGGGGAGGGTCCCACCTAGGGTCGATCATGACTCCGACCCTACCTCCGACCCTCAGTTAACAGAATGGTTTTTAAATTCTGAATAAATTCTAATTAAATTTTATCGGCTTTGTTAGGTCTTCTAGCAATATAATAACATTATAACGGTGATTCTAAAGCTTGGAAGTGGATCTTTTAACAAGCTAAGGTGAGGGAACAAGACCTAAAGTAACTTGTTAATAATAAACTGTTTTATTTCTTGAGTCCAATGCCATATTGATTCTATGCGTGTATGCTTGTATGTGCATTTAACATGTCATCCAATATTTCTATTATTTGTTCATGCATATTTACTTTATTGTTTATAACATGATGATGATGATGATGATAGGAATAGGCATGTGAATGTTTGTGTTTGGCTAGTGTATATGGTGCGGGTAGGGATGGTATCAACCAGTACAGCCATGACCGTTCTTCATGGGTGTATATTGTGCCATGGACTATTCAAGTCATGTCCACTTAGCAATTGTTAGTGTGCTTGATGCGAGGAGAGCATCAGGGGGAGGACGTGGCATTGTGGTTCAGCCTGGTCACCAGACTCTAGCTCTATCTGTACTCAAGTCTTGTCCACTAACATCGTTGTATTACCATTACCTTAGCGGAACTAATATGTCATAGGGTATCAGGGGGGACGTGGCATTGTGGTTCAGCCTGGTCACTAGACCCTAGCTCTATCTCTATGGATGTATTGAGGGATGCTGGGGTGAGGCCTTGGATAAATTGTTTGACATTGGGGTTGGTTAGTTGTGAGCGCAGTTAGCAAGCCCTCGCCAACAGGGGCTTACGTGTTGGTATGGGCAACCGGTACAGCCATGCCGTTTTCATGGGGTGTATATTGTCCATGGTGGGTGCATGTGGGCCGACAGTGCCATTTTCATTGGACATTTCCACACACTCGTGTATAGAGGTGCAGCGGCCACCTATCCTTTCTATAGCACATTGCAAACTTATATACCAGACCAAAGATATGAATTGATTGCATGCATATGTTTGTTGCATTGTTTTGTTTTCTCACTGAGCTCAAGTTGGAGAGCTGACCCTCGCGTGCGCAATTCTTTTTAGTTTCTGATGTTGCAGGTACTATAATTGAAGATTATGTCGACACGCCAACATATGAACATGTGGTGCCTATGATGAGTAAGCTGTGGAGGACGAACATGGTTCGTTAAGCGAGCGTTTCAATGGTGGATACGTTTAGTGTTTAGTTTTTGTATTTGGATATTGTAATATGTATTAAATTATGTTTTGGTTAGATGGAAATAAATGGAATATTAATTATTTATCATGATTTGACCTCAGTTCATTATCTGTAAGACTTCCGCTGTTTATTTTATTACCTCTGATTAATGTGGAATGTGTTTTGGTTTATCATATGTGGGATAGCCTATTGTGAGATCCTGGTTGAACCGTTGGTTTATTGACGGTTCATCACACCGTTCTGATTGGTGCAGAATTGGGGTGTGACATGAGAAATACTCATCTCCTACCTATGAAAATCATGGGGAATAGGAGGAAAGGGAAAATAATCATTACAAAGTAAAACTATACATTCATATGGAAAGGTATTTAGGAGAAAGTTGAATAACAATGGAAAATAACGGAATGCAAAGAGAAAATTCAAATTCTTACGTGATCACTATCGTATGTGCAAGGCAATATGTTAAACGATCATTGAATGAAAATAAGAAATGCATTATGGAAGTACTGAATAGACCAAAATATGCTAATATTGATTTGGAAAGAAAACCTTTAGCATAAGAGAAAAACTTGGGTTTAGTTCCAAAATTCCAAACCCTAAAAGATAAATAAATAATGGGAATCAATGGAAACATACATGGGAATGATGTAGAAGAAGTTTAAAGGTAGTGTCGAAGATTTAGAGTCCACCAAATGTTAAATTGTCACACCCTGTTCTCGACATATTGGTACTATGGAATGCAACGGGATCTCTCCATCCTATCCGAGCATAAAAAATCCCCTTCGAGGATCGCACCTCACGATACTCCATAAGTCAATCTAGACGTAATAATTATCATTGTAAAATCTACTAACTTATTATTACAACGATGAATTGTCACACCCCAATTCAGCACCATCTAGAACGGTGTGATGAACCATCAATAAACCAATGGTTCAACCAGGATCTCTATTAGGCTATGTCCATTGAAAATAAAACCATACACATCCACAACCATAATCAAAATAAATACACAATAGCGAAAGTCTTATAGTAAATGAACCGAGAAATCTAACTGTGATAACCATAATAAAATATCAAGTTATTGTTGTAACAACTAAGACATAAATAAATAAGGTATCAATTACATTCCCTTAATAACTCAAATAAAAATCTAATCCAATATGCATGAGTTGCACTCGCAGGAGGGATCATGCGTATCCACTAAGTCTTTGGCTTCCATTGCAGCAACACGCCCGTACACCGGAGCACTCATATAATCTTTGACAGTGGTACCTACATCATCAACTAAAAATATTCAACGTCGAAAGGCTCAGCACACATCATGGCTTAGTGAGTAAACAAAACAATGCAACAAACATACGCATGCATTCAATTGATATCTTTGGTCTGATAAATAAGTTTGCAATGCGCTATAGAAAGGTTCGGTGGCCGCCTCGCCTCTATGCACAGGGTGTGGAAGCCCACCCAAAGGTAACATTTATTGTCGTCCCCATCCACCCTACCATGGAATAGAGATAGAGCTAAAGTGCTGAGGCCCGGCCTATGACACTTCCCCTGATACTCTACCCATGCCAACATGTAAGGCCCTGGTGGTGAGGGCTTACAAACTGGGCTCGCAACTAACCAATCCTAATGCCAATCATTGTATCCAAGGCCTCACCCTAGCATCCCTCAATACATCCATAGAAATAGGGCTAAGGCCCCCTGGAAGAGTCAGAGACTACACGTCCGAGACCACACGGTCTGAGACCACCTCCCCTCATACACTATGACGTAATAGTTCTGCTAAGGTAATGGCGATACGAGGATGTCAATGGACATGACTTTAGTTAGAGATAGAGCTAGAGTGTTGAGGCCCGACCTATGACACCCCCCTAATACTCGCTCGCATCAACCACACCAACCACACACATACATTCACATGCCTATTCCTATCATCATCATCCTCATCATGTTATAAACAATAAATTTAAATATGCATGAACAGTAATAATGGAAATATTGGATGACATGTTAAATGTACATGACAAGCATACACGCATAGAATCAATCATGGCATTGGACTCAAGAATAAAACAGTTATTATTAACCAATTAATTTAGGTCTTGTTCCCTCACCTTTGCTTGATTGTAGATCCTCTTTCAAGCTTTAAGAATCAAGTAAATTTCACTATTATATCACTAGATGACCTAATCAAGTCGATAAAATTTAATTAGAATTAATTTTGATTTTAAAAAAGCTTTCTGTTAACTGGGGGTCGATGCCTGGGTCGGAGGTTCCATCGACCCTGGGTGCTACCACCCAGATTCTGGACTTCTCGAACACTAGGGGTCGATGTTATGGTCTGGTAGGGTCGATTCTCCATTGACTCCCCGTGCGACCCCCCGTGGGTTTAGTCCAAATTTTCATCCTACAGTCCATTCTTTTGTGTTTGGGTCCTATGGCTTGCTTCTACAATCCATTTCATACATGTTCTATGGTTTAGAACTATAGTTTATCTACCTACATGGTTTTAATGATCTCCTCCATGGTTTTTCATGAAAACCAAACCATGGATGGAGGATTTGGGTTTCTCCTAGATCATACCCTCTTCACTATCTATTATAAGGTCTGTAGAATTATATGGAGATAGTATCCATACCTGAGAAGAAATAGGTTTGTTTCTCTGAAGCCTTCTCTTTGATCTTCTTCTCCACTTTCCTTCTCTTCTCCTTCTCTTATCTTTCTCTCAATCCAATTAGGGTTCTAAAAGGAGTGAAAGAGGCTTAGGGATGTCCTATTTATAGAGTAGAAAATGCCAAAAATAAGTCCCATTGAGATTAGGAAAGAATCCCCTTGAAATTTGGATAGTTCCCAATTCTCAGTTTTTGTCGGCAGACTGGGGGTCGATGAGGGGGTCAGAGATCTTGTCGACCCCTGGTTCTAAATTGTCCGACCCTTCCTAGCTAGGTGTGCGACCCTCCCCGCTATTTTTATGTTTTTGGGTCAGTGTAATACCTGGGATCATGATCTCCTTCACGCACTTGATCCATTTGGCTCGACCATGATGGGTAGACCTGGTTCAAGGTGGTAAGATTGGGTTACTTCGATACGGGTCTTACAACTCCCCCCTAGTTATAAAAATTTCGTCCTTGAAATTGTACATACCTTCCAAGTCGAATAAATGAGGATATTGCTTTCGCATAGCATTCTCTTCTTCCCATGTGATTTCTTCCATATCACTAATTCTCCAGGTGATCTTAACATAATAGACATCACGGTTGTGTAGTCGTTGAACCTTCTAACTGGTAATTTCAGTTGGTGCTACTTCAAATGTCAAATCTTCAGTCAAATCAGGTACGTCTATTGTCAAAACATGCGTCGGATCTTTGATATACTTCTTCAATATGGAATTGTGAAATATGTCATGTACACTTGACATAGATGGTGGTAGTGTTAACTGGTAAGCCAATTTTCTACAATTGGATAGAATCTCATATGGCCCGATATATCTTGGACTTAGTTTCCCTTTCTGTTTGAACTGTTTCTATCCTCGCATAGGCGATACTTTTAGGAATACTTTATCACCTATGAAGAATTGAAGGTCTCAGCGTCGAGTATCTGCATATTGCTTCTGACGATTCTGAGATGTTCTCACTCTTCCCTTGATAATGTCAACCACTCGACAAGTCTCTTTAACAAATTCAGGTCCAACAATACTACGTTCCCCAACTTCATTCCAAAACAATGGAGTTTGACACTTTCTGCAATACAGTGCTTCATAAAGTGACATCTGTTTAGTAGCCTGATAGCTATTATTATAAGTGAACTCAATCAATGGTAACTTTTCATCCCATGATCCTTTAAAATCAATTACACATGCTCGAAGCATATCTTTTAGGATCTGAATTGTAGGCTCTGACTGTCCATCTGATTGCGGATGGAATGCAGTACTAAACTTTAATGTTGTTCCCATAGCCTTTTACAATCCTTTCCAAAACTTTGAAGTAAATCGTGGATCTCTATCGACCCAATGCTTTCAGGTACACCGTGTAATCGCACAATATTATCCACATACAGCTTAGCTAACCTCTCCAGTGTATACTAAGGTCGTATAGATATAAAGCGAGCTGTTTTAGTCAGGCGGTCTACAATCACCCAAACTGTGTCAACCACTCGAAGAGTCAATGGTAATCCTGTGACGAAGTCCATAGTGATGCAATCCCATTTCCATGCTGGTTCCGGTAACGACTGTAACAGTCCTACCGGTCTTTATCGTTCAGCCTTTACTTTCTGACAATTTAGGCATTGAGACACGAACTTAGCTACATCTGCTTTCATTCCTCTCCACCAATATAATTTCTTTAGATCATGATACATTTTTGTACTTCTAAGATGTATCGAATAGATGGTGGTATGGGCTTCTTTCATCAATCAGTGTGTAATGTCTAAGCTTTCTGTTTCAGGTACACATATTATTCTTTTATACTTCAGTACCTTTTCTTTGTCCATGGTGAACTCAGGGGTAGTCCTACCTTTTTCGAAGTCCTCTTGTACCGTTTTTAGGTAAGGGTCTGATTTGATAGCTGTCTTTACTTCATCAACTATATCCGGTATAATTTTTAATGTGGCAAACATATTTGAAAACCGATGAATAAATCCTTGGTTGGCTGATCCATCTGGTGCATCTATCACAAACTGCTCATTACCATGCTTGAATACCTTTTCGGTAGTACACATTACGGCAGTTGTGCTAACCTCTCCCAGAGATTTTATCATTGCCTCTCTACTCAACGCATCAGCTACTACATTAGCTTTCCCCGGATGATACTAGATATCACAATCATAGTCTTTCAATAGTTCCAGCCATCTTCTTTGTCTCATATTCAGCTCCTTCTAATTAAATAGATAAGTAAGACTTTTATGGTCTGATTTAAAATCTGAAACTTCTCCCTGTACAGATAATGTCTCCATATTTTGACAGCATGTACTACTGCTGCTAGTTCCAAATCATGAGTGGGATAGTTCTTCTCATGTGTCTTCAAATGTCTTGAGGCATAAGCAATTACTTGTTCTCCTTGCATAAGTACACATCCTAATCCCAGTCCTGACGCATCGGAGTACAAGATAAATGGTTGACCTGGAATCAGAATGGTCAAGATTGGAGCTGATATCAATCTAGCCTTCAAGGTTTGGAAGCTCTTCTCGCATTTATCAGTCCATACAAACTTTTCGCCCTTCTTCGTCAAACTGGTGAGGGGTATGGCAATCCGGGAATAGTCTTCCGCAAATCGTCGATAATAACCAGCTAGACCCAGAAAAATTCTAATTTCTGCAATGCTCTTTGGTTTTTCCCACTTTACAATAGCCTCGATCTTGTTGAAATCTACTTTAATTCCTTCAGCAGATACTACATGGCCTAGAAATGCGACTTCCTTTAGCCAAAACTCACACTTTGTAAATTTGGTGTAGAGCTTTTCCTTCCGTAGTCACTTCAAAGCGGTGTTTAGATTCTTAACTTGAGTTTCCTCATGTTTGGAGTAGACTAATATATCATCAATGAATACAATAATCGACGTATCCAACATGTCGTGGAAAACCCGGTTCATAAGTTCCATAAAGGTTGCTGGTGCATTTGTCAATCCAAAAGACATGACCAAGAATTCATAATGTCCATATTTGATCCTGAATGCTGTCTTAGGAATATCACTACCTTTAATCTTCAACTGATGGTAGCCTGACCAAAGATTGATCTTGGAGAACACTTTGGCACCTTGCAACTGATCGAACAGGTCATCGATCCGAGGCAATGGATATCGATTCTTAATTGTCAATTTATTCAATTCTGGGTAGTTTATACACAAGCGAACGCTACCGTCCTTCTTCTTCATGAATAATACTGGCACTCCCCATGGTGATATACTAGGGTGAATGTAACCCTTGCCCAACAGTTCTTCTAGTTGTACTTTCAATTCCTTCAGTTCAGTAGGAGCCATTATAAGGTGCTTTCGATACTTGTGTGGCTCCAGGTATAAGATCTATAACAAACTCTGTAGCTCGGTCGGGTGGTAATCCTGCTAGTTCTTCAGGAAATACATCTGAAATGTCACGCACGACATCAATATCTTCTATTTTTGGTGCTTCCTTGGTATGGTCGACCACATATACTAAATACCTGAATGCTCCTTTCTCAAGGCACTTCTTATCCTTTAGTGCTGAGAGTATGAGCTTTCGTTTACGGGGAAGTTTGGTTCTCAAAAAATTGAACTCTGCTCCTTCATTGTCTTTAAATGTCAGCTTCTTTTCAGCACAAAATAAGTTTACAGAATCCCGAACTAACCAGTCCATTCCCAAGATGACGTCAAAGTCTGCTATCTCAATTTGGATTAAGATTGCATCCAAGGTCCTTTCATCAATAAGAACTGGACATGGTCCATAACCTTTTTCTAACTCTACTTCTAATCCCATAGGTGATCGTACAAGTAGTTTGCAGTCTAAGGATTTAAGGGGTAGATTTAACTTCTATCCAAATGTCACAGATATAAAGGAATGAGTAGCTCTTGAATCAAAGAGTACTCTGGCAGGAATGCCATTAATAGGTATGATACCTGTGATTTGTTTTGGTTTAGTCTACTTGTTCATACAATGTAATACATCTAGTTAAAAAAAAATTTAAGTCATACCTGTGACCACATTAGGCGATGCGGTAACATCCTCAGATGTAACCGCGTAAACTCGTCCTTGATGTAGTTGTTTCTTGGGCTTAGCACATTCCATTGCCATATGTCCCACTTGGTTGTAGTTAGAACATTTTATCCCTTCAGTAATTGGCTTTTGTCGCTGTTGAGCTACGGGAGTAGTCTTGGTTGCAGCGGTAAAGCCTTGAGCACGGAAGGGTTTGAATGTCTTGTTATTCCCTCTGTTATAAGAATTTCCAGCTGGTCTTTTTATACCTCTGTTTTGCATGAAATAACTCTCCTTCTGGCTCGATTCTATAACTCGAGCAATTTGTGCCGCTTCATTATAGATTTTCTTTTCAAGTCCCAGAACGTGCTCGCGGATGCTTCCCCTAAGTCCCATGACAAACCTTCGGGTCTTTGTGTTTTCCTCTTGCATACTAGGGGGTGCAAAGAAGAACAGCTCTTCATAACGCTGTTGATATGCATCCACGGTCATCTGCCCCTGATATAAACTTAGGAACTCTCTTTCCATTGAATCTCTGAAACTTCTCGGAAAGTACTTCTCAAAGAACGCCTCCTTATAAATATCCCAAGTTAGAAGGGTGTGCTTTGTTAATAAATATGTCCTGGTAGACCTCCACCAATGGTTTCCATCTCCTTTCAGCATAAAGGTGGCACACAACACTTTTTCTTCTTCATTTAATGTCATCATCATAAAATTTCTTTCCATTTCGTCAACCCAGTGTGCCGGCCATAAGAGATCTACTGGCTTGCTATTAAATACTTTGGGCTTCAGTTTCAGAAAACGCTCCACCAGTCTGGAGTGGTCTAGTTGCTGCGGGACATACGTTCCATACATAGGTGGTTGGCATTGATATCCACCTTGAGCTATCTCAGGATTTGGTACTTGAGCCTGCATGATAGGAGTCTGAGGTGCGTGGGGTACTGTGTTACTTCCCCCTGGTGCTGTGCTTGCCTGTCCTGCTGCCATTGGAGGTGTAAGTGCAGCTGGAAGAGTTATGCCTATGGCAGCTTGTATAGTTGCTTGTGCCTATTGCATTTTCTGCAGCTGTTGGGCCAAGTTTATTACGACTGTGGCCTAGTCTGTAGGTGGAGCTGATAGATTTGTAGGATTTGTCTGCCCATTTATGAAGAACGGTGCCGTGTTCATGTTTCCCTGTGTTTCTGGGTGTGTCTGGTTATCTTCCCCCACAGGTGGTGGTGGTGGGATAGAGTTACAGCTTTGTCTGGTTACTCTGCATCCCGCCATTAATTAATCTGATAGTGGGATTTCCTGAAAATCATTGAACATGAGAGACAATCATTAAATACTTCATTCTCATATTTTAAAACCACTAACAAATGCAAATTTCAAAATTTTCAGATCATTCTGTCGAAAATACTATGTTTTAACTGCAGGGTCGATGGGTGTCCGACCCTCAGTTTGCGACCCTGAGAAATCACCCATTCTTCCCGAGGGCCGGGGGTCGATGGGGGGGTTGGAGGATGTCTGACCCAGGGTGCAACCCCTGGTTCTCTGTTAGATCACCGAGAGCTGAGGGTCGATGTCGGGGTCGATGGGTGGGTCGATGGTTTTAGTCGAATTTTCTGACCCCAGACTAAAAATCAGATTTATAAGTTCCGATTCAAAGTCCATTTCCGATTCTTTCTTCTCCGCTTTGACTCGTCTCATCCCTCGGAGTTGCTACAGTGACAACTCTGATCCGTTGGTGGTTTGTACTCCTTGTTTCGTCGTCTACACCTCCGCTACATGTATATCTTCTACGTTTACATGTTTTTAGGTTTCTTTACCTAGGTTTTTGCTCGTATATCTCATATTTTTTAAATTAAACTTTTTCCTACAGTAAAAATTAGATTTTTACTGGGGGCTTTTTTTGTTGGTGACTCGAGGAATGAAAGCCATCAAAAATATTTGAGTTTCATCGGTTGGTTATCGAGAAAATTGAAATTTACTCTTTTTGCCCTAATTTATCGAGATTTTGAATTTCTTGAAATTTCTTCTAATTCAATCTCATTAGTTGAAATTTCTGACTGTATGAGTCTCATAGGATAGTTTAGGATCTATATAAGTCCTCCTGCCCACGTGTATGGGTGAAAAGTGGGTCTTTTGACCAATTTACGTCATTATTATGCCGAAATTTTGGGTTTTTTTCCCTCTCTACTAACCCATTATTTGTTTTTCATTCTTATTTGTAGATACTATGGCTCGTACCAAGGTACCCAGTGTTTGTGACCATCTTCGCTTCCGTTCCACTGAAGTCGAGACTCAGTATGCCCGCTACGCTCGCAAGAAAGTAGAGGGAGGCCGCAAAGTGGACTTGGCTAGCTTGGCCTTGTTCAATGTGGAGGGGGCCGTTGGCGATATGGGATGGCTCCCTGTCATCACCTATGATGCCTGTACCTGTCCTGACCTGGTACGCCAGTTCTATTGTAATCTCCAAGTGGTGGGGGATTATAATGATGTTGAGAGAGGTGGTGAGCTTCGGATCACTAGTTATGTCAAGGGGGTTGATATTTCTTTCCACTATCGACAGCTAGCGGACTTGCTGGGTATCTCCTATGGCGGCTCCTTCGTATTCTGTGCCCCTGGGGAGCACTAGTTCTTTTCATTACCGATGAGGGCTGAGATAGACCGTCAGCTCATCAGACCTGATCGTTGGGAGATGAAAGCAAGTTATCTACATTCAGATCTGTGGGTGTACTGCAAGATCATTCAGCACAAACTGATACCACTGAGTGGACATTACGAGAGGGTCTCCCAGTTGACCCAGTATTTGCTGTACTGCATATGCACTAGGCAGCCTGTCTGCCTTCCCTATATCATCATGCGGACCCAGTCATACTGACAACCTTCCTTATGGACGCAAGATCACTACATTGCTTACCCGCCTGGGGGTTGATTTGTTGGATGAAAATATTTAGGAAAAATCCATCTCATCGCCTCTGGATTGGGAGGCCATCTGCAAGATGGGAATGCGGGATGCCAAGGTCAGCGATGAGGAGAGGAATGCGATGGTGCACCCTCGTACTCGAGTGGAGATGGCTGACGATGAGGCAGCAGCAGCAGCAGCTGGAGCAGGGGTTCATGGGGATGACGATCGGCTATACATGGATGTAGATGCCATACCTCCTCCATCACCTAGTCATGCTACCAGAGTTGGTCCATCTTCTTCAGCTGGTCCTTCACATGCAGCTGGTACTTCGTATGCTCCTTCTGATGACATGATGAGGATATTGCATGAGATACGAGAGGCTCAACGTATGTCTGACTTGAGGATGGGAGAGCTTCTAGAGGCTCAGCGCTTGTCCGATCAGCGGGTGGGAGAGCTTCTGGCTTCTCAACGCATGTCGGATCAGCGGGTGGGAGAGCTTCTGGCTGTTCAGCACATGTCAGATCAACGGGTGGGAGAGCTTAGGGATGCCCAGCGTGTGACTGACCAGTGGGTGGCTAGTCTCACAGCTAGTCTCCAGACAACCCAGACGCAGATAGCTGGGTTGACTAGAGTCTACGCTGAGGACTATGATAGAGACCGTGAGGCACCACCTCCCCCATCACCTCCAGTTTCTGATGTATTTCTTTTATCTATCTTTTGTACATCAGAGTAACTATCTGGATTGTGGACTATACTCTGCTTTAGTCATATATATATAAACATTTATTCTTCTTTTGGTTGTATATAAATTTGTTTCTCATTTAATAGATGCATTATTCTCTTTCAGTTTTTGTCTCAAACAACACAGATGCTTATGGTGTGTTATTATTACATCTTTTAAATTTTTATCCTATCTCAGTTCATGGATTTTTGTGGAAATATACTAGTATCATAGACAAGGCCTGAGATGCTCTGATACCAAGTTGTCACACCCCAATTCTGCACCATTCAGAACGGTGTGATGAACCATCAATAAACCAACGGTTCAACCAGGATCTCTAATAGGCTATGTCCATTGAAAATAAAACCATACACATCCACAACCATAATCATAATAAATACACAATAGCGGAAGTCTTATAGTAAATGAACTGAGAAATCTAACTGTGATAGCCATAATAAAATATGAAGTTATTGTTTTATCAACTGAGACATAAATAAATAAGGTATCAATTACATTCCCTTAATAACTCAAACAAAAATCTAATCGAATACGCATGAGTTGCACTCGCAGGAGGGATCATGCGTATCCTCTAAGTCTTCGGCTTCCATTGCAGCAACACGCCCGTACATCGGAGCACTCATATAAACTTCGACAGTGGTACCTGCATCATAAACTAAAAATATTCGACATCGAATGGGTGAGCACACATCATGGCTCAGTGAGCAAACAAAACAATGCAACAAACATATGCATGCATTCAATTCATATCTTTGGTCTGGTAAATAAGTTTGCAATGCGCTATAGAAAGGTTCGATGGCTGCCTCGCCTCTATGCACAGGGTGTGGAAGCCCACCCAAAGGTAACATTTATTGTCATCCCCATCCACCTTACCATGGAATAGAGATAGAGCTAAAGTGCTGAGGCCCGGCCTATCACACTTCCCCTGATATTCTACCCATACCAACACGTAAGCCCCTACTGGCGAGGGCTCGTAAACTAGGCTCGCAACTAACCAATCCTAATGTCAATCATTGTATCCAAGGCCTCACTCCATCATCCCTCAATACGTCCATAGAGATAGGGCAGAGTAAGAGACTACACGGTCCGAGACCACCTCCCCTCATACACTATGACGTAATAGTTATGCTAAGGTAATGACGATACGATGATGTCATTGGACAAGACTTGAGTTAGAGATAGAGCTAGAGTGCTGAGGCCCGGACTTTGACACCCCCCTGATACTCGCTCGCATCAAGCATACCAACCACACACATACATTCACATGCCTATTCCTATCATCATCATCATCATCATCATGTTATAAACAATAAATTTAAATATGCTAGAATAGTAATAATATAAATATTGGATGACATGTTAAATGCACATGACAAGCATACACGCATAGAATCAATCATGGCATTGGACTCAAGAATAAAATAGTTTATTATTAACCAATTAGTTTAGGTCTTGTTCCCTCACCTTTGATTGATTGTAGATCCTCTTTCAAGCTTTAAGAATCAAGTAAATTTCATTATTATATCACTAGATGACCTAATCAAATCGATAAAATTTAATTAGAATTAATTCTGATTTTAAAAAGCTTCCTGTTAACTGGGGGTTGATCCCAGGGTCGGAGGTTCCATCGACCCTTGGTGCTACCACCCAGATTCTGGACTTCCCGAGCACTTGGGTCAATGTTAGGGTCTAGTAGGGTCGATTCTCCATTAACCCCCCGTGCGACCCCCCGTGGGTTTAGTCGAAATTTTCATCCTACAGTCCATTCTTTCGTGTTTGGGTCCTATGGCTTGCTTCTACAATCCATTCCATACATGTTCTATGGTTTAGAACTATAGTTTATTCACCTACATGGTTTTAATGATCTCCTCCATGGTTTTCAATGAAAACCTAACCATGGATGGAGGATTTGGGTTTCTCCTAGATCATACCCTCTTCACTATCTATTATAAGTTCTGTAGAATTACATGGAGATAGTATCCATACTTGAAAAGAATTAGGCTTGTTTCTCTGAAGCCTTCTTTTTTATCTTCTTCTTCACTTTCCTTCTCTTCTCCTTCTCTTCTCTTTCTCTCAATCCAATTAGGGTTCTAAAAGGAGTGAAAGAGGCTTAGGGACGTCCTATTTATAGAGTAGAAACTCCCAAAATAAGTCCCATTGAGATTAGGAAAGAATCCCATTGAAATTTGGAAAGTTCCCAATTCACGGTTTCTGTTGGCAGGCTGGTGGTCGATGAGGGGGTCGGAGATCCCGTTGACCCCTGGTTCTAAATTGTCCGACCCCTGGTTAAAAACTCGGGGTCTGACTTTTATATTGGGGGGTTCGACCTTGCCTAGCTTGGTGTGCGATCCTCCCCCCTATTTTAGTGTTTTTGGGTCAGTGTAATACCTGCGATCGTGAACTCCTTCACGCACTTGATCCATTTGGCTCGACCATGATGGGTAGACCTGGTTCAAGGTGGTAAGACCGGGTTAGTTCGATACGGGTCTTACATGAATTATCCAAACTTAAAAGAAAGTAAATTAGTAAAAGACTTACAAATTTAAAATCATTTAATCAATGCTGACAAATACTAAATAACATATTATATTTAAAATCCAGAGTTTTCATAAACAAAGTTCATTGTTCAAATGTTCCAAAACCAATAAATATTGTTCATAGTTTATTCTAAGTGTAAATCCAAAATAAATAAAATGTCCCATTTAAATGGAAGAAACAAGGGCACAACCTAAGCCCAATGTAAGACCCACACCCAAAATTTTGGTCTTAATTTGAAATTTTAACTTTGTAATAGGTCTTACTATGACGAACAACTGAATCCAAGGTGGACAGGACCAGTGAAAACCCAACCAATGTAATCTAGTTTAACCCTGGCACTCAAAGCTGTAAATCCATGATTTAAACTAAGGGTCTAGCACGTCACACCTAGGTGCGGTCTGTCATGTGCCACACTCTAGTGCCGCACCTCCTGTTTCAGAATTGGTTTAGAAAACCAACCCATCTAGACCCAGGAGTGGACCTGGTTTTGAATTGGACCTTTTAGAGGAGATGTCCAAGTGGATTCTCAAATTTGAAATAGGCATAGAACAGGGAATCCTCCAATCCACCTTGATTGGTGCCCCAAATACACTCCAACGAGAATGGAGTACGGGAGTTGGCCATACACCATCCCTTTTCTTCTTCATTCTCTGGAAAACCAAAAAGAGAAAAGAGAGAGAAGCTCTACTATTCGTAAAGAAGAAACGAGAAAGGAGAAGGAGGAAGGAACCTCTGCAACTAAAGGAAATCACCATTTAAGGACGCTGACACCAGAGATCCCCAGCTGGTATCGATTTCTCCTATCTCTTTATTTCTTTTGAGTTCAAATATAATAGGGATGAACACAAGTTATCCTTGATTTGATTTCATAGGGCCTTGTCTTTTGTATCCATTACCAAGAATAATTCACTAAACTGAATCAAGGCAGGGATCAAAACGTATGAGAATTAAAATCCAAAGTATACTGAAATATGGTTCAGAAGTGTGTTGGGTCATTTTATGGACTATAGACCTTAGAGATCGAATTGAATAAATTATTTATGGGTAATGTTAAGAAGAATTATCCCTGGAAATGCTGGAAAAAGAATTTAAGGAATAGAAGGCAGATCCGACAATATTGGTTTTCAGGGAGATGAACTTGGTATCATGGGTATGAGTTAGAATGGGATTTTTGGACTCAAAACTCATATATTAGACTCATTAAAATCCAAGAAGAACACTATGTAGAAATCGGCATGTTTTGGCTATGTTTCGACATGCGGTCTGTTACATGCCGCACACCCTACAGTGTTAGTGACCGTGCGGTCAGTCACGTGTCGTAAGGTGAAATGAACACTTATGAAGACCATTGTCGGACTACATATTTATGGGAATTTTAGGAACTTGCCTACGTGTTCATATGCCTGGAAACATATGTCTACATAGGTGTATTCCATCATTTCGAGCTAGAAATTAATGTTCATTTTCCATATGCTTGTTGTTTAGGAATTCTATGTGATGGAGATGCTAGGTAGCAAGTATAAAGCATTTGATAATGATCGATAGAGCTCTGAAAAGTATAAATAAAATACTAGGCTATGCTTGGACAACTAATAAAGAGAACTACTAAACTAATAAATTTAAATATTATTGTTAAGGCAACTAAGGTACGAGAACAGTATTGTAAAACTGCTTGAGGTTGAACTCTCAGTTACCTTTGCTGCTGCCACATCTAGTAATGGAATTGAACCATTGTTTGATAGCTTGGTTACGTTTATTTTATTAGATGATGTAATGTAAGATCTGTACATATAAATTTCGAGGATGAAATTTCTTTTAAGGGTGATGGAGTTGTAAGACCCGCACGCCATGAACCCGGTCTAACCTTACGTTCCCGTGTCGCGACCGATCATTCCATCAAAATTGGCTCAAGTGAACCAATTGTATGAAAAACCACAAGATAAGGTAAGCAACAAGTCAAATTTAGTTGGCGTGGTTGACTGGTTAAGTTTGTGTTGAAGAAACCAGTCAAAAACTAAAAACCAATAAATTTTAGATGTGTGCTGGCAGTTTTGAGGGGTGTGGTCGATACTTGTGGTGGATACATGTGGTCGCACGTGAGACCACACACATGAAACCACACATATGAGACCACACAACATGTGGTCTTATATTTTGGATGTGTGGTCGACGGATTCTGTAACCGCACGTGCGACCACACGATACTGAACAATCTCCGTATTTAGAAAACATTCGTAATTTGAGGGGGACTATTTCCTAATTGAAGTGGGACTCTATATGGAGGTTTTCCTCTATATAAGGGACATTACTTAGCCTCTCTCACTATTTTAGAACTCAAATTGAAACCCTAAATCTAAGAGAGAAAGAGAAAGGAAGAGAAGGGAAAGAAGGAGATTTAGAGAAGAAGCTTGGAGAAGAAGGTTTTGTAAAGAAAAGTTCTATCTCTCTACAGCAAGCTTAAGGTATGGACTTGACCCTATGGGGTAGATCAGATAGAATAAGTTTTTTCAAGTTGATGTGTTAAATCTAATGTAATGATTTCGGTTATGAAATTTTTAAGAAAAACCATGAGAAAATAGGTTAGGAATAATTGATAATGAGATACTGTAGATAATGGCCATAGGATAACCATAAGATGAACCCAAGTTATGAGTCGAGGAACCGAGACTCTGGAAGAATTCAGATTGAGATGAAAAATTGACCAAACATCATGTGGTCGTAGCCTGTGGTAGACCACAGGGTGACCAGAGGGTCGACTATAGCTATTCACGGAGTTCCCAGGAAAGGTGTGGTTGCATAGTGTGGTCGCGTAAAATTTGACCACAGGGTTCGACCACATAGTGTGTGGTCTTATATATTGCGACCACAGGGTTCGACCACATGTGTGACCACATGACAACAACAAGCATATTTTGAGACCAAACAATGTTTTTGACTACTGTAACTTGGTAAACTTGAACCCTAACTAGAATACATTAATTGTTTAAGTTCTTAATAGATTCAAATTGACTTCCAAAGCTTCGAAGACGAACAAACATCGATCAAAGGTGAGGGAACAAGACCTAAACTAATTAGTTAATAACAAACTGTTACTTTATTGAGTCCAATGCCATGATTGACTCTTTGCTTGTATTCTTGTAATGTGCATCTCACATGTCATCAAATATTTCTGCTATTACTGCTCATGCATATTTAATTCTATTTATTTATAACATGATGGTGATGATGATGCAAGGAATAGGCATGTGAATATACATGTGTGGTTGGTGTGTTGGATGCGAGTGGAACATCAAGGAGAGGACGTGGCAAGGTAGTCTTTGACCTCATCACCAGACTCTAGCTCTATCTCTACTCAAGTCTTGCCCATTAAGATTGTCTTATCGCTATTACCTTAGTAGAACTATTATATCGTAGGGCATCAGGGGAGGTGGTCTCGGACCATGTGGTCTCTGACTCTGTCGGGGGGGCCTTAGCTATATCTCTATGGACGTATTGAGGGATACTGGGGTGAAGCCTTGGATACACTATTTGGCATTTGGATTGGTTAGTTGTGATCCCAGTTTAAAAGCCCTCGCCAATAGGGGCTTACGTGTTGGTATTGGTTGGGTAACAGGGGAAATGTTGGCAGCATTGATTCATAGCTCTATCTCTATTCCATGGTGGGTGCATATGGGACGACAATGTTGTTTGATCCATTGGACGGATTCACACACTCGTTTATAGAGGTGCGGGGGCCATCAAACCTTTCTATAGCACATTGGAAACTTAAAAACCAGACAAAAGATATGAATTGAATGCATGCATATGTTTGTTGCATTGTTTTGTTCATTCACTGAGCTCAAGATGGAGAGCTGATCCTCGAGCGTGCAATTCTTTTTAGTTTCTGATGTTGTAGGTATTACGGTTGAAGATTATATGAATACGCTAACGTGTGGACATGCAGCGGTTATGAATGTGCAAGCTGTGGAGGATGAATATGGCTCGTTAAGCTAGTGTTTCAACTATGTTTACGCTTAGTGGTTAACTTTTGTATTGTAATAGTATTAATTATGTTTTGGTTTTTTGAAGATAACTTGTTAAATATTTAATTGTCACTGTAGACTCTCAGTTCATTATTAATAAGACTTCTGTTATTTATTTATTTACTCTGATTATTATGTGGAATGTGTTTTGGTTTAACATGGTTGGCATAGCCTATACGAGATCCTGGTTTGAACCGTTGGTTCCATAATGGTTCATCACACCACTGGTTAGTCCAGAATTTGGGTGTAATAGCATGGTATCAAAGCTCTCAGGCATTGTTAATCAAACTTGAAAACATTCACAATTTTGTCTATGAACTGAGTTAGGATAAATTAAAAGCTTTAATACAAATATACCAAAAGCATTTATGCTGGTTGAAATAGAACTTAAATAAGATAATAATATACATATAAAAGGTGGAATCATATGTATACACAGACAAAAAAATAAAATCTAAATGTATCCTGATAAACCAATAATATAGGTTACGATTTATAAGTTGGGCAATTGTCTAAGTAGACAAAAGATATAGTATAGTAGCAAGAAGGGAGCATCTATAAAGCATAAAATAAGAATACTGAGTTGGTAGTCACAAGGTGAAACTCGATGTATGACAGAGGAAGAAGAAAATTGTCTAGTAATGCCTAAATCCTTGTAGAGGTAAAGGGAAAGATCTCGGGCTAAATCCAATAGAAATAGGAGTACAATGACCATACACAAAAAATGTGAGTAACTATAAAAGAAGATAAAACTATAGTCCTGGGTGATGTGGAGACTCAGAGTATGACCCACCACACACTGATCCATTGACTGCTGAGCATTAAGAAGAGGTTAGAACTTGAACCCACCACTATCTAGATTGAGAGCGGATAGTGAAAACGCATCTGAGCAGATGCTAAATAATGATAATCAGATTGGAGCAAATCAAATGAGGTGAACAAACCAGGCCACTCTAGCCAATCTACCTGGACTACTAAGTGCCTTGGCTACGATTGACGATTGTAATAAACTTGACTTGACAAAATACAAGAGTAACAATAGATGAGACCGACTATGCAAGTTTCCATGGAAATCACTATTCAAGTTGTCAATACTACACCAACAGCACCGGGTCAAACCATGTATGGTATCGGTTAGTAGTAACATTGTACCCCAGCACATGTTAGCCGTAACACAGTGCCTATCATACAGTAGGTCCTAGTAATGTGCACCCCATTGTAAAAGCTTGGGGCAGAACAAGTAGTGTATCAAGGTAGTTACCCTTATCAACCATTGATGTATGGGATAGGTGCATCATGGCAGAATGATTCGACAAGGGTTGAGGAATATTTTTTGAAGATGAAGCCTCAAACATTTTTAGCAAAGGATCAAATCTATTGTGGCCATATAGCTAGATAGGATTATATAGGATGTGGTGTATTATTGACTTATCCTTATGATTATAGAGGATGCACATACCTGATTTTAAATTCTCATGCCTTGATAAGATACCTTAACGATTCAACCTATAAATTAGAGTTATAGATGTTACTTCCTTAGAGAGTCCTGATTATACCAATCTAAGCTACTCTCATGATCGACAACATGAATGGAGATAGGAACTAAATGAACAGTTAAAGGTTTAATCATTTTGAATGTACATCTTTCTGATTCATAACTGATTTATTGATGTACCAAAACTTCTCCAAACTTACTCTTATAGTGCCTTGACCAATGGCATTATATACTCGATAGAACCTTTAACCGTGAGACTAAGAGCTGTAAATTCTCTACTTCCATGTATTATGACCACCGTGCAATCTAACGACCTTTGGATGCCGGTTCGATTACCATAGATTTAGTCATGATCCTTTAAATCTAGGTTCATTAGATAATGCAAGTATTTGTCATCATATTGAATTCAAAAGAAGGAACTGAATTGCTTTCAATTAAACATTATGATTTACTTTTCTTGACCTCCATTGTTAAGATGCTTGATTAATAAGGAGAATTATGGGAGAAAATTGGATTCAGATAAATATCTATAGCCAAGAAACCTCAAATAAAATAATGGAGAAGCTGTTCTGAGTTTGCTAGATGGATATGAGTCATATCTATAAAAGAGTGCATGAGCAAGAAGTGATAAAATCCAAGAGTAGCCAGTACAAAATAGATAGTGCTGAAGTAAAGTTAAAGATGGCTATATCGGTATGAATTTTGATAAGGCTATAGATTTTTTTTAAGGATAGATCTAAGAGTGGATGCAAGTATGAAATAAAAAATGGTGGCATTGATAGTATTCGGATTAGTACAAGTAATAATGAGTTATACCCAACGTTAAATGAAATGATTAAGTAAAGACTAAGAAAGTTTGGCAGAATTAATGAAATTATAAGCATATACCCAAATGCTTATAGGTAAACCTTGGATATAAACTGAGTAACAATCACAAAATACTTTTTGAGGTATATGATAGAGAGATCAGGGTAGAATAGCAATGATAAAAGAGGTGCAAGCTAATGAGCTTTTTGGGATATGAGATTACTGGCGTTAGACTTTGAAAAATCATAAGAGATGAAGGAACTAGACACGCTCTTAAGAACTTTAAACTAGAATTTTGCTAGTTCAAGTTCTTTTGGACTAAATGTTGCATAGGTGAGTATTATGAACAATGTTCGAATTGTATGGATGGACAAAATTTAGATGCAACCTAGTTCTACTTGAGATGGTAAACTTCGACGTCATCTTGGGGATAGACTGGTTGTCTCAAATGGTTATCATTTAAGAACAAAGATGACACATAATTTAGTTTTATTAAAAGCACTGCCTAAGAAGTGAAAGATGATTCTCTCTATGCTAAAGGCTAGGAGATGCTTTGAAAACAAAGAAGTTGGATGAATGGTATCTGTGGTGGACGTTACCAAAGAAGCACCATAGATAGAAGATACTGATGTGATGCATAAATTCCCTTATGTGTTTCCAAGCGACTTACCTGGGTTATCATCTGATCGTGCAACCGAGTTCATTACCGACTTGTTCTAGGGTTGGCACCTGTGTCTATGGCACCCTATAGGATAGCTCCGACATAGTGAAATGAACTGAAGACTCAACTACAAGAGTTATTAGACAAAAGATTTAATCAGCTAAGTAATTCATCATGGGGAGCACCAGTGTTATTCATGATGAAGGACAATAATGTTCTGCTATGTATAGATACCGAAAATTGAATAAGCTTACAATGAGGGCTTTAGTTCCCTTTTATAGGAAATTATTGAGAGAGAGTGTGACTGGTTCGAGTTCAGCAGGTTGAACTCAACCGGGGTGAACGTTATACCAGTATATTCTATCGGTTGGGCTAAAACACATTTTATTGGGTAACGCATTGGCCAAAATGCAATGGGATGGGTATTTCCTTCACCCAAGGTCTACTATAGAACCTTACAAGACCCACTATACATAGTGAATACATACCTAAGGTCTAGATACCACCATAGCATTCACATAGGTGCTCCATCAGTCGTCGGGTTGAGACCTGGCACAAGAGGAATCTGGGTTAGTAATGAGATTCTAGGTGTGGGTCTCACATTACTGACCTTAATGATTATTAGGGTAGCCCACTAGGGGTCTGTTCATCTTGGCCATAGCACCATATCCCTGTTGATTCGTCTGGACACTAGTCTTGGTAGGCTTAAAATTGGTAGTTCCACTTTAGAGGTAACTCCTTTCCCTTTCAGACCCCCAATTTATAAGCAATGAGCCTGGGTGGGTTAAAGACTCCTTAGCTTGGATAGTAAGGTATTATCCATGTTTGTTATTAGACATTACGGGGCTCATGGCCATTAATATCCACAACTGCCATGACTGACTGTCCGTTATGACTACCCTCCATAGCGTGGGGCACTTAAGTCATCCATTAACTTCTTTATAAGTCTTCTGGCTATAACGACTATAGTATCGATTCTTCTTATCAAAATTTCTTATTGTTTCTTTTATAACTTGTTAGCTTTACTTGCTAATGGTTTTCCTTCCCTATTTTCCAAGTACCATGGCCCCCAGGAGAGACACTACCCCCTTCAGTACCAGCTATGACTTATTTTGGTTCTAATCTTACTACGATAGCCAGAACTGGAGTGTAAGGCTCATGCCTAAACCCCGTTATGATCTGACCAATTTTTGGGCATGTATCGGATCATCCCATGTGTAAACGTATCATATCGACATGACCAAGGGCCATCGTTCACCTATAAGGTGACACAAAACCATTATTTGGAACCTCTCGTATTGTTAGAATGCACAGAAGTACACTAGGAGAAATCCAAGACCCAGCCTATGCGACCCCCAAGGGCATAGCATGCACACACCTAAGCTGGCCTACCCAAAAGGAGGTTCAGCTTGTGACCAAGGCGGTGTGATCGCACACCAGCTGCACCCTGTGCAGTTGTACCCCAGCGTGCAAACTGGAATGGATACCCCTTGAATGTGGGACCCACCATTTGAATTCCTGCCTTCTCCCTCCGTGGCCAACTTAGATGGAATCTAAACATGGTATGCCTCCATGATTAAACCAGGAAAGGAAAGGAAAGGAGGAAATCTTCCCCTTTGCATCATGGACTCCCCTGTTTACCAATTTTGGAAGAGAGGGATTTCTATCTTCTTTATTATCTCAATCAAATCATCAAAACCAAAGGACTGGTGGGAGAGGTTTCTGATGCACGAATATGAGAGGAAAGGAAGAAGAGATGGAAGAATCTTCCTCTGGTTATCACCCGAACAAGAAGGAAGGGAAAAACAAGGAGCATACTTCAGGTAACCATCTTCTCATGTATGCATAGACTATAAATGCTTTTGAAATGGATCATGTGGTGGTAAGGAAATGTTTAATGAAATTATCAATAGTTAGTACCATCATACCATTAATATTTCTCTATAAGGTGGTGATGTTCCTCCATAGTCAAACCAAATAGGGGAACAATCACTAGTAATAATGGAGAGGATTTCGAGCCAAATGAACTACTGCCCACAGATTCAAATCAGGAATGATAGTGCCCATGAAACAAAGGACTGACTGATAGTAAATCAAATGGACCGATTAAATTATTATGGAGAAAGAATAAACCACCATCCATGGCAGAGCCTTGATTCAAGTAGGTCACTATTCATAGGGATGGATCATGGACAATAGCCTACATGGTTTAAAATCAGATTTAGTAGCTCAACAATTTATCGAATCAAAACGGCAACCATAACATGACGTAGAAATTGAATTTGGAGAGATTAAGAAAATGTGATAAACATGTCGCTGAAGTTTGGTGGCCATCGGACCACGTTTCGATGTGCAATTGATGGGACGTTCCGAATGACCTGGCTATCCAGACGTGCGATCGATGCCATTAGCAGTAAGTCATTCCGACATCAAAATCTGGCCAAACTTGATAAATGACTCTCCATAATTTATTTGGAATTTGTTATAGTCTTAGAACCAAAAAAAGTTTTTCTGTGACGTGAAATCCCTTGTGCATCATGTTTACTAGAGGCAGGTTTTGGTTTACACTATGAAATGAGCAACCATGCATTGCCTCTGTGATGTGAGACCATAAACCCAACCTACATGAGCTATGCAACCCTTATATGGTGTCAGCATTGTCAATGACTACATTTTGAGTTGCGGTCAATGATATGTGTCGCACAGATAGTGCGGTCGATGCCACATGTCGCATGATATTCTAACCTCTGTTGTTGACCTTCTTTGATCAATGACTTTTAAAATTTTTAAGAATCCAATCAAAGGGTTTAATCCCTAAAGTCATGTGTATAGCTATGTGTTCTCGACTATTTTGATTAATGACCTGATTATCTATTTGGTTGCTTGTTGTTCATTACTTTGAATATTAGAAAACCCTGGATAGCAAGTGTTCAACCATAGAAATTAATAACCTAACCTCTGTACGATGTTAGAACACCCTTAACTTTGATAGGAGAAGTCCTACTTAGTATTAAGGTTATTAGAAGATAATCTTGGCTAGCGAGTGTGCTGTCTTGTGGAGAATCAATGTTTATTTCACTTATCTCCTATGGACATCAGACTTGATGCAAGATTGGATGCGCATTGAACAGTGAACATTAATAAAATAAAAGGAATAATGAACCCTTTGATGCTATGTCATGATAAATACACAGTAGGAAATAAGCATAAGTTATCAGACAAGTTTATAATGTTGTAAACACAAAAATAATAATGCGAATAATAAAGAGAAACTGAAATAAACTATTGTATAATACGTTAATGGAATTATATTGTTATGACTTGATAAAGCTGTGAGGACTCTGGTAGGAAGCTACCCAATGGGATTTGCTGCAGTTACTTTCGATCTGTTGGTAAGGAGACTAATCCTTTGTTGGTAGAATTAGTCATATTAAATTATGTTGTGTGATGATGTGTGATTGATAACATGCCTAGTCCGATAACATGCCATCCAATATACTATTTTGAGTGATCATGCATATGCATCCTTGTAATTTCGGTAATGATTGAAAGGTCAGTGGTTTGGTGCCACACCTCAATTCCATACTAATTAGAAAGCTGTGATGAATCACTAATAAACTAACGGTTCAACTAAGATCTCAAATAGGCTGTGTCCATTTGCTTAAACCATACACATCCACATCCATAATCAGAGCAAATAAACAATAGCAGAAGTTTTATATATTAAATGAACTGAGAGTCTAGCTGTGATAGAGTAAATAAATTATCTAATTATCTCCACAAGGACTAAGACATAAATTAAAATAATTAAATCAATTACATTGTCTGTATAATTTAAACCAAATCTAATAAAAAATGCAAGAGTTGCACTGGCATGACGAATCGTGCGACTCCATCATAACTTCAGCATCCATCACCGTCGCATGTCCATACATCGGGGCATTTATATAATCTTCTACGGTGGTACCTGCATCATCAGCTAAAAAGATTCGACGTTGAAAGGGCGAGCACACATTACGGTTCAGTGAGCAAACAAAACAATGCAACAAACATATGCATGCATTCAATTCATATCTTTGGTCTGGTTCATAAATTTGCAATGTGCTATAGAAAGTTTTGGTGGCCGCCTCACCTCTAAACACAGGGTGTGTAAGCCCACCCAACGGATCAAACACCATTGTCGTCCACATCCACCCCACCATGGAATAGAGATAGAGCTAAAGAGCTTAGGACCGCACGGCATCACACTTTCCCTATTGCTCTACCCATACCAACAAGTGAGCCCCTGTTGGCGAGAGCATGCAAACTAGGCTCGCAACAAACCAATCATAATGTCAAACAGTGTATCCAAGGCCTCACCCCAGCATCCTTCAAAACGACCATAGAAATAGAGCTAAGGCCTCCCGACAGAGTCAGAGACTACAAGGTCCGAGACCACCTCCCCTGATGCCCTACGACATAATAGTTCTGCTAAGGTAATGGCGATACGATTATATTAGTGGACAATACTTGAGTAGAGATAGAGCTAGAGTCTTCTGACTAGGATGAACCACAGTGTCACATCCTCCCCCTGATGCTCCACTTGCATCAAGTACACTAACCACACACATACATTCACATGCTTATTCCTAGCATCATCATCGTCATCATGTTATAAACCAACTGAATTAAATATGCATGACCATTAATAACAAGAAAATTGGATGACATGTGAAATGCACAATACAGTCATACAAGCATAGAATCATTCATGGTATTGGACTCAATGAACAAAAATAATTTATTATTAGCCAATTAGTTTAGGTCATGTTCCCTCACCTTTGATTTATCGTAGATCCTCATCCAAGCTTTATGAATCACTTTTAAATCACTGAAAAACCTAATCAAGTTGATATATTTTAATTAGAATTAATTCCCTTAAGTTTAGACTAACAAAAGCTGAGGGGTCGCAGGTGGGGTAGCACTTGGGGTCTCAGTTTCTATGACCATACGGTGTAGGGTCGCAGGTAGGGTCAGACATACAACGATCCTATGTGCGACCACACCCTTCCTGGAAACTTTTCGAGGGCATGTGGTTGGACGTGTGGGTCTCGTGGGTCAAATATCATGCGACCCTACGTGCGACCACTCGTGTTATAGTCGACCTTTCACTTTTAAGTCCATTCTTTCATGTTGGAATCCTTTGGCTTATCATCATGGTGCTTCTTATGAACGTTCTATGGCTCCAAACTACAATTTTTATACACTAGCCATTGTCTACAATGATTTCCTCCTTAGATTCTCTTCAAATTTATCCACGGATGGATGATTTGGGTTTCTCCTAATCCTATCTTCTCCGTGAACTATTCTAGGCTCTTAATTCCTATAGGGAATTAGGTTTATACCTTTGGTTTGCAGAGATTCAGAGGTTTCTCTGAACTTCCTCTTCCTTAGTCTTCTTCATCAATTCTCCTTCTCTTCCTTCTCTTCTCTCCCTCTCACATTCAATTGGAGTTATAAAAGGATGAAAGAGGCTAAGGGACGTCCTACTTATAGAGGAAAACCCTCCATAATATGCCCTAATGAGTTTAAGAAAGAACCCCCTTCGGATTAGGAAGGTTTCCTAAATTCTCTTTCCGACTGTTTTCGTGGGGTCGAATGTAGGGACGCAGAATCCGTCGACCCTACCTTTTTCTAAAACATCTGACCCCGTGACCAAAAGTCAAGGGTTGAACTCTTTTTAGGTGGGGTCGGTCATACCTATTTAGGCATGTGACCACACACTCATATTTGATTGTTTTTTAGTTAAATTTTATACCTAGTCTTGTGGTTTCTTCAAGCACTTGGTCCACTTGGCTCGAACATGATTGGTAGACCTAGTACAAGGTGGTAAGATCGGTTAGTTCGATACGGATCTTACAACTCCCCCCCTCTTATTAAAAATTTTGTCCTCGAAATGGTGATGATATTGCTTCCGCATAGCATTCTCTTCTTCCCAAGTGATCTCTTCTATATCCCGGCTCCTCCAGGTGACCTTAACATAATAAATGTCATGGTTGCATAGACGTTGAACCTTTTGATTGGTGATTTTAGTTGGTTCTATTTCGAATGTCAAATCATTATTCAGATCTGGTGGATCCCCTGTCAAAACGTATGTTGGATCTGTGACGTACTTCTTCAATAATGAGATATGAAATACATCATGCACACTTGTCATAGATGGTGGTAGTGCTAACTGATATGCCACTTTTCCACGTTTAGCTAGAATCTCATATGGCCCGACATATCTCGGACTTATCTTCCCTTTCTATCCAAATCGTTATAAACCTCGCATAGGTGTTACTTTCAAGAATACCTCATCACCTATGACAAATTCAAGGTCTTGACGTCGAGTATCTGCATACTATTTTTGACGATTTTAAGCCCTTCTAACTCTTTCCTTAATAATGTCGACTACATGACAAGTTTCTTCAAAAAATTCTGGTCCAACAATAAAACGTTCACCATCTTAGTTCCAAAAGAAAGGAGTTCGACACTTCCTACCATAGTGCTTCATAGGGTAACATCTGTATAGTAGCCTGATAGCTATTGTTAAACGCGAACTCGATCAATGGTAGTTTCTCATCCCATGATCCTTTGAAATCAATAACGCAGGCTCAAAGCATGTCGTCTAAAATCTGAATGGTACGCTCCGACTGTCTGTTTGTCTGAAGCTAGAATGCAGTACTGAATTTCAACGTGGTACCCATAGCCTTCTGTAATCCTTCCCAAAACTTTGAGGTAAAGCGTGGGTCTGTATCGGACACAATGCTTTCAGGTACACCATGTAATCTGACAATATTATCCACATATAGCTTGGCTAACCTCTCCAGGGCATGCTGTGGTCACATAACTATAAAGTGAGCTATCTTAGTCAAACGATCTAAAATCACCCAGACCGCGTCAACTGTTCAGGGAGTTAGTGGTAACCCGGTGACGAAGTCCATAGTGATGCAGTCCCATTTCCATGATGGTTCTGGCAGTGGCTGCAACAATCTTGCAGGTCTTTGCCGTTCAGCCTTGACCCTCTGACAATTTAGGCATTGAGACACGGATTTAGCTACATCTGCTTTCATTCCTTTCCACCAATATAATTTCTTCAAATCATGATACATTTTTGTACTTCCAGGATGTACCGAATAAGCGGTGTTATGAGTTTCCTTCATTAGTCTGTGTCTAATGTCAAAGTTTTCTGTTTCAGGAACATATACTCTTCCTTTATAATTTAGTACCTTTTCATCTTCCAAGGTGAACTCAGGAATAATCCTACCTTTTTCGATGTCTTCTTGTACCATTCTCAGATAAGGGTATGATTTAAGAGTAGATTTTACTTCATCTATTATATCATGTACAATCTTCAATGTTGCAAACATATTTAAAAATCGATAAATAAACCCTTGGTTGGTTGATCCACCTGATGCATCTATCACGAACTACTCATTACTATGGTTGAATACTTTTCCTGTAACACAAATTGTTGCAGTCATGTTAACCTCTCCTTGGGATTGTATCATTGCTTTTTCTGCTCAACGCATCAGCAACTACATTAGCCTTTCTTGGATGATACTGGATATTGGAATCATAATCTTTTAATAATTCCAGCCATCTTCTTTGTCTCATGTTCAACTCCTTCTGATAAAAAAGATAAGTGAGACTCTACGACCTGACTTAATCTAAAAATTTTCACCATACAAATAATGTCTCCATATCTTGACAGCATGTACTACTACTACAATTTCCAAGTCATGAGTGGGATAGTGCTTCTCATGTGTCTTCAGCTGTCTTGAGGCATATGTAACTACTTGTTCTCCTTGCATAAGTACACATCTTAAACCCAATCCAGATGCATCACTATAATAGGTAAATGGTTGTCCTGGAATAGGAATAGTCAACATGGGATTAGATATCAATCTAGCCTTCAATGTTTGGAAATATTTCTCACATTTGTCGGTCCAAGCAAACTTTTCTCCTTTCTTAGTCAAACTGGTGAGAGGTATGGCAATTTTGGAGTAGTCTTCCACGAATCATCGATAATACCCGGCTAGACCTAGGAAACTTCTAATTTCTGCAACACTCTTAGGTGCTTTCCACTTCACTATGGCTTCAATCTTGTTAGGATCCACTTTAATTCCCTCAGCGGATACAAAATGGCCTAAGAAAGCGACCTCATTCAGCCAACACTCACACTTTGTAAATGTGGCGTAAAGCTTCTCTTTTCTTTGTCGCTGCAGAGTGGCTCTTAGATTCATGACATGAGTTTTCTTGTCCTTAGAGTAGACCAATATATCATCAATAAATACAATGACTGACGTATCCAACATATCATGGAATACCCGATTCATGAGTTCCATAAAAGTTGGGGGTCCGTTAGTTAATCCAAAAGACGTGACTAAAAATTCATAATGTCGTTATCTTGTTCTGAATGTTGTCTTTGGGATATCACCTTCCTTAATCTTCAACTGATGGTATCCTGACCAAAGATCAATCTTGGTGAACACCTTGGTACCTTGCAACTGATCGAACAAGTCGTCAATCCGAGGCAACGGGTCCTGATTCTTGATTGTAAGCTTATTCAATTTATGATAGTCTATACACAGTCGAACGGTACCGTCCTTATTCTTTACAAACAATACTGGCACTCCCCATAGTGATATGCTAGGTCTGATATAACCCTTGTCCAGTAATTTTTGTAAATGTACCTTTAGTTCCTCCAGTTCAGTAGGAGCCATTCGATAGGGTGCTTTAGATACTGGTGCGACTCCTGGTATCAGATCTATAACGAACTCTGTCGCTTAGTCGGGTGGTAGTCTTGGTAGTTCCTTTGGAAATACATCTAAAAAGTCACGGACAACATCAATATCTTCCATTCATGGTGTTTCCTTGGTGAGGTCGACCACGGATACTAAATACCCAACTCCTCCTTCCTCGAGGCATTTTCTAGCTTTTATTATAGAGAGGATGAGATTTCATTTACAGGGTAGTCTGGTTTCCGTAAAACTAAACTCTACTCCTTCCTTGTCTTTAAATGTCAATTTTTTTCTGCACATAATAGGTTTGCAAAATGCCGAGCTAACCAATCCATTCCCAAGATAACGTTAAAGTCAATTATCTCGAGTTCAATCAAGGTTGCATCCAAAATCTTATCGCCAATAAGAACTGGACATGGTCCATAACCTTTTTCTAGTTTCACTTCTAATCCCATAGGCAATCGTAAAAGCAGTTTGTAATCTCAAGATCTGAGGGGTAGATTTAGTTTCTTTCCAAATGACACAGATATAAAAGAATGAGTAGCTCCAGAATCAAAGAGCACTCTAGCAGGTATGCCATTAATAGGTAAAATATCTGTGATTTGTTTTAATTTAGTGTACATGCTCACACAGTGTAATACAAAATGAAAGGTTCAGGTCATACCTGTGACCACATTAGGCGATGCGATAGCATCCACAGATGTAACTGCATAAAACTTTCCTTGCTGTAGCTGCTTCCTGGGCTTAGGGCACTCCTTGGAATAATGTCCAACTTATTGCAGTTATAGCATTTTACTCCTTCATTATTTTGCTTTTGTTGAGGTTGGACTGTTGGAGTAGTCTTGGCTGCAGCATTAAAGCCATGAGTATGGAAGGGTTTGAATGTTTTTGTGTTCCCTCCGTTGTATGAATTCCCGTTAGACCTTTTGATACCTCTATTCAAAGCAAAGTAGCTCTCCCTCTGGCTCGACTTTATCACTCGAGCAATCTGTACTACTTCATTGTAAACTTTCTTTTCTATCCCCAAAACATGCTCCTGAATGCTTCCCCTAAGTCCATGATGAACCTTAGAGTCTTGGTATTTTCCTCTTGCATGGTAGAGGGTGCAAAGAAAAACAGCTCTTCATAACACTGTTGGTATGCATCTACAGTCATCTGTCCCTGATACAAACTCAGAAACTCTCTCTCCATAGCATCTCTGAAACTTTTGGAAAAATATTTCTCAAAAAATGCCTCTTTATAGATAGCCCAAGTCAATTAGGCATGCTTGGTTAACAGATAAGTCCGAGTAGACTTCCACCAGTGGTGTGCATCACCCTTGAGCATAAATATGGCGTACAATACTTTTTCTCCCTCATTAACTGTCATCATTATAAAATTCCTTTCTATTTCATGGATCCATTGAGCTAGACACAAGGGATCTACTGGCTTGCCATTATATTTTTTAGGCTTCATTTCCAGATTGATACTAAGCTAGGCCCCGTACATAAGAGGTTGATACTGATAACTGCCTTGAGCTACCTTAGGGTTCTGTACTAGAGATTGTACCATTGGCGTTTGAGGTGCGTGGGGTACCGTGTTACTACCCCCTGGTACTATGCTAGCTTGTCCAGCTGGCATAGGTGTAGTATGTGCAGCTAGAAAAACCATACCTATAGCAGCTTGCATTTTAGCATGCACCTACTATATTTGTTGCAGCTGTTGTGCCAGGTTTATTACTGCTGTAGCCAAATCTGTTGGTGGGGCTGGCATGTTTGTAAGATTTACCTGGCCATTAGCTCCTGGAGGTGCCACATTCGGATTCTCTTGTATTTCAGGAATTTCATGGCTAGTTTCCACCACAGGTGGTGGTGGTGGAATTAGGTTACGCCCTCGTCTAGTCGCTCTTCGCCCAGCCATTTCCTGTTTTGGTGGTGGTAATGTTGGAAAAAACATAGAACATATGAGACAATCATAATATACGTCATTCCCATGTCAAAATCCAATTAATCAACATAAAATTCCAATTTCCCAAGTCATTCAGGCAAAATGCTGTATTTTCCATCATAGGGTCGATAGTAGGGTCAGTCTATGTTCGACCCTAGGGTATGCGACCTCACAAAACCCTATCAGCTCACCGGAATCCTAAGGTCGATCGTAGGGTCGGTATATGTTTGACCATAGGTCCGACCACACGATGTCTGTCAGATCATCGAGAGCCTAGGGGCGATGGTAGGGTCGGTCGTAGGGTCATACATTTTGTCAAATTCTGCGACTGCACGACCCAAAATTAGCTTTTTAAACCCGATTTTAGAGTCATTTCTAACTCTTTCTTCTTTCCTCCTACTCAACTCGCTTCCCCTGAGTTGCTATAGTATCGACCCCTAGTGTTTGGTGATTATTTCTTCCATTCACTATCTCCATTCCTTTCCTTCAGGTGTGTTCTCTATTGTTTCTCATTCTTAAGCATTCAAAACTAGGTTTTTCTCCATTTAAATCGTTTTCTTCAAATTAAAATTTTTCTTGTCGTAAAAATTTGATTTTTATGGGGGCTTTTGATATTGGCCACCCAATGGGCGAAAGCCTTCAAGAAAATTTCAGTTTCATCAGTTGGTTTTTGAGAAACTTGAAATTTTCCTCTTTTGATCTAATTTTCAGGATTTTTTCCAATTTGTTGAAATTTCATCAAATTCGATCTTCCAAATTTAAATTTCCAACTGTATGAGTCTTGCAGGATGGTTTGGAACCTATTAAGTCCTCCTGCCCAGTTGTTTGGGTGAAAAGTGAGGCTTTTGGCCAAATCATGCCGTTATAATGCCAAAATTTTGAGTTCTTATCACCATTACTAATATTTTGTTTGTTCTTCTGTGTCTTGACAGATAGTATGGCTCGTACCAAGGTACCTAGGGCTCATGACCCCGTTCGTTTCCGTTCCAATGAGGCGGAAGCTCAGTATGCTTGCTATGAGCGCAAGAAAGTAGAAAGAGGTCGCTGTGTGAACTTGGCTAGTCTGGACTTGTACAACGTGGAGGGTGCTTTTGGTGACATGGGTTGGCTCCCTGTGATCACCTGTAAGGCTTGTACCCATCCTGATCTGGTGAGACAGTTCTATTGCAATCTCCAGGTAGTGGTGGATCGCAATGACATAGAGAGAGGTAGGGAGCTCAGGATCACGAGCTACATCAATGGGATAGTGGTCTCATTTAATTGCCAACAGTTGGCTGATCTTTTGGGCATATAAAATGATGGCCCCTTGGTGTTCTGTGCTCCCAAGGAGCCCCAGTCTATCCTTAGAGATCCATGCAGAGATTGATAGTCAGCTCATCAGAGATGATCGCTGAGAGATGAAAGCGATTAACCTACGTCCAGAGCCTCGAGTGTACTGCAAAATTATCTAGCATAATCTGATACCCCAAAGTGGAAATTATGAGTGGATCTCCTAGTTGACTCAATATGTCCTTTACTGTATTTGCACCAGGCAGCCTGTTTGCCTTCCTTATATTATTATCCGGACGATGATCCGTGCTACGCTGCCTGGTCAGTTAGGCAACCTACCCTATGGACCTCTGATCACTACATTGTTCACCCGCTTACACATTGATTTAGTAGATGAGAGGATTTAGGAGAAGACCTTCTCATCAGATCTTGACTGGGAGGCCATCTATAAGATGGGTATGTGGGATGCCCAGGTCAGTGATGATGAGAGGAACGTCCTGGTGCATCCTCGTACTCGAGTAGAGCTAGCATACGCTGTGGCGGCAGCAGTAGTAGTAGGAGCAGGGGTCCATGGGGGTGATGCTTAGGATGAGGATCGTATGTACATGGATGTAGACTCCATACCTCCTCCATGACCTTTATATTCTACTGGAGCTGGTCCATCTCGGGCTCCTTCACACATGGCTGGTCCATCACGCCCACCCTCTGATGATATGATGGGGCTACTGTGCGAGATTAAAGAGGCTCAGTGCGTGACTGATCTGAGAGTAGGAGAGCTTCTAGATGCTCTGCGCGTGACTGATGGGAGAGTAGCCGAGCTTCTAGATGCTCAGCGTACTATTGATGGGAGAGTAGGCGAGCTCCTAGATGCTCAGCGTGCATCCGATCAGTGGATGGCCGAGTTGACAGCTAGTCTCCAGACGACCCATACTCAGGTAGCCTGGTTGACTAGAGTGTATGCTGAGGACTACGATAGAGTTCGCGAGGCACCTCCTCCACTAGCACCTCCAGTTCCATGATGTACCTTTTCTTTTATTTTTCCTTGTACTACAGAGTAACTCTCTGGATTGTAGACCGTACTCTGATTTGGTTATTTATATATATATACGTTGCTTTTTACTCGAGTGTTTGTGAAACTAGTTTCTGCTTTTATATATGCATTATTCTCTTTCTTAATTTTGTCCCAAACATCATAGGTTCTTATGGTGTGTTATTATTATAGTTTTTAAATTTTATCCTAACTCAGTTCATGAACTTTTGTGGAAGTATACTGGTTTAATAGACAGGGCCTGAGAGCTCTGATACCAAGTTGTCACACTTCAATTCCACACTATTCAGAATGGTGTGACGAACTGGTAATAAACTAATGGTTCAACCAAGATCTCAAATTGGCAGTGTCCATTTTCTTAAACCATACACATCCACATCCATAATCAGAGTAAATAAACAATAGCAGAAGTCCTATATATTAAATGAACTGAGAGTCTAGCTATGATAGAGTAAAAAAATTATCCAATTATCTCCACAAGGACTAAGACATAAATTAGAATAATTAAATCTATTACATTTTCTGTATAATTTAAACCAAATCTAATCGAAAATGCTAGAGTTGCAATCGCATGACGAATCATACGACTCCATCATAACTTCAGCATCCATCGCCTCCGCATGTCCATACATCAAGGCATTTATATAATCTTCTACGGTGGTACCTGCATCATCAACTAAAATGATTCGATGTCGAAAGGGTGAGCATACATCACGGCTCAGTGAGAAAACAAAACAATGCAACAAACATATGAATGCATTCAATTCATATCTTTGTTCTGGTTTATAAATTTGCAATGTGCTATAGAAAGGGTTGGTGGCCACCTCACCTCTATACACAGGGTGTCTAAGCCCACCCAACGGATCAAACACCATTGTCGTCCACATCCACCTCACCATGGAATAGAGATAGAGTTAAAGTGCTTAGGACGGCACCGCATCTCACATCCCCTGATGCTTTACCCATACCCACACGTAAGCCCCTGTTGGCGAGGGCTTGCAAACTGGGCTCACAACTAACCAATCCTAATGTCAAACAGTGTATCCAAGGCCTCACCCAAACATCCCTCAATACGTAGAGATATAGCTATGGCCCCCCAGCAGAGTCAGAGACTACACAGTCCGAGACCACACGGTCTGAGACTACACGGTCCGAGACCACACAGTCCGAGACCACCTCCCCTGATGCCCTACGACGTAATAGTTCTGCTAAGGTAATGGCGATACAACGATGTTATTGGACAAGACTTGAGTAGAGATAGAGCTTGAGTCTGGTGACTAAGATGATCCACAGTGCATTTCCTCCCCCTGATACTCCACTCACATCAAGTACACTAACCACACACATACATTCATATGCCTATTCCTAGCATCATCATCATCATCATGTTATAAACCAATTGAATTAAATATGCATGACCAGTAATAACAGGAATATTGGATGAATGTAAAATGCACAATACAATCATACAAGCATATAATCATTCATGGTATTGGAATCAATAAATAAAAATAGTTTATTATTAGTCAATTAGTTTAGGTCTTGTTCCCTCACCTTTGATTGATCGTAGATCCTCATCCAAGCTTTATGAATCACTTTTAAATCACTGAAAAACCTAATGAAGTTAATAGATTTTAATTAGAATTAATTCCCTAAAGTTTAGACTAACAGAAGCCAAGGGGTTGCAGGTGGGGTAGCACCTAGGGCCTCAGTTTCTATGACCACACAGTTAGGGTTGCAGGTAGGGTCGGACATACTGCGACCTTAGGTGCGACCACACCATTCCTAGAAACTTTCCGAGGGCATGTGGTCGGATGTGCGGGTCTCGTGGGGTCGAATATCATGCGACCCTACGTGCGACCACACGTGTAAGACCCGCACGCCACGAACTTGGTCTAACCTTACATTTCATGTCGTGACCCGTCTACATATGATGGTCGAGCCAAGTGGACCAAGTGTGTGAACAAACCCAAGACCCAGTATGAAAATTTGCTCAAAAACAGTCAAAATGAGGGTAGGGTCGCATGCCTAAATAGGAAGGTCTGACCCCCTCATCGACCCGTGACTAGGGGTGGCAGGGGGTCTCGGATTGTCCGACCCCCTCATCGACCCCCTCATCGACCCCTAGTATTCGGGAAAAACAGCATGAACAGAAAATTAGGAAACTTTCCAAATTTTGATTGGATCCTTTCCTAAACTCAATGAGACTTATTTTCGGAGGTTTTACTCTATAAGTAGGACGTCCCTAAGCCTCTTTCACTCCTTTTACAACCCTAATTGGATTGAGAGAAAGAGAAGAGAAGGAAGAAAAGAAGAAGGAAAGCAAGGAAGAGAAAAAAGCAAAAAGGAGAAGAGTTGCAAAGAAGGAGTATTATTCTCAGGTATGGATACTAATTCCATGAGTTTCTACATACCTTAGGTTAGATAATGAAGAGAGTATGATCTCGGAGAGTCCCAAACCATGAACCCATGGTTAGGTTTTCATGGAAAACCATGGGGGAATTCATGAAATCTATATAGTTGAATGATTCATGGTTTTAGACCATAGAATGAGTGTAGAATGGACATTAGGAGCAAGCCATAGGACAAAACATGAATAATGGACTGAAAGGAAGATGTGAGGACAATGGAAAATCGACGTGATCCTCCTCGGGATGAAAATGTGTATCCTGTAATCGATGAAGATCGATTGTATTCTGTTGGAGTCGCCACCTAGATTAAGGTCTAGGACCTCTAAAAATGTAGCCTCACCCTAAGGTAAGACTTCTATTGACTCATGACCCAATGTATCAGTTCTTTGGTCTGCCAGAGATCGGGTAAGTATTCAGGGTACGGTTATGGGAAGGTGTTAGGCACCCAAACCGCCCGATCAATATCGGCCTCCTAAACTTTTCTTAAATTCTAATTTTGACTGTGCTTGGTCAACTGGATGACTAGGGTTCAATGGGGGATGTCCTAAACCAAGTTGCTAAGTTATTCTAACCTAGGGTTCAGCCAATCATGTTTTAAACCAAATAAACAAGAAAACGTAATGTACAATATCATACAATGAACCGAACCAAAGATGGTTCGGTCTTGGACTGAATATGAGATGTGTAAGACATCTCAAACTGCCTACGTATTCCAATCCTGGAAATCAAGTCCAAAAACGTAGTTCGAAAATGGGTTGTGTGATTAAAGATTATGGAAGTGATTTATGCATTTGCTTCAATTAGATTTTTTTGTTCAAGTTGAAATTTATGCTGGATGTATGGTTGATGGGTGGCTTTGTACCATATTGGGGATTCCTAAATTGCCTACGTATTCTAGGGTTTGCCCTAGAAATCAGGTACGACGTAGTTCGAAATTTGTGAGAGTCGGATTTGGAATGTGTACCAAAATCCTTCCAATTTTGTCAATAGGATCTAGGGATGAGACCTAAATTCCTACCATTTTTATTTGGGATATGTACCAAATTCTTTCTATTTTTGTTAATAGGATCTAGGGATGAGACCTAAATTCCTACCATTTTTAATTGGGATGTGTACCAAATTATTTTTAATTTTGTCAATAGGATCTAGGGATGAGACCTAAATTCCTACCATTTTTATTTGGGATGTGTAACAAATTCTTTCCATTTTTGTGAATAGGATCTAGGGATGAGACCTAAATTCCTACTATTTTTATTGTTTCTATTTTTAGGTTTTTAGGGTTTTCTATCCCTTTTCATTGTGATTTTCATTTTTTAGGGTTTTCTACCCTAATTGCTATTTTTCCATTTTTAGGGTTTTTTTACCCTAATTGTTCAATTATTTCCATTTTAGGGTGTATCTTGCCCTAGTTGTTGTACAATGTAAACAATCTAACATAGCAATGTGAGCTTAAATATAGCAGTGTAAGCATCCAAATATAGCATGTTGGAAATATATTCAAATTTAGCAACAAATCAATAAAAAATGGCAAGTGAGCATGTGAATCAATACAAACATGGTAAGTGTGCATCCAAACAAGGCAGTAATCATCCAATATAGCATGTGAGCATGTGTAACAGACAAATATGGCAATAAACATGTGTAGCATTCCAAGTATGACATGTGAGCAATGTGAGCATTGGTAGACATATCAACATGGCATCAAATGGTTTAGATTTAATATCATCACATAATCAGAAATCAATTGATCATCCAGTTGTTCAGATTTATCAATCAATGGCTCAAGATCAAAGGCCATAATTAAATCATATGAAATAACTTAACATCAAATGACCATATCGAAATTCACATTAAAAGGTTTCAGATCAACGATCACAATTAATCACATCAAATTCCCAAGATCAGATCCAAATCAGATGGTCACAATTTAATCATTCAAAATACAGATCAATGATCCATATTTAATCACCTTAAATTTCAAACCAATGGGATCAATTTCATAAATTTCTAAGCATGCGATGGGATCAATTTCATAACAATTCCAAGCATCCGATGGGATCAATTTCATAAAAAAATATCAAGCATTCGATGGTTTCAATTTCATTACAATTCAAGATTGGACCAAATTCATCACATAAATAAATCACAAATAGATCAATTTTTAGCACATAAAACAATTCATAATTAAATCAATTTATGGCACATAAAACAATTCATGATTAGATCAATGGTTGTAAGGAGATCAAATGGTGACAGCTGGGTTACTTAGGTATGAGGTGTGCAAAGGATTTCGGTGGGATGTTTGGGGAATAGGAGAGTGCTACGGCTAGAATGATGACCAAAGCTAGGATGGATAAGTGGGAGCTTGAGTGATCACATGTAGGGGCTGCTAAGTGTCTAGGTGTGTGGGGATAAGTGGATAGAAGGAAGATCATGTGGACTGCAGAATGGTATTGTAGAATAGGATCGTGAGGTATTGAGTGATGACGGTAATCGGGGAATAGGTGTATAGCTAATCAGTTGGGCTTGCTAAGGAGATGGTAGGTGTTTATTCCGCGATGGATAGATTGCATGTGTGAGTGGTAGGTAGACAGCAGGAGATGGAGGTTGGTATTGATAGATTGCATGTAGGTGGCTGTAATGATAGCTGAATAGTTGTGTAGAGGGTGATGCTATAGTGTGGTAGGATGGAGGTGCGGTGTGTGGTGATCGGGTGATAGGGTTGATGCATATAATGAAGTGTTGGGTTTTGCTTGGGTGTTAGGTGTCACAAATAGGTGGGTTGAAGATATGGGCAGCAGGTTTGTAGTGTAGGTTCAAGCATGGGAGACAGATGGATTGCACAACTGGGCTGGGGTAGTGTGATGAAGATGAGGTGTATGTGTAGGACAGAATCCTAATTGATGGCCAAGTATGCACGGCTGGGTTTTAGTAGAGGGAGATGATCATGAGTATGGTGGCAATCAGTGGTGCTTTGGTGAGGTTGGGAGTGATATATCATGAGATGAGGTGCAGCAACAAACAAACAACAAAAACAAACGGATGGGAGGGGCAGCTTACCGCAGGCGAACTCCTTCTCCTCCCTCTTCCTCTTCTTCCCGTTCTCTCTCAATACTCTGCTCTTTAGATTTCTCCCTCAAACCTCTCTTTTCCCGTTTCTCTCTCTCTCTCCTTCTCTGCCTCCCCTTTTCTTTTCTTTATTCTTTTTTTTTCTTCTCCTCTTCCCCCTTCTCTCTCTCTCTCCCTTCTCGGTTCCCCCCCTCCTTTTTTTATTCTTTTTTTTTCTTCTCCTCTTCCCCATTCTCTCTCTCTCTCTGGTCTAGAAAAGGATCCCTCCTCTCTCCTATTTATAATTTTTCACTCATTTTCTAGAAGATCCTTCTTTCCTTTTCTTCTTTTTTCTAGAAAATCTTTTTTTCTCTCCATTTTTTCTTCTTTCCTTTCTTTTCTTCCTCTCTCACGTTTTTTCTTCTTCTTTTCTTTCCTTTTTCTCATTCTTCTTCTAGAAAACCCCTTCTCTTTCACGTCTCCCTCTCTCCTCTTTCCTTTTTCTTCTCCAAGATCTTTTAGATTTCATCTCAACCCTAAAGCCTCCTTCTCTTTCACGTCTCTCTCTCTCCTCTTTCCTTTTTCTTCTCCAAGATCTTTTAGATTTCATCTCAACCCTAAAGCCTCCTTCTCTTTCACGTCTCCTCTCTCTCCTCTTTCCTTTTTCTTCTCCAAGATCTTTTAGATTTCATCTCAACCCTAAAGCCTCCTTCTCTTTCACGTCTCCTCTCTCTCCTCTTTCCTTTTTCTTCTCCAAGATCTTTTAGATTTTATCTCTTATATATAATAATATATATTATATACACATATATTTAATAACATACATATATGTATAGTATACAATATATATAATATATAAATACTATGCACATGGATGAACTGGTTCGAAACGGGTTGAGACTAACTTAGGTTGAGTGAGTTAACCTGATATGGGTTGAGCTAGGTTGGACCAAAACTGGCTTGAACTGAGTTGACTGGATTAATTGGAATTAACTGGGTTTTCTCTCCTTGTCATTTCATGGGTCATTTCCACTGTCATCCCGCATGGAATTTTCCGATGGCCTCTATTCCAAATTTTTTGTGTTCATTTTGTAGAACATTAAAAATGAGGAATATAGGAACTGGAATCACGTGAATCCGATGTAGAACGGAAATGATATGCAGCTTTGAAGTTCTGACGATAATTTTGCATGCAAGCTTGCATGGGACCCACTGGTGACTTCTACCCGGGATTTTTTACGTCCACTTTGTAGAACATCATGAATGAAGAATAATGGTCTTGGAATCATCTGAATCCGATGTCGGATGATCAAGATATGATGATTTGAAATTCAAACAATCCAACTTAGGATAATTTGCATGAAGGCCCCTAGGATTATTTATAATAATTTCATAAACCTCCCTCATATGTATCATCTGACTAAAATGGTCATATCTTCCTCATTTGATATCGAAATTGAGCAATTCTGGTCTCGTTTCGAAGATAATTCTATGACCTACGCATCCATGTAAAATTATAACCCATGACCTTGCTGTGGACCCATTGAAAACTTCCTCAAATTCACGGACCCATTGAAAACTTCCTCAAATTCACAGTCAAGAATCCAAACTTTTGATCACCTTTCTTCCTTTTGTTGTCCTCACACCAGCAGGACTTTGTTTAGCTGGGATGGCAAAAATGGGGTGCTTACAGATGCCCCTCTTCGACCGAGATTGTGGGCAATTGAGGCCGAAGATAAAAGTAGCCCATTTTTGCATTATTCTGCACTTGATCCGAATTCTACCATTGCTCTCTTGAACCGATGCTGTAATTACTCTCCTCCCCCCCTTTTTTTTTTTTTTTTTTTTTTTTTTGTTCACACTGTACAACAAACAACGTAGATGTCAAGCTCCTTGAGTAGCGACCTCATCAGTCTCGTGACTTTGGCTCAAGACCGCTCATGGTGTAATCAGAATCGTCAAGCTTCTTGAGTAGCGACCTCATCAGTCCGTGGACTTTGGCTCAAGACCGCTCATGATGTAATTGTAACTATCAAGCTTCTTGAGTAGCGACCTCATCAGGTCTGTGACTTTAGCTCAAGACCGCTCATGATGTAACTGTAACTGTCAAGCTTCTTGAGTAGCGACCCTATCAGGTCTGTGACTTTAGCTCAAGACCGCTCATGATGTAACTGTAACTGTGTTTTGTGCTCTGGATTTGTAACCTTTGGATGTGTAGCCTTTGGCTGTGTAGCCTTTGGATGTGTAGCCTTTGGATGTGTAGCCTTTGGATGTGTAGCCTTTGGATGTGTAGCCTTTGGATGTGTATCCTTTGGATGTGTAGCCTTTGGATGTATAGCCTTTGGCTGTGTAGCCTTTGGATGTGTAGCCTTTGGATGTGTATCCTTTGGACCGAATTTGGGGTGTCCCAAATTGCCTACGTATCCTTTGGGATTTCCGTCCCTCCAGAATCAGGTTCCGCGTAGTTCGGGCTGGTTTTTTCTCTCTTTCCATGATCTTTCTTTCTTTCTTCTCTTTGCTTGCATCTTGTTCTCTTTTCCATTCTAATTCTGCTTTCATTCAGTATTCTTTCTTCTCTGTACTTTCATTTTTCTTTTTTCTTTTTGTTGTTCTTTTCAATTTCTTTCTTCATCTTTCTTCATTCCCAAAATGGGTTGAACTTTCCATAAATATTGAGGTAGCCACAATGAGGCTCAGCATCTGCACTTTGTCCACTAACATTGCTCGGAATCCAAGAGGAACTAGAGATCATGATTTGATCGACTTCCCTTGACTTGACTTAATCTAAACCGAGAGAAACATGTTTCTTTTCTTTAATAGGAAATTTTGATATGTTCTGCATTCCTGCCAAATTTATATGGGTTTCACTTTGATCAAAGGGAAATCAGGTCTTTTTAATGAGGGGCAAATGATGACAATGACTCAATTTTCTTTCATTTTTTTTTCAAATTCGTATGAGTCATCTTTCTCTTACATTCAAATGAACTCAGCTAGAGTTTCAAACAGAGGGCTCAACTAAACTCATGATGTTTGGATAAATTGGTGATTTTGCCCCAGTGTCTTAGTTCAAGTTTGCACATATTGATAGGCAGACAACTTTTGAGTCATCACTAGAAATAACCTTAAGAAGATGCAACCCTACACTAATCTTTAGAAAAAACATCAAAGAATGCTTTCTCTTTTCGGTATTACTCAGATAGAAAACAAGTTTCAACAAGCTATGCTCAGATGCTGAATCAGTTGTAACCATGTTTGGGCCCAAATCGTTTAAGTCTGTATACAAGTATGACGATGAAGGTCCAGATGGACAGATAAGAAACTGTCCAATGGGTCTGCCATTGGGAGAGTGTTTGGTTGTTTATGTAGAATGGCTTGATCTCCACTAGGCGATGCCATTTTATCGGCTAGCAAAAAAGGACTATGGAATTTTTGGACGCCGTCGAAATGATGAACGACAGATAGATATTCCAGTCAGATTTATTGAACAATATTTATGCATAACAAGACGATATGTTCACAAGAAACAATACCATAAAATTTTGTGACATTTGAAGTAAGGGCATGTAATGTGGACTCTGTGGAAGACCGTCAGATTGATGGACGGGAGAGAGAGTCTTTAGCCGAAAAGAAAAAACCTCTGATGACAACAAAGTGATGAGACCACCCCCTGTATGGGCGGGATGTAGTGACCAATATCAAAAATCTAGCTCAACACACAACGTGAATCACAACAAACGATCAGGTCCCCAATCAGGTTCTAAGAAATGGTGTCTATATGTCATTGTACGAGAACCAATTGTCTTATTTCTCTATAACTGAACTCGTCTATCAGCAGGGCTCCAAAAGAGTTGCCCCATGTATATGCCTTGTAATCGAACTCGCTCATCATTAGTGTTTCAAAGTAGTTGCTCCATGTCTATGCACCATAGTTGAACTTGTCCACCATTGTTGTTCCAATGTAGTATGCTAACCAACCTCATTATTTTGTATAGCTCTTTCTTTTTTTTTTTTTTTTTTCTTTTTTTTTTCTTTTTTTTTTTTTTTTTTTTTTTTTTTCTTTTTTTTTTTTCTTTTTTTTTTCTTCTCTCTCTTTTTTTTTTTTTTTTTTTTTTTGTGCTCATCTTTGACTTTGAGGTTGATATGTTTTATGTCTGTAGAGTTCATACACTTGTAAAAGACTTAATCATTTGAATGGTCCTTGTAGAAATATCCCATAAAATTTTTTTCTATAAATTGATCAAATGGGATGACATTTTGATGTACCAACTTGTATCTTTGAGAATGCTTGCATGATTTCAACTTAATCATCTATAACTTTCACGTGTGTGTTGAGCTTTCATTTCTCTAAAGGCCGATGGAGTAGAAGTTCAGGTTGTGGCCCTTCATCTCAATCGTCATCAGAGTTAGAATTAGCAACGGACATGGAAGAGGAAGAAATATCAAACTGGGAAGGAATTGATTGGAAGTAGTAAAGCACTGTTGTTGATGTCTCAAATGAGATAATTATTGTTCATTTTTTCAGAGCATTTTGGACTGGACCGTCTACAGACACATCGAACTTAAGCCCAAACATAGATGACCTATCAGATACCAATGGTAGCCAGTTTAAACAAGTAATTCACCGAGTTACCCCAATTGGATACGACATCATTGACGCCAACTTATGATCAGTTGTAGGACCGAATTTCCATTTAGATTTTCACTAGTAAGGCTCATTACGCCTATCTATCGACATGTGTTCGACTCTTTCCATCTTGAGCCAAACCCCTCTTGAGTTTATTATCATTTTGATTTATGCCCCAATTTGGGTTTGACATTCACTTGGCCAATGCCTCAATTTGGGTTAAATGTATTCCAATCTTATGCCTTAGTTTGGATGTCATGAAACTCTGACCTATACCCCAATTGGTCCATCGCCTTTTTGGTTTGCCTCACTTTGAATCCATTAACATTTTAATTATGCCCTAGTTTATGGTGCATTGATATTTTTGTTGTGCCCCAATTTAGGGTACACTGACATTTTGATTTTGCCCCAGTTTAGGCTGCACATGAAGTTCATTTTCAAGCTACCTTAATTTTGGGATATAATTGACCACATGGTCTTCCTTTTCGTCCTGGATTTTGGGAGGTGGGTGGGACATTCTTGAAGGTTCAAGGGCTACTCCTTTGAGTTTGGGTCATCTTGGGTGATGAAAGTAATTTGGGAGTCAGCCCTCCGTCGGTCAAAGTGGCTCAATCGCCAAGGGTGAATGAAATGATTTCCAATCTCAGTTTTTTCCATTTAAATTTGGCAGGTATGCTAGTATGGGAAAGAAACATATAATCTCTCAGAATCCATGATTCATATTTCTACCCTCTTGGATTCCTCAACTCTGATCTTGAAATTTCAATTTCATTATAAAATATTTGGGCTCTCAATATACTGTCTTCCAACCATTCCAACATTTTGAGGTACAAAAGTCCTCCATATGAACATGAACCGAAACATGAACCGATGATGATGAGACATTCCTATGAGTGGATGTAATAAGAGTGGATGCTTTGTCTACACACTCAGGTGTTCTCTTAAGTCTGGACAATTATATCCTCCCTAGTTCAACCTTTCTTTCTTTTTTTTCTTTTTTTTTTTTTTTTTTTTTTTCTTTTTTTTTTTTTTTTTTTTTTTTTTTTTTTTTATATAAACAATGAACGAAGGTTAAGACTCAGAAGTGACTGGACACGAGAAGGATGTACATACACATACAAGCTGACTTGACCAAACAAAGTTAGCTCCTTCATGAAAACCGACCATTAGACATCATCTGTAACAATTTATTTGTATTTGAATAATCCCATGATTGGTCTTGGGGCCTCAAGATTCCGAATGGAACATTGTAGCAACAAGGTTCGACCATGTGGTTCATCAAATTTCAAAAAATTGAAATGGATATGCTTATTTGTAGTTTTCATGATGGATGACAAAAGCGGTTCATGATTGAAAAAACTGTTAAATTTCTACTTGATCATAGTATCAATACCGTGACGAAGATTTTCTGATCGTTTTTAAGATTGATGTATCAATATTGAACGGTCAACACAATGAGCTTTGTACGATGGAGGGCGTGTATAGACCACCCACACTAATGTGTATGCGGGTATACGTAACCCTCACGCTCCCAACAAGTGAGAGACAAGAATACTCAAGTGTGGATCCAAACATGTTGACAATTCAAGGACAAAAATGGGCAGAACTTCGACGTCTCGGATGTAAATATTATGATCGAGTAGATTTTACCATGTTGGTTCAAAGATGGACCAAAAATAACATACATATGGCTCAAACTGGGTTAGGACAGAAAAGGCCACCTTGACGAGGACGGGGTAACCTATCACCGAATGCTCGATGAATAATGGGCCCCCATTCCCTTTATATACTATGTTGCAAGGATCCAAGCGACATGGAGTAGCATAACGCATTCCCAGGCGGACCCAAGAAACGCTCGTTAGAGGCTGCTCGTCGGTCGTGGTCTCACAAAGTACAGGCCAAGGCTGTGTGTTTCTCCTAGCGGGCTGCCCCACATGGATGGGACCCGGTTCGGCTACTCGCACGAAAGTGTGACTGAACCCATTCCCCTCAAAGCAATATGTACAAACAATAAATATAGTACCCTAGATCTAGCATCAAATGTCAAGCAAATCAATATAAGGAAAGTATCCTAGGAGTCTGAATATTAATCCCCAGTGGAGTCGCCACTGTGAGGACAATGGAAAATCGACGTGATCCTCCTCGGGATGGAAAATGTGTATCCTGTAATCGATGAAGATCGATTGTATTCTGTTGGAGTCGCCACCTAGATTAAGGTCTAGGACCTCTAAAAATGTAGCCTCACCCTAAGGTAAGACTTCTATTGACTCATGACCCAATGTATCAGTTCTTTGGTCTGCCAGAGATCGGGTAAGTATTCAGGGTACGGTTATGGGAAGGGGTTAGGCACCCAAATCGCCCGATCAATATCGGCCTCCTAAACTTTTCTTAAATTCTAATTTTGACTGTGCTTGGTCAACTGGATGACTAGGGTTCAATGGGGGATGTCCTAAACCAAGTTGCTAAGTTATTCTAACCTAGGGTTCAGCCAATCATGTTTTAAACCAAATAAACAAGAAAACGTAATGTACAATATCATACAATGAACCGAACCAAAGATGGTTCGGTCTTGGACTGAATCTGAGATGTGTAAGACATCTCAAACTACCTACGTATTCCAATCCTGGAAATCAAGTCCAAAAACGTAGTTCGAAAATGGGTTGTGTGATTAAAGATTATGGAAGTGATTAAAGATTATGGAAGTGATTTATGCATTTGCTTCAATTAGATTTTTTTGTTCAAGTTGAAATTTATGCTGGATGTATGGTTGATGGGTGGCTTTGTACCATATTTGGAATTCCCAAATTGCCTACGTATTCTAGGGTTTACCCTAAAAATCAGGTACGACGTAGTTCAAAATTTGTGAGAGTCGGATTTGGAATGTGTACCAAAATCCTTCCAATTTTGTCAATAGGATCTAGGGATGAGACCTAAATTCCTACCATTTTTATTTGGGATGTGTACCAAATTCTTTCTATTTTTGTTAATAGGATCTAGGGATAAGACCTAAATTTCTACCATTTTTAATTGGGATGTGTACCAAATTATTTCTAATTTTGTCAATAGGATCTAGGGATGAGACCTAAATTCCTACCATTTTTATTTGGGATGTGTAACAAATTCTTTCCATTTTTGTGAATAGGATCTAGGGATGAGACCTAAATTCCTACTATTTTTATTGTTTCTATTTTTAGGTTTTTAGGGTTTTCTATCCCTTTTCATTGTGATTTTCATTTTTTAGGGTTTTCTACCCTAATTGCTATTTTTCCATTTTTAGGGTTTTTTTACCCTAATTGTTTAATTATTTCCATTTTAGGGTGTATCTTGCCCTAGTTGTTGTACAATGTAAACAATCTATAATAGCAATGTGAGCTTAAATATAGCAGTGTAAGCATCCAAATATAGCATGTTGGAAATATATTCAAATTTAGCAACAAATTAATCAAAAATGGCAAGTGAGCATGTGAATCAATACAAACATGGTAAGTGTGCATCCAAACATGGCAGTAATCATCCAATATAGCATGTGAGCATGTGTAACAAACAAATATGGCAATAAACATGTGTAGCATTCCAAGTATGACATGTGAGCAATGTGAGCATTGGTAGACATATCAACATGGCATCAAATGGTTTAGATTTAATATCATCACATAATCAGAAATCAATTGATCATCCAGTTGTTCAGATTTATCAATCAATGGCTCAAGATCAAAGGCCATAATTAAATCATATGAAATAACTTAACATCAAATGACCATATCGAAATTCACATTAAAAGGTTTCAGATCAACGATCACAATTAATCACATCAAATTCCCAAGATCAGATCCAAATCAGATGGTCACAATTTAATCATTCAAAATACAGATCAATGATCCATATTTAATCACCTTAAATTTCAAACCAATGGGATCAATTTCATAAATTTCTAAGCATGCGATGGGATCAATTTCATAACAATTCCAAGCATCCGATGGGATCAATTTCATAAAAAAATATCAAGCATTCGATGGTTTCAATTTCATAACAATTCAAGATTGGACCAAATTCATCACATAAATAAATCACAAATAGATTAATTTTTAGCACATAAAACAATTCATGAGCACATAAAACAATTCATAATTAAATCAATTTATGGCACATAAAACAATTCATGATTAGATCAATGGTTGTAAGGAGATCAAATGGTGACAGCTGGGTTACTTAGGTATGAGGTGTGCAAAGGATTTCGGTGGGATGTTTGGGGAATAGGAGAGTGCTACGGCTAGAATGATGACCAAAGCTAGGATGGATAAGTGGGGGCTTGAGTGATCACATGTGGGGGCTGCTAAGTGTCTAGGTGTGTGGGGATAAGTGGATAGAAGGAAGATCATGTGGACTGCAGAATGGTATTGTAGAATAGGATCGTGAGGTATTGAGTGATGACGATAATCGGGGAATAGGGGTATAGATAATCAGTTGGGCTTGCTAAGGAGATGGTAGGTGTTTATTCCGTGATGGACAGATTGCATGTGTGAGTGGTAGGTAGACAGCAGGAGATGGAGGTTGGTATTGATAGATTGCATGTAGGTGGCTGTAATGATAGCTGAATAGTTGTGTAGAGGGTGATGCTATAGTGTGGTAGGATGGAGGTGCGGTGTGTGGTGATCGGGTGATAGGGTTGATGCATATAATGAAGTGTTGGGTTTTGCTTGGGTGTTAGGTGTCACAAATAGGTGGGTTGAAGATATGGGCAGCAGGTTTGTAGTGTAGGTTCAAGCATGGGAGACGGATGGATTGCACTGACCTGGGCTGGGGTAGTGTGATGAAGATGAGGTGTATGTGTAGGACAGAATCCTAATTGATGGCCAAGTATGCACGGCTGGGTTTTAGTAGAGGTTGATGATCAAGAGTATGGTGGCAATCAGTGGTGCTTTGGTGAGGTTGGGAGTGATATATCATGAGATGAGGTGCAGCAACAAACAAACAACAAAAACAAACGGATGGGAGGGGCAGCTTACCTCAGGCGAACTCCTTCTCCTCCTTCTTCCTCTTCTTCTCGTTCTCTCTCAATACTCTGCTCTTTAGATTTCTCCCTGAAACCTCTCTTATCCCGTTTCTCTCTCTCTCTCCTTCTCTGCCTCCCCTTTTCTTTTCTTTATTCTTTTTTTTTTCTTCTCCTCTTCCCCCCTTCTCTCTCTCTCTCCCTTCTCGGTTCCCCCCTCCTTTTTTTATTCTTTTTTTTTTCTTCTCCTCTTCCCCCTTCTCTCTCTCTCTCTGGTCTAGAAAAGGATCCCTCCTCTCTCCTATTTATAATTTTTCACTCATTTTCTAGAAGATCCTTCTTTCCTTTTCTTCTTTTTTCTAGAAAATCTTTTTTCTCTCCATTTTTTCTTCTTTCCTTTCTTTTCTTCCTCTCTCACGTTTTTTCTTCTTCTTTTCTTTCCTTTTTCACATTCTTCTTCTAGAAAACCCCTTCTCTTTCACTTCTCCTCTCTCCTTTTTCTTCCCAAGACTTTTAGTTTCACCCCCTCCCCTCTTTCCCTCCCCCTTTCCCTTTTCTTCTCCAAGATCTTTTAGATTTCATCTCAACCCTAAAGCCTCCTTCTCTTTCACGTCTCCTCTCTCTCCTCTTTCCTTTTTCTTCTCCAAGATCTTTTAGATTTTATCTCTTATATATAATAATATATATTATATACACATATATTTAATAACATACATATATGTATAGTATACAATATATATAATATATAAATACTATGCACATGGATGAACTGGTTCGAAACGGGTTGAGACTAACTTAGGTTGAGTGAGTTAACCTGATATGGGTTGAGCTAGGTTGGACCAAAACTGGCTAGAACTAAGTTGACTCTATTAATTGGAATCAACTGGGTTTTCTCTCCTTGTCATTTCATGGGTCATTTCCACTGTCATCCCGCATGGAATTTTCCGATGGACTCTATTCCAAATTTTTTGTGTTCATTTTGTAGAACATTAAAAATGAGGAATATAGGAACTGGAATCACGTGAATCCGATGTAGAACGGAAATGATATGCAGCTTTGAAGTTCTGACGATAATTTTGCATGCAAGCTTGCATGGGACCCACTGGTGACTTCTACCAGGGATTTTTTACGTCCACTTTGTAGAACATCATGAATGAAGAATAATGGTCTTGGAATCATCTGAATCCGATGTCGGATGATCAAGATATGATGATTTGAAATTCAAACAATCCAACTTAGGATAATTTGCATGAAGGCCCCTAGGATTATTTATAATAATTTCATAAACCTCCCTCATATGTATCATCTGACTAAAATAGTCATATCTTCCTCATTTGATATCGAAATTGAGCAATTCTGGTCTCGTTTCGAAGATAATTCTATGACCTACGCATCCATGCAAAATTATAACCCATGACCTTGCTGTGGACCCATTGAAAACTTCCTCAAATTCACAGACCCATTGAAAACTTCCTCAAATTCACAGTCAAGAATCCAAACTTTCGATCACCTTTCTTCCTTTCGTTGTCCACACACCAGCAGGACTTTGTTTAGCTGGGATGGCAAAAATGGGGTGCTTACAGAAGAAAATTGACCAAAACCTACAGGGGGTCACACAGGGGGTTGATGGACAATTGACCCTACTAGACCCTGAACATCGACCCCTAGTGTTCGTGAAGTCCAGAATAGGGGGGTTGTACCAGGGGTCGATCATGACTCCGACCCTACCTCCGACCCCCAGTTAAAAACATGATTTTTAAATTCCGAATTAATTCTAATTAAATTCTATCGACTTTGTTAGGTCTTCTAGCAATATAATAACAATATAAAGGTGATTTTAAAGCTTGAAAGAGGATCTATTAGCAAGCTAAGGTGAGGAAACAAGACTCTAAACTAATTAATTAATAACAAACTATTTTTATTTCATGAGTCCAATGCCATATTGATTCTATGCGTGTATGCTTGTATGTGCATTTGATATTTCATCAAATATTTTTATTATTTGTCCATGCATATTTACTTTATTGTTTATAACATGATGGTGATGATGATGATAGGAATAGGCATGTGAATGTATGTGTGTGGTTGGTGTACTTGATGCGAGCGAATATCAGGGGAGGTGTAATGGGGACGTCAATAAACGTTAACCTTTGGCGGGTCTCAGCACTTTAGCTCTATCTCTAACTCATGTCTTGTGCATTAGCATCGTCGTATCGCCATTACTTTAGCAGAACTATTATGTCATAGAGCATCTGGGGAGGTGGTCTCGGTCCTTGTAGTTTCTAACTCTACCGGGGGGCCTTAGCTCTATCTCTATGGACATTCTGAGGGATGCTGGGGTGAGGCCTTGGATACACTTTTTGGCATTAGGATTGGTTAGTTGCGAGCCCAGTTTGTAGCCCTCGCCAACAGGGGCATACGTGTTGGTATGACACTGTACAGCAATAAACGTTAACCTTTGTTGTACAATGTTCATGAATTGGGTGCTTGTGAGTCGACGATAAACGTTACCTTCGGACGGCGTCACACACTTGTGTATAGAGGCGGGGTCAATAAACGTTAACCTTTGACTACCTAAACCGTTCTATTGCACATTGCAAACTTATATACCAGACCAAAGATATAAATTGATTGCATGCATATGTACTGTTGCACTGTTTTGTTTACTCACTGAGCTCAAGTTGGAGAGCTGACCCTCGCGCGTGCAATTCTTTTTAGTTTCTAATGTTGCACGTACTAAGATTGAAGATTTTGTCTACACGCCAACATATGAACGGGTGGAGGCTATGAATGAGCAAGCTGTGGAGAACGAACATGGTTCGTTAAGCGAGCGTTTCAACGGTGGATACGTTTAGTGTTTAGTTTTTGTATTTGGATATTGTAATATATATTAATATATATTTTGGTTACTTGGAAATAAATGGATTATTAATTATTTATCATGATTAAACCTCAGTTCATTATCTGTAAGACTTCTGCTATTTATTTTATTACCTCTGATTAATGTGAAATGTGTTTTGGTTTATCATATGTGGGATAGCCTATTGTAAGATCCTGGTTGAACCGTTGGTTTATTGACGGTTCATCACACCATTCTAGTTGGAGCAGAATTTGGGGTGTGACAACTTGGTATCAGAGTTCTCGTAGGCCTTACCCATTAAACCTGAATATTTCCACTGGGGTCCTTGAACTGAGTTAGGATAAATTAAAAGCTTTAATACAAATAAATGATAAGCACCTGTGTTGGTTGAGGCAGAAATTAAACAAGACGATAATGTACATATAAAACGTGGAACCATATATATACACTCAAATAGAAAGAGAAGACCAAAAAATTATCCAAATAAATAAATAATATAGGGTATTATCTATAAGTTGGGTAGTTATCCAAGTATACAAGGATATAGTACAGTAGCAAGAAGGAAGATTCTGTAAAGAAGAAAATTGAATATCGAGTTGGTACTCACAAGATGTGAAACTCGATGTATGACAAAGGAAGGAGAAAATGGCTAGTAATGCCTAATTCCCTACAAAGGTAAAGGGAAAGATCTGGGGCCGAATCCAACAGAGATAGAAGATTAACGGCCCTACATTAAGAATAAAAGTAAATACAAGAAGATAAAGCTATACCCCTGGGTGACATGGAGACTCAGGGTGAGATCCACCACAAGCTAATCCATTACCCGCTGAGCATTAAGAAGATGTTGGAACTTAACCCCCACCACTATCTGGGTTGAGAATGGATAATGAAAACTCACCTGAGCAGATTCTAAATAATGATAATCAGATTAGAGCGAATCAAAGGAGGTGAACAACCAGACCACTCTAGCCAACCACCTGGACTATTAAGTACCTTGGTTATGGTTGTCATACACTTGACCCAATAAAATACAAGAGCAACAACAGATGAGACCGACTATGCAAGTTGCTATGTAAATCACTACCCAAGTTGCTAGTGCTACATCAACACCTCTGGGTCAAACCAAGTATGGTACCAATTGGTAGCATCACTGTACCCCAACACATGTTAGCTATAACATAGTGTCTACCATATAGCATGTCCCAGTAATGCACACCCCATTGCAGAAGTTTGGTGCACAACAAGCAGTATATCAAGGTGGTTAACCTTATCAGCCACCGATGTATGGGATAGTTGTAATGATCCGACCAAGGATTGAGGAATATTTTCTGAAGACGAAGCCTTAAACATTTTCAGTAGATGATAAAATCTAATTGTGACCATATAACTGGATATGTTTATATAGGATGCGGTGCATTATTGATTTACTCTTATGATTATAGAGGATGCACATACCAGAATTTAACTTCTCGTATGTTGACAGGATACCATCTTGATTTAACCTATCAATTGGAGTTATAGATATTGTTTCGTTAGTATTAGCCCTGATTATACCAATCTGCACCACTCTAATGGTCGACAACATGAACAGAGATATGAACTGAATGAACAAGTTAAATGTTTAATCATGTTGAGCATACATCTTCTGATTTATACCTGATTTATTGATGTACGAAATCTTTCTCCAGATTTATACCTGGTTTACTGATGTATGAAAGCTTCTCCAGATTTACTCTTGTAGTGCCTTGACCAATGGCATTATATATTCGATAAAACCTATAACCATGAGGTTAAGAACTATAAAACCTCTATGCATTTGGACCACCGTGGAATGTAATGATCTTGGATGCCGGTTGGATTACCATAGATTTACTCCTGATTCTTTAAACCTAAGTTCACTAGATAAGATAAGTGTCCTACATCATACTAAATTGGAAGATGGAAATGAATTGTTTTGGATAAACATTCTGATTCTTACATTTCTCGACATCTATTGATAAGATGTTTAGTGATAATGAAATTATTTGGAAGGAAGATGATTAAATTCAGATAAGATTTTATAGCCAAGAGACCTCCGATGAAGTAATGGAAAATCTATTTTGAGATTTCTAAACGGGTGGAAATGAATCATGTCTATAAAAGAGTGCATGCGATAAAAGTGAGAACTATCAAGGTTGGCCAGTAAAGAAATAGATAGCACTCTAGTGGAGTTAAAGATGGCTATATCTGTATGAATTTTGACAAGGTAGAAGATTCTTAAAGACAAATCTAAGATTAGATACAAGGATAAAGTTAAAAATCGTAGCATTGATAGTATTCAGTATAAGTAATACTGAGTTATGTCCAATGTTGAGTGATATGATTAAGAAAAGACCAAAAGAGTTTGGCTGAATTAATGAAATTATAAGCAGATACCCTAATGCTTATAAATAGATTTGGGATATGAGATTTTGACGATAGTCTTTGAAAAATCATAAGAGATGAAGGAACTAGACAAGCTCTTAAGACCCTTACACCATATTTTACTAGCTCAAGCCCTTTTGGACTAAATGTTGCATTAGATGGGTATTATGGACAATGTCCGAATCGTATGGATGGATGGAATTTGGACGCAACCTAATTATACTTGAGATGGCAGACTTTGACGTCATCTTGGGGATAGACTGGTTGTCTCAACACTCTACAAAGTTGTTAGGTGCATATAAGAGGTTACCATTCAAGAATAAAGACGACATATAATTTAGTATTATTGGTAGTATGTTGCCTAAGAAAAGAATGTTGATCCTCACTATGCTAAAGCCAAGAGATGCTTTAAAGAGAAATAAGTTGGATATATGGTATCTGTGGTATACGTTACCAAAGATGTACCACAGATGGAAGATATTGAGGTGATGTGTAAATTCCCTGATGCGTTTCCAGGAGACTTATCGAGTTACCACCAGATCGTGCGACCGAGTTCGTCATCGACATGTTACCAAGGATGATACTTGTGTCAAAGGCACCTGTAGAGTAGCTCCTATGGAGTTGAAGGAACTGAGACTCAACTACAAGAGTTATTAGACCAAGGTCCCAATCAGCTAAGTAATGCATCACGGAGAGCGCCAATGCAACTTGTGAAGAAGAAGGATGGTAGTGTCAGATTATGTATAGACTATCGGGAACTAAACAAGCTCACGATCAAGAATCGATAACTACCACCTCGGATTGATGACTTGTTTAAATAATTGCAAGGCGCAAAGGTATTTTCTAAGATTGATCTTCGATCAAGATATCATCAGCTGAAGAATTTGGATAGCGATATCTCGAAGATAGTTTTTAAAATCGGGATAGGCTAATTATGAGTTTTCGATTATGATTATGATGTTTGGATTAACCAATGCCCTTACATCTTTTACGGAACGGATGAACTGGGTGTTTCATAACATGTTGGACACGTCGGTCATAGCTTTCATAGATGATATTTTGGTTTATTCCAATAATGAAGCAACTCATACAACAGGGCTTAGAACCGCTTCACAACAGTTGAGAAGTGAAAAGCTTTATGCCAAGTCTAAGAAATATGAGACCCGATTAAATAAAGTGATCTTCTTAGATCACGTACCATCATAAAAAGGGATTAAAGTGGACCCTATTAGGATAGAAGTAATCATATGGTGAGAAACCCCTAAAGAACATCGTGAAGATCAGAAGTCTCTTGGGTTTAGTTGGTTATTACAGATGATTTGTAGATGACCACTCTAAGATCGCAAAACCTATTACCAAGCTATCCAGGAAGGGAGAGGAGTTTAATTGGACTGACAAGTGTAAAGAATGATTGATATCAGCTCCCATCTTGATCGTTCCGACACCAGGGAAACATTTTACCCTATCCATCGGAGCTTTCGGATTGGATCTATGATGCATGTCGATTTAAGGTAAATAAGCGATTTCATATGCTTTAAGAAAATTGAAAGAGCATGAGACAAGTTTCCCAACTCATGATTGGAGTAAACAATTATGATTCATGGAATCAAAACTTTGAGACATTATTTAAACAGAGAAGAATTTTAGATTAGATCGGATTACAAGTGTTTTATTTATCTCTTCATTAGAAAGAGTTGAACATAAGGATAAGGAGATGGTTAGGAATACCTGAAGGATTAAGACTGTGATATTTAATTCATCCAACCAAGGCTAATGTAGTAGCTAAGGCCTTAAGCATAAAGGAAATTATGAAGTCCAAGGAAGGACTCAATATAAATGTTGCCTTATGTTTCGCAGCAATAGATTTAGATTTGGAAGAAGAGTAACATAAAATAGAAACTCGTGACGATCCAATTGAGTAAGAACTTATGGATGAATTATAAAACAATAGTTCGCTTGCGTTAATTACATTAAAGATCTTTTATGAATTAATGGATGAAGTAAAAGTAGCATTTTTGTTAGATCTATATATAAGAACAATGCAAGAAGTTATAGAGAAAGAAAAAACTAAGCCTGACTTACCTTGGATGCAGAGACGGTACTCAGATACAGAGATAGATTCTGAATACATAAAGATAAAGACTCGGATATTATGAAGAGGATAATAATAAGAGTCCATTGTACTCCATATTCAAGACAGACTGGAGTACCAATATGTATCATGACCTGAAGAGATTGTACTAGTAAAGAGGGATGATAACAAAGGTGTCTTAATGCGTATTCCAGTGTCTGAATTATTAGCAAGTAAAGGTTGAAAGACAAAGACCAATATGGCTCACAACAACAACTATAGGAGCTAGTCTGAAAGTGGAACTGCATTACAATGAACTATGTCACTGATTTGCCACTGACTCCTAGATCGGTTGACGCAGTATGGGTGATTGTTGATCGCTTTATGAAGATAGCTCATTCCATTGCTATACAACCTCAGTATGCTTTGGAGCGGCTAACTAAGCTATATGTGGATAATATTTTCAAATTGAATGGTATGCATGAGAGCGTAGTATCGGTCAGACGCTTATGCCTTATCTCGAATTTATGGGAGGATCTACAGAAAATAATGGGGACACAGTTGAAGTTTAGTACCGCACATTTATTTAAACCGATGGACAGTCGGAGCAGACTATACAGATCCTAAGAGATATGCTCCGAGCTTGTAAAATTGATTTCAAGGAACTTGAGTTGAGAAGTTATCGTGAATTGAAGTTGCTACTAAGCTACCATGTAAATGTTACCTATGAAGCATGGTACGGTAGAAATGTCAAATTCCTTTATTTTGGAATAAAGTCGGTGAATGAAGAATTTTGAGACCTAAGTCTATTGTAGAAAACTGTCGAGTGGCAGACAAGATCAAAGAAAAAGGGACCAAGACAGCTTAGGATTTTCAGGAGAGACACCAAGACCTCGAGTTCGCCATAAGTGAGAAAGTGTTTTATTTTGAAGATATCACTTATGCATAGTTTGAAACGATTAGACAAGAAGGGAAAATTATATTCTATATATGTGTTGGATCTTATAAACTTTGGAGAGATGTAGAAAAGTTGCATATCAATTAGCGTTACCACTATCCATGTCTAGTGTGCATGATGTATTTCGTGTGTCTCTATTGAAGAAGTACATTGGAGATCCATATCAAGGGTATTGACCACGGAATCACTGGATTAGATAGAAGATTTAACTATTGAAGTGGTACCAACCTAGTTCACTAGTTGGAAGGTACAACATCGAAAAAACTGAGATAGTTATTAAATGAAGATAATCTGGCAAAGACAAGACGTGGAGAAGATGGCATGGAAAGAAAAAGATGCAATGCGGAAATAGAATTCCCACCTAAATTCAAATTTTGAGGAAAAAGTATATTTTAAGGAGGGGGGAGTTGTAAGATCCGTACGTTCAATTTCGAGGACAAAATTTCTTTTAAGGGTGGTGGAGTTGTAAGACCCGTACGCCACGAACTTGGTCTAACCTTACATTTTGTGTCCTGACCCATCTACATATGATGGTCGAGCCAAGTGGACCAAGTCTGTGAAGAAACCCAAGACCCAGTATGAAAATTTTCTCAAAATTAGTCAAAATGAGGGTAGGGTCGCATGCCTAAACAGGCAGGTCCGACCCCCTCATCGACCCCCACCATCGACCCATGACCAGGGGTCCCAGGGGGTCTCGGATTGTCTGACCCCCTCATCGACCCCATCATCGACCCCCAGTATTCAGGAAAAATAGCACGAACCGAAAATTAGGAAACTTTCCTAATTTCGATTGGAACCTTTCTTAAACTCAATGGGACTTATTTTGGGAGATTTTACTCTATAAATAGGATGTCCCTAAGCCTCTTTCACTCCTTTTACAACCCTAATTGGATTGAGAGAAAGATAAGAGAAGGAAGAAAATAAGAAGAGAAAAAAGGAAGAGAAGAAAGCAAAAAGGAGAAGAGTTGCAGAGAAGGAGTATTCTTCTCATGTATGGGTACTAATTTCATGAGTTTCTACAGACCTTAGGTTAGATAATAAAGAGATTATGATCTCAGAGAGTCCCAAACCATCAACCCATGGTTAGATTTTAATGGAAAACCATGGGGGGAATTCATGAAGGCTATATAGGTCAATGATTCATGGTTTTAGACCATAGAATGTGTGTAGAATGGACTTTAGGAGCAAGCCATAGGACCCCAAACATGAAGAATGGACTGAAAGGAAGAAAATTGATCAAAACCCACAGGGGGTCGCATAGGGGGTCGCACAGGGGGTCGATGGCCAATCGACCCTACCAGACCCTAAGCATCGACCCCTAGTGTTTGGGTAGTCCAGAATAGGGGGGTTGCTTCAGGGGTCGATCATGACTCCGACCCTACCTCCGGCCCCCAGTTAAAAACATTGTTTTTAAATTTAGAATTAATTCTAATTAAATTATATCGACTTTGTTAGGTCTTCTAACAATATAATAATAATATAAAGATGATTTTAAAGCTTGAAAGAGGATCTATTAGCAAACTTAGGTGAGGAAACAGGACTCTAAACTAATTGATTAATAACAAACTATTTTTATTTCTTGAGTCCAATGCCATATTGATTCTATGCGTGTATGCATGTATGTGCATTCAACATGTCATCTAATATTTCTATTATTTGTTCATGCATATTTACTTTATTGTTTATTACATGATGGTGATGATGATGATAGGAATAGGCATTTGAATGTATGTGTGTGGTTTGTGTACTTGATGCGAGCAAGTATCAGGGGAGGTGTGATGGGAACGTCAATAAACGTTAACCTTTGGCGGGTCTCAGCACATTAACTCTATCTCTAACTCAAATCTTGTGCATTAACATCGTCGGATCGCCATTATTTTAGCAAAACTATTATGTCATAGAACATCAGGGGAGGTGGTCTCGGTCCTTGTAGTCTCTGACTCTACCTGGGGGGCCTTAGCTCTTTCTCTATGAACATTCTGAGGGATGCTGGGGTGAGACCTTGGATACACTTTTGGCATTAGGATTGGTTAGTTGCGAGCCCAGTTTACAGCCCTGGCCAACAGGGGCTTACGTGTTGGTATGGCACTGTACAACAATAAACGTTAACCTTTGTTGTACAATGTTCTTGAATTGGGTGCTTGTGAGTCGACGATAAACGTTACCTTCGGGTGGCATCACACACTTGTGTATAGAGGCGGGGTCAATAAACGTTATCCTTTGACTACCTAAACCTTTCTATTGCACATTGCAAACTTATATACCAGACCAAAGATATGAATTTATTGCATGCATATGTATTGTTGCATTGTTTTGTTTACTCACTGCACTCATGTTGGAGAGCAGACCCTTGCACGCGCAATTCTTTTTAGTTTCTGATGTTGCAGGTACTACGATTGAAAATTTTTTCTACACGCCAACATATGAACAGGTGGAGACTATGAATGAGCAAGCTGTGGAGAACGAACATTGTTCGTTAAGCGAGCATTTCAATGGTGGATACGTTTAGTGTTTAGTTTTCGTATTTGGATATTGTAATATGTATTAAGCTATGTTTTGGTTACTTGGAAATAAGTGGAATATTAATTTTTTATCATGATTAGACCTGAGTTCATTATCTGAAAGACTTTCGCTATTTATTTTATTACCTTTGATTAATGTGGAATGTGTTTTGGTTTATCATATGTGGGATAACCTATTGTGTGATCCTGGTTGAACCGTTGGTTTATTGATGGTTCATCACACCATTCTAGTTGGAGCAGAATTTGGGGTGTGACAACACATGTTATGGTCGATCTTTCGCTCTTATGTCCATTCCTTCATGTTGGAATCCTTTGGCTTATCATCATGGTCCTTCCAATGATCGTTCTATGCCTCAAAACTACAATTTTTACACACTATCCATTGTCCACAATGATTTCCTCCATGGATTCTCTTCGAATTTATCCATGGATGGATGATTCGGGTTTCTCCTAATCCTATCTTCTTCTTGAACTATTCTAGGCTCTTAATTTATGTAGGGAATTATCTTCATACCTTAGGTTTGCTGAGATTCAGAGGTTTCTCTGATCTTCCTCTTCCTTGGTCATCTTTTTCAATTCCCCTTCTATTCCTTCTCTTCTCTCTCTCTTACTTTCAATTGGAGTTATAAAAGGATGGAAGAGGCTAAGGGATATCCTACTTTTAGAGGAAAAGCCTCCATAATATGCCCTAATGAGTTTAAGAAATAACCCCCTTTGGATTAAGAAGGTTTCCTAAATTCGGTTTCTGACAGTTTTCATGGGGTCGAATGTAGGGTGACAGAATCCAGCGACCCTACCTTTTTTAAAACATCCGACCCCACGACCAAATGTTATGGGTTGGACACTTTTGTGGTGGGGTCAGTCATACCTGTTTAGGCATGCGACCATAGACACATATTTGACTGTTTTTGAGTTAAATTTTATTCCTGGTCCTGTGGTTTCTTCACGCACTTGGTCCACTTGGCTCGACCATGATATGTAGACTTGGTACAAGGTGGTAAGACCGGTTTGTTCGATACGGATCTTACATTTGGGACACTCACTACCTTTGCACAAAAGTCTAATCCGTGTTTGATTCATGATGTCTGGTCAAGTCAGTAAGGAGGAAGGTGGGTGCTATGGGACGCTTGCACCACTTCTTACTAGCACTATTTTGCATTGACCCTATGTAACTTGGCCAAGTCACGATTTCCTATGTGGGGCCTCAGACAAGGCAGAAGCTTGGTGATGTTATGGTCTAGTGATATGGTTAATTAGGTGGACATGGCTAGTTGAATATGATTACGCATATAGCAATGACCCTAGCCATTAGGGGTTATGTAATGACATGGGTGCAATAAAAAGGTGGTATGAACATAGTTGTGATGCTCCCCATACCTGACATAGTGTAGATGAGTGAGCGAATCAACTAGTGGTAATACCGTCTCCTCAAGTAGCTATCGTAATACAGGCCTGGGATGAGTTATGGGCAAGTAGCTGGCATAATTCAAGCTTCTTCCACAATGACGTACCCATACTTGGGGTGATGCTATACACTGAGTAAGGTGGCATCATCTGATGAGAGAAGACCTGTGTAGCCTGGAGATTCCATGAATGGGTTGTCTTGAGCTGGCACTTATATTTATCACACCTGACCGTAGTTGATAGTTGCATGCATTTTCTTATTGCATGTTTGATTTTCTTGCTATGCTTAGTGGTTAAGCTAATCTTGTGTGCACAAACTATTTTTAGATATTGTATGTTCTTCAACTAACGCATCGGGTTGTAGTTCATCTGGTATAGAGGATAAGGACTATGAACATGAGGAAGTTGTCCTTGATCTATCATGCGATGCATAGAATTTCTTTTAGGCCTGGATGAGCCTATTTCATTCTGTTTTGGATTTAGAATTTTATTACTTTGGTTTGGATATTGATGGTTTATTAGTTTGGAATTGGGAACATGATGGTTTTATTTGGATATAATTATTATGGGAGCTTTTAATTGCCTGGATGATATAAATTTTTAAATCTTTAGATGTCAATTGTGAATTATTGGTAATTAAATTTTAAGACTTTCGCTTCATAATGCCTCTCTTAATTTGATGCTAATGACTATAATAGGAAAATTATTTTTGAGATGTTATGTCGCTTCGATTAATTTTAGTAAGAATTTTTTTGGAGTTGACTTGTGGAATATCGTGATGTGTGATCCTAGAACGGGATTTCTTATGCCCTGAAAGGATGGAGAGATCCCGTTGCATTCCATAGTACTGATACATCGGGAACGGGGTGTGGAAGGAGTAGGTTTGGCACTACCAAGGTAGAAGTAGGCCGTTACATAGATTTTGTTGAGCTGTCCCAATTTGGTATCCCGGAGGTGTTCACTAGATCGATTGGATGCCCACCATGCGTATTAGGGATGATGTGTATCCCAAACTAGTGCATCACTTTTATTGTAACTTGGGGTCTAGGACTGATGAGAACACGAAAGAGTTGATACTAACCAGCTGGGTCGAAGACAGTGATATTATGCTGACTGTCAACAACTTGGTGGCTATATTAGAGGTATCTACTGAGAGGGACCATCAGTGTAAGGCTCCCAAAGAGTTTTTAGGCATTAGTAAGTACGATTTTCTGACTAAAAAGTAGGATCTCACCCAGCCATAGCTTATGGGGCAGCCCCAAGGAAACAAAGAGTCGAGCTTGAAGCCTATTCCCATGGTATTTAGATGGTTGGTACAGAACAATATTCTACCTCAAGCGGGTCACAGGGAGGAGTTGAACCAGTTTGGCCTATTCGTTACGCATCGTTTGGGCAGGAAGGAGACACTTTGCCTTCCTTATTTTGTACTAAGAACCATCGTCTACAACTACTTACATCTGCCCAAGAAGGGAAAGTTTCCTTATGGCCGTATCATGACCAATATTTTTGACCGGTCTAGGCTGAGCTTTGAGGATGAGATCATTGACAATGGCCCGAAGTCGTCGAACTTTAACTAGGACTCTATACTCGGATGCAACTAGTAGGGATTGTCATGTCGGATCCAGAGCTCGAGGCACGTCTAAGGCCTCCTAAAGTAGCATAGACCCGCAGACGTACAACAACAGCAGCAGCCAAAGCCATGGGCACTAGTTATGGGTTCTAGGTCATTGATGTGGTGCCCCAGCCTTCCAGTGGTGATGATGTAGAGAGTGAGTCTAATGACAGTGAGGGTAGTGGGGACGACAACAGGGATAGTAACCATAGTGGGGATAGTGACCACATGGAAATGGGTATGGCTCCCAGTGCCTGAAAGGTACCCCCAACTGTCGGGACTTCCAATCAAGATGGTGATATGGGCCAAGTGGTCAGTGTGCTATAGCTTATGCAGAAGGAATTGAAGAAGCTGAACGAGAACCTGGACAAGGGCCATCAGGAACTAGTAACTAGGATTGAGTCCATAGAGAATGACGTCGGTTTTATTCATGATGCTATGATCATTGCTGGGCACCTGCACAGCTATGTCCGGCGTAGTCCAGCTCTACAATCTGCCCCAGAAAGTGGACCTCAACAATTTATCCCACTGAGTGATCCTCAGCCTTCAGAGTTTTGATCTATCTCTTTACTTTGTTCATCCCTCTTTCGACACATCATTGTACATAGGGAAACTATCAAGGGTGTGGGCTGTACCCCATGAGCCTTATGAACAGTTTATGTATATGACATTTTACTTGCCATTTCACTTTCTTGACCAGATGTCTGTATTCTAGGATAACAGCCCAGGTTGTGGGCCGTATCCCAATTTTATACTTATAATTAGATATATATATATATATATATATATATATATATATATATATATATATATATATATATAGTTTACTTTGTTCTTAGTTAATATTGTGCATTACTATCTTTCTTAATTTTTGTGTTGTGGTGTGGCCTAACTTATTATTTCCCTTACATAATACTTGTTGGTTCGCACAGAGCTTTTACTTATCCTAGGCATCCGTACCGATGCATGAAAACATGCGTGTAGAAGTTTATAGATAGAGTCAGAGTGGTTGTGCTTTGACACTAGTGTTGTTATAGCCCATTCTAAGAATCGGGCATGATATCTAGGTTATCCACAAGACAACCCAATCAGTGCAAATTCCATACCATCAGCTGTAGAAGAGGTACCTGCATCCAAAACTAAAGAAAGATTTTGATATCGAGGGGTGAGCTACCATCCCAGCTCAGTGAGAAGTTGAGTATCAATGTAACCCTATCACAACATTACATTTCTGCAATTAAAAAAAAAACATTTTTGCATGTGGCTTTCAAGTGTGTACGCTACAAGGTCTGCTTGTACCCTAGCGAGGATTTGTCCGAACCTGACCCCCCTTGGACAATGTTTGTGGCTCGCCGCTGAACATATGCTCATGGCTCCCGCCCCCCAAAGTACTTGAGCCTCCCCTCTCTTGGTATTTCCCCTCATTAAAGCACGTTGTTGTCGATCGATTCGGTTCAGTCTCCCAGATCAGGCCACGTAGCTGAAACACAAATACAGTAGTAAAGTGCGTGGGATATACCTTGGGACCACTCCGATGCTAAAGTTAGTGGATTCCAAAGTCAAGGAAAATTGAGTTTTTGTAAAATACTAAAACTCCTTAGAGGTGAGGTTCCCTGAGATACGGGAGCTTCAATGAACTTTTCCCCTCTGGTGAGGTGGAGATATGTATAAGGGATTGAATAAGGGAGATACCTGAACGTGAATACACACTTTTTTGTGGGAAACTCTAGATCCTTTGCAATCGATACTCTTCTACTACTTATAGGCTCAAGGTGGAGTTTTCTGAACAAGCTCCTCCCCACCTACCATCATCTCCATCATATGTCAGCTAGAGAAAAAATAGGTCTAGGTGATTACGGCCACCTAGGGTGGCCCTTGGATGTCTTGTCAGTCGTTTATTACCACAATCGAACTTCTCTGACCCCCCTTTTGTCCACGTCCTCCACCTCTTATGACAATAGTAGCTGTCCTTTTTCTTTTATCGAGCATAAACCTTACTTTTTACTGATTCGGTCCATGATATGGTGACCTGGCAAGTTAAATCCGTCTACTTGGCATTTATGGTGGTTGTCGGTATTTATGAGCATCAATAATAGACCATTTAATACTCAGCTATCTGCATTAATTCTATCAAATCATGGCTCGATTGCCCAGAAGGGGGTCAAACACGATTTCATCTCCTGAATACCGTAAGAAAAAACTCTTCCTTACCCTCATGCTTCATATCATGGATGTATGCCACGTGTCCTGCTCTTTAAAGCCTGTTACAGATTCCTCATTCATGGTCTTATTTAAATCTGTTGCTATTTTAACCCAACACAAATCATGTGACCATGGGTAATAAATAATGCATGTAAAACATGAAAGGTTAAAAGGGGGCTACACCCCAGCAAAGATCCCGAGCACCACTCTAATGGATCATCGTGCCACCGCTTAGGTGTCAGTCGTGGCATATGGCCACCACACAGTAAGCACAACAATCTCAACCATCACTAAAAATTCCCAATCCATTAGACAATATGGCATGTGCTTGTAACAAATGAGGCTGTACCCCAGCAAAAGATCCCTGACTCCCTACTTCCATGGCTCGTTCTGCACCCAGTAAGGTACTAGCAGTCCAACATGGTTCGTGAGTTCATGCATTTTACTAACCATCATATATGCTCTTCAGCAAGGCTGTACCCTAGCAGAGATCCCCGACACAACTTGAAGGGATCATTGTGCCTCTGCTAAGGTGCCAGCACTATAGACGTGGTCTGTATAGCATACGTTACCCTCCCTTGGGTACCCTTACCCCACGTAAACCAGCAAACTCAATCATGCACCATCCAAACGTACATAGTTATTATTGATATGAAAATGCATGCTCATACAAATAGTTATTTAATGACATGTTATAATAATTAAACTAAATGCACATGTCACATTTTCAAACTCTAGGGACCCGACCCCTCACCTATAGACGCCAATGGTGCTATAGAACCTAGAAATCGACAAAAGGCTCCATCCACTACCTACATCAGTTTACCTATTAATTTAGTTGAATTCGTTAGATTAGTGAACATCTTTTAACCAACATGGTCAGGTCTTAGGTGTCCATGCATGGGTCCCAAGACATGCCAGGAACCCAACGGTCAGTCCCCTAAGGTCCTAGCTAGGCATACTGGTTAACAGGGCCTGAATCGGATGATACATCTGGATGGTGTACCCTCCAGAATTACCATCCAATTGACACTTATACAAATTCCTAATTTACCTTAATCGGAGGGTAGAATTGGATGATCTCTCAACTAGCCAAACATCGAAATCGTATCAAAATATGCACCTATCATAATAGGGGCTTCCAAATGGTTATCCGGATGATTAGTAGGTAGGTATTCCATCTGGCTTACAATTAATCCTATTTGGAGGCCAAGGTCAATTGGACCCATGGATTATCGGACGGACTCACCTGGCAGGTCATGCCCTTAGATGGATGTCTCCGGTTGGGATCTTCCGATTGACACTTAGGTCATCTTTCCATCAAGGCATTGGCCTTATTGGAGGGAAGGCACCTAAATATCCAGAGGATAGGCTAGGACTAAGCCTTTGGTTTGGTCCTCCGGTTCATGCCCAGAAACCAAGCACAAACTAGTGATGGTTTCCATTTTGGGGAGCTTTGACTCCCCATTACTCTTGTCCTCATTTTTGTTGGTGGAAAACACCTTCCCACCATTAGTATACAAAATGGGAGTCATTATGACTCCATTGGGGTCTCCATTCATGGCGAGGGAAGGTTACCTAGGTTTTTAGGTTTGTAACCGGTCTCCGTTAATGGAGACCATTAATGGTAAAGCTTCACCATATAGTCCTTCCATAAACATCACTAAGAAGAAGAAGGAGATGCTTGGACTTACCTTTAATGGGGAAAAGTTAGGGTTTGAGCTCTAAGTCCTCCTCTTCAATCACCCTCTCACTCACTTACTTGCCCAAGAAGAGAAATAAGGAGTAGAAGCTCCTTATTTATAGAATCTTGAGGAAAGAATGTGTGCCACTCGAGTCAAAACTAGATGCTGACAACCGGGTGGTGTATTATCCAGCAGAGCATCTGGTTGAGCCCAAATACTCTCCACCTTTATTAGGTGATCCCTATTCTCTCCAGCGGGTGGAGCATAGGTGTGCGACTAGGCTTGGTTTAATGGGCTTATGCTATTGGGGACATTTCATAGGTCATTTAAATTCTCTCCCATACTCTCCACTTTCATTAGGTGATCCTAGGGCTTGAACCGATATTGTACCGATGATCAAGATGTCAAGGTGCCATGTGTTGCACAGTAAGACCCTACACAGTGGAATCCAAATTGGTGAAGATTCTGGGTATGGGTCTTACATGTCATCGTATAGCCATCTACAAATCCATTCATTAACCCTCATAGATAATTATCATAGTAAATAAAGGAATTTAATAAATTGAACTATCTTAGTTAAAGTGGAAGACTTATAGTTCATATATTCAAAGCTGACCTCTAAATTTCATAATTCAAATATCCAAATATTATTCCAAACATGAAAGTAATTAAAGCATTATTCAAGGGTAATTCCTTAGGACAACATGGCCCCCCAATAAAAATAATCCAATCACCAAAAGTAATGAGAATAGTGAACTATGCCTATGCATAAATACAATCATCACAATTGTCACACTCGCAAGTAGGACCGTGAACTTCCTCTTAAGGCTCACTATCATCATGCTCCACACCAGACTGATAGCAACTTGAGGCATCGGTAGAAGCATAAAATGTTATACCTTCATCATCTAAATGATTTATGCACACAAGGGTAAGCTCAATAACCAGCTCAATAACCGAGCTTAGTAAGAAAATTAAACAGCAACACACAAATGCATAATGTTACAAACTACGGTCAGGTGTGATAACTGCCACACCCTGAATTTACGATATGTAAAACTTCATTAATAGACTAGACCACTGATCAATTTAAACTTAGTCCAACCAGGATACATGCTTAGTAGATACTGAAACCAATCACCATTCATGCCATAATACAGATTCAGAGTAATTTAACATAGTGTAAACACATTATGTAAATTGAGCACTAATTGTATTTAAAAATATATATACTAGTGACTTGTTCAATGGTTATTCTTGGTATTAATCAATTAGAGAAACATATCTGCCTAGCCCTATAACAGTGGGCACTACTTACTAGTAAAGTCAAAATACTATAAACTACTGTCTAATAATGACTTCATGGTCTGAAGTGGTCTTCTGATTTAGCATGCATCCTTCAGGTTCACAATCCATCGCTTCCCTTGTCGACTTAATGGCTTAGTCCATTAGGGCATTCTAGATTTGTTTGGAGCACCTTTCCAATTTGTCTCCAGAGTACCTACAAGCACAACTAAAAAGAGTGGTGATCGCAATGGGTGAGCTCTTCAACTTGAGCTCATGAGAAACAGAAAAACAAGCAGTCATCATAAATATATTTATGCACACAACAAGAGTTAGGTCAATTGTATGTAAAATATGCTATGGTAAGACCTAGCTACACTTCCCTGAAGTTGACTATAAGCTCCATGCACAGGAGTGTTTAGACACTAACCAGCTTACTCTAATAGCCCTAGTAAACCCACATGACATCCCAACTAGAATGGCAATAGGGTAGTAAGTCTGGCCGGTGAATCTTCAACAAATACTTCTGACCCTTTCCCCTCATCACTCAATCCTACCAGTACCTGACTTGCTAGTGGTCAAGGTAATACACATTGGTTCTGTCACTAACTAGTCCTATATGACATCATATGTACTCTCTCAATACCCTAGAAGGATTCCCAGACCATTTGTTCTGCCCCCTAAGATGTTGTCCTCCATTAGGATATTAGACAATACATGGTAATTGGTTTGCTAAGTAGGTCAGATCCAGTGGTCCCCGACCCTTTCATCACTGCCTGCTAAGCACCCATACAACAATCATAGTTAATCATAATATTGATGTAATACATGCAATAGATAGGATGACATGTTATACAAAATATAAACACAACCATGCACCATCAATAATCAGCAGATTTTGAAGACACCAAAATTAGTCTGGGTTCTGTTCCTCACCTGAAATCATGTAATTATGATTATCCATGCTAGATAAATCAATGTTTCTGAGGTGCTATACTCTTACAACATGTGGAGTAATTGGTTACAAGTTCTACATTATTTATTCTCAATTTATAGAAGTTTGGGGTTTATCGATCAGTGCTTCGGCTGCCCCTATCATGCCTGACGTAATGTTCGACAATGGTTTGGACATTTATCCAATGATCGATTGTGGAATTGGTCAATATAGTGGCAACGACTGCCCTACGTCTGACCAATTCCAGTGGGCTATTGGAACTATTCATTCGTTAGTCCAAATCATAGAGTTTATCGTCTACGATGAATCCCAACCTTTGGCAGAAATGTTGGCCTAAGCAGCAAGGCATGGTCGGATGTACGGATTTTGCATCCATCACACCACTCAGCACTGCTTTCAGGCTTCTCCTCCTAAAATTCTTGACATTTCCTTGGATGGAAACATTGATTTTGGCCTCACGATCTTGTGCTACCTAATTTCCTTAACAATAGGTTTCCCTCTCTCTCTCTACTAGGTCTATTGGTTTTAATAATAACAATTAAAATTAACCATATCTAATTCTTCTTCTGTCCATCATTTATTTAAGACTAACTGTAGTGGTTTTTCCATGTTGAGAACCCTATGATGTGAGTTATGAAATATTACCTAAAATGAAGGTCGAACGACGAAAATGAAAGCTTACAGACTTTGACAGCACTTGCAGGCTTCTTCCTTTCTTTTTCAAATGCTTTCCTCCTCTCTTTCTCTTTTCCAACAACACTCACTCTCAGATAACGTGTCAGAGGTTTTATGGAATACGTCATGTATGCTGGACAAAGATGATGGCAATGCCAATTGGCAAGTCACTGCTCCACATCACTTGATCTCTTAAGGTCCTACATATCTAGGACTTAGTTTACCCTTCATGCCAAAGCTCTTTAATCCTTTCACGGGTGAAATCTTTAGAAATACATTATCTACCATAACAAACTCGATGTCCATCCTTTTAACATCATAATAGATCTTCTGATGAGTCTGCGTGGCCATGATTCTTTCTCTGATCAGACCAACTTCTCGACAAGTTTCTTGAACAAAGTCAAGTCTGATGATTCTCTTTTTCCCAACATCTACCCAATATAAGGGAGTTCTGCACCTTCTCCCATATAGGGCTTCATATGGAGCCATGTCAATGCTAGCTTGATAGGTATTATTATAGCTGAACTCCATGAAAGGCAGCTTCTCATCCCAAGCTCCTTAGAAATCTATATCAGAAGCAGGGAGCATGTCTTTTAAGATTTAAAATGTCCTTTCTGACTGATCATCAGTCTTGGAATGGAAGGCTGTACTAAAATTCAGCTCACCACCTATCTTATGTTGTAGTCCTTTCCAAAAGTTAGAGGTAAATCCAGGATCTCTATCTGACACAGTGCTCTACAATACGCCGTGTAGACAAACTATTTGATTTACATATAATCTTTCTAGTCTATCCATGATATACTGGGGTTTTACAGCCATAAACATTGTTGTCCCGATCCACGATTACCCAAATAACATCGACTACCTTAGGTATTAGAGGTAACAAATTTCATGGTAATATAGTCACACTTTCATTCTGGTACAGGTAGTGGATGAATTAATCCCAAAGGTTTTTGTCTAGCTGTTTTCACTTGCTGGTAGGTTAAGCATTTGTATACAAAGTTTGCCAAATCTGCCTGCTTCCCTCTTTACCAGTTGGTCTTCTTCAAGTCAAGGTACATCTTGGTACTCCCTGGGTGAGCTGAGTATGGGGCCTTATGGGCTTTCCTCATAATTTTCTCCTTAATATCCTTAGCCATTGCTAGGATACAGAGTCTTCTTCAAAATCTAAGTGCACTATAGTTTGAGAGAGTGAAGTCAAGATCTATTCATCCCTTTCGTAGGTCTTCTTTTAGTGTCCTAAGGTAAGGGTCCATTGGTAGTTCTTTTTTTACTTCTGTAACTGGTTCCGTTTTATTCCTTAGTGCTTTAAACAGGCTTGCAAGTTCACACATGACCTCATTTCCTAAAGATCCTTTTAACACGTCTAGCTCTTTTTGTGCCTTATTGCGAGTACTAGTTCGTGTTGTCTATTATGGAACTGGTTGACTCCCTTCTTCAAATATTATTAGGCTTTTTCTACTCAAGGGTTTAACTACCACATTAGCCTTGTCTGGGTGGTGTGATATCTCACAATTATAATCCATTAATAGTTCAACCCATTTTCGTTGTGTCATATTAAAGTCATTTGAGTAAATAAGAACATAAGGCTGTTATGGTCGGACTTGAACTGAAACTTCTCACCATATAAGTAGTGTTTCCATGCCTTGAGAGTAAAAATTACTGTTGCTAACTCCAAGTCATGAGTAGGGTAGTTTTCCTTGTGTTTTTTTAGTTGTCGAGAGGCATATGCTATTATTTGGTCTCCTTGCATGAGCATGCAAGGTGAAAGGTTCACCTGGCCTTAGAATGGTCAAATGGGAGCTATGACTAGCCTTTCTTTCAAAGTTTGAAAACTCCTCTCACATTGGTCTGACAAAATAAACTTTTCCTCTTCCTTGGATAGCATAGTTAGAGATACAGCGATCCTAGAGTAGTCATCCACAAACCTTCAGTAGTACATAGCTAAAACTAAGAAACTGCAAATCTCAGTAACCTTTTTGGGTGCTTTCCAATTTATGACAGTGTAAGACCCGCATGCCACGAACCCGGCCTAACCTTATATTTTGTGTCGGGACCCGTCTACATATCATGGTCGAGCCAAGTGGATCAAGTGTGTTAAGAAAAACCAAGACCCAACATAAAAATTTACTAAAAAAAGTCAAAATGACGGTAGGGTTGCAAGTTTTAATAGGCAGGTCCGACCCCCCCATCTACCCTCCCATTGACCTGTGACCAGGGGTCGCAGGGGCTCTATGAATTGTCCGACCCTCCCATCGACCCTCGATATTCGGGAAAAATAGCACGAACCGAAAATTAGGAAACCTTCCTAATTTTAATTGGAACCTTTCCTAAACTCAATGGGACTTATTTTGGGAGGTTTCACTCTATAAATAGGACGTCCCTAAGCCTCTTTCACTCTTTTTACAACCCTAATTGGATTGAGAGAAAGACAAGAGAAAGAAGAGAAGGAGAAAAGGAAAACTTGAAGAAAAGGCTAAGGAAGAAGAAGAAGTTCAGAGATATCTTGGAAACTCAGACTACAGAAAGTATAAACCTTAATCCCCATCTGAATTGAAAGCTTAGAATAGATTATGATGAAGTTAGATCTCGGAGAAACCCAAACCATCAACCCATGATTAGGTTTCCATGGAAAACCATGGGAGAATACATAAAAGCTATATAGGAGGATGATTCATCGGTCTAGACCATGGAATGTATGTTGAATGGACTGTAGGAGCAAACCATAGGACCCCAAACACGAAGAATGGACTAAAAGGAGGAAAATTGACCAAAACCCATAGGGGGTCGCACAGAGGGTCGATGACCATCCGACCCTATGTGACCCTGAGTATCGACCCCCAGGGTTCTAGAAGTCCAGATTAGGGGAGGGTCGCACCAGGGGGCGGTCATAACTCAGACCCAACCTCCGACCCTCAGTTAACATAATGATTTTAAAAATTAGAATAAATTATAATTAAATTTTATCGACTTTGTTAGGTCTTCTAGCAATATAATAACATTATAAAGGTGATTCAAAAGCTTGGAAGAGGATCTACTAACAAGTTAAGGTGAGGAAACAAGACCTACATTAACTGAATAATAACAAACTACTTTTATTTTCTTGAGTCCAATGCCATGCTTGATTCTATGCGAATATGCTTGTATTGTGCATTCAACATGTCATCCAATATTTCTGCTATTATTGTTCATGCATATTTAATTTTTTTTTACTGATAACATGATGATGATTATTGAGGGTAGGAATAAGCATGTGAATGTTTGTGTGTGGTTAATGTGCTTGATGCGAGTACTACATCAGGGGAAGTGTTAGGCGGTGTTTGAATCGGGCACTTTAGCTCTATCTCTGACTCAAGTCTTGTGCATTAGCACCGTCGTAACCCCGGTACCTTAGCAGAACTATTGTGACGTAGGGCATCAAGGAGGGTCTCGGTCCTTGAGTCCTATACTCTACCGGGAGGCCATAGCTCTATCTCTATGGGTGCTCTAAGGGATGCTGGGGTGAGGCCTTGGATACATTGTTTGACATTAGGATTGGTTAGTAGCGAGCCCCGTTTGCAGCCCTAGCCATCAGGGGTTTATTTGTTGGTATGGAGTTGTGTAGCGATGAACGTGATCTTCATGTACAATGTCCATTGTGGGTGCTGTGGGCGACGGTGAGAGTTCATCGGGCGTATCCATACTCTTGTGCATAGAGGTGCGGCGGCCACCTATCCTTTCTATAGCACAGTGCAAACGTAAAATTAGACAAAAGATATGAATTGAATCGCATGCATATGTATTGTTGCATTGTTTTGTTTACTCACTGAGCTCAAGTTGGAGAGCTGACCCTCGTGCGCACAAATCTTTTAGTTTCTGATGCTGCAGGTATTATGATTGAAGATTATGTCAACACGCCATGATGAGCAAGCTGTGGAGGAGGAACGTGATTCGTTAAGCGAGCATTTCAACAATGGATATGTTTAGTGTTTAGTTTTCATATTTGAATATTGTAATATGTATTAAGTTATGTCTTGGTTACTTGGAAATAAATGGAATATTAATTATTTATCATGAATAGACCTCGGATCATTATCTGTAAGCCTTCCGCTATTTACTTTATTACCTCTGATTATTGTGGAATGTGTTTTGGTTAATCATATGTGGGATAGCCTGAGTGAGATCCTGGTTGAACTGTTGGTTTATTGACGGTTCATCACATCATTCTAGTTAGTCCAGAATTGGGATGTGACAACTTGGTATAAGAGCTCTCGTAGGCCTTTCCCATTAAACCTGAATACTTCCACTGGAGTCCATGAACTGAGTTAGGATAAATTAAAAGCTTTAATACAAACAAACCATAAGCACCTATGTTGGTTGAGACAGAAATTAAACAAGACGATAATGTACATATAAAAGGAGGAACCATATATATATATACTCAAACAGAAAGAGAAGACAAAAAATTATCCTAATAAATAAATAATATAGGGTATTATCTATAATTTGGGTAGTTGTCCAAGTATACAAGGATATAGTACAGTAGCAAGAAGGGAGCTTCTGTAAAGCAAAAAATTGAATACCGAGTTGGTACTCACAAGATGTGAAACTCGATGTATGACAAAGGAAGGAGAAAATGGCTAGTAATGCCTAATTCCCTTCAAAAGTAAAGGGAAAGATCTCGGGCCGAATCCAACAGAGATAGGAGAATAACGGCCCTACATTAAGAATAAGAGTAACTACAAGAAGGTAAAGCTATACCCTCGGGTGACATGGAGACTCAGAGTGAAATCCACTACACGCTGATCCATTACCCGCTGAGCATTAAGATGAAGTTACAACTTGACCCCACCACTATCTGGGTCGAGAACGAGTAATGAAAAACTCATCTGAGTTGATAATCAGATTAGAGTGAATCAAAGGAGGTGAACAACCAGACCACTCCAGCCATCCACCTGGACTATTAAGTTCCATGGTTATGGTTGTCATAAACTTGGCCCAATAAAATACATGAGCAACAACAGATGAGACCGACTATGCAAGTTGCTATGTGAATTACTACCCAAGTTGCCAATGCCACATCAACACCTCCGAGTCAAACCAAGTACGGAACCAATTGGTAGCAACACTGTACCCCAACACCTGTTAACTATAACACAGTACCTACCATATAGCAAGTCCCAGTAATGCACACCCCAGTGCAGAAGTTTGGTGCACAACAAACAGTGTATCAAGGTGGTTAACCTTATCAGCCACCGATGTATGGGGTAGTTACCTCATGATAGAATGATCCGACAAGGATTGAAGAATGTCTTCTGAAGATGATACCTCGGACATATTCAGCAAAGGATCAAATCTATTATGGCCATATAAGTAGATAGGTTTATATAGGATGCGGTGCATTATTGATTTACTCTTATGATTATAGAGGATGCACATACCAGATTTTAATTTCTCGGGCGTTGACAGGATACCTTCTTGATTTAACCTATCAATTGGAGTTATAGATATTGTTTTTTTAGTATTAGTCCTGATTATACCAAACTGAGCCACTCTCATGATCGACAACATGAAAAGAGATATGAACTGAATGAACAGTTAAATGTTTAATCATGTTGAACGTACATCTACTGATTTATACTAATTAATTAATGTACAAAAATGTTCTCCAAGTTTATACCTGATTTACTGATGTACGAAATCTCTCTCCAGATTTACTCCTGTAGTGCCTTGACCAATGGCATTATATATTTGATAGAACCTGTAACCATGAGATCAAGAACTGTAGAACCTCTATTTTCATATATTTGGACCACCGTGCAATTTAATGATGTTTTGATGCCGGTTGGATTACCACAGCTTTACTCCTGATCCTTGAAACCTAGATTCGCTAGATAAAGCAAGTGGTTGTCGTTATGATAATTGAAAGAAAGAAAAGAATTTTTTTTGGATGCACATTCTGATTCATAGACTCCCTGACCTCTGTTGATAAAGATGTTTAGTGATAATGGGATTATTGGAAGGAAGGTGATTGGATTCAGATTAAATGCTATTGTCAAGAGACCTCCGATGAAGTAATGGAGAATCTATTTTGAGAATTATAAGTGGATGGATATGAATCATGTCTATAAAAGAGTGCATGAGCAAAAAAAATAAAAAAATTGAGAACTATTAATTATAGCCAGTAAAGAAATAGATAGCACCCAAGTAGAGTTAAAGATGGCTTTATCGGTATGAATTTTGACAAGGCAGAATATTCCTAAAGACAAGTCTAAGAGTGAATACAAGGATAAAGTCAAAAATTGTGGCATTGATAGTATTCGGATTAGTATAAGTAATAATTGAGTTATGCCCAATATTGAGTGATATGATTAAGTCAAGACTAAAAGAGTTTGGCTGAATTAATGAATTCATAAACATATACCCTAATGAATTCATAAGCATATACCCTAATGCTTATAGATAGACTTGGGATATATAATGAAGTAACAACCACAAGATATTTTTTAGGTATAAGAAAGAAAGATCAGGGTAGAACAACAAGGATAAAAGAAATATAAGCTAATAAGTTCAATATGAGATTTTGATGATAGTCTTCGAGAAATCATAAGAGATAAAGGAACTAAACAATCTCCTTAGACCGTTACACCAGATTTTGCTAGTTCAAGCCCTTTTTGGTCTAGATGTTGTATTGGATGATTGTTATGAACAATGTCCAAATCGTATGGATGGATGAAATTTGGACTCAACCTAAATAAACTTGAGATGGTAGACTTTGACGTCATCTTGGGAATAGACTGGTTGTCTCAACACTCTACAAAGTGATTATGTGCATAGAAGAGGTTATCATTTAAGAATAAAGATGGCATATAATTTAGATTTATTGGAAGCATAATGCCTAGTAAGCAGAAGTTGATCCTCCCTATACTAAAGGTGAAGAGATGCTTTGAATAGAAATGAGTTGGATAGATGGTATCTATGGTATACGTTACCAAAGAAGCACCACAGATGGAAGATATTGATGTGATGCATGAATTTCTTGATGTATTTCTAGGAAACTTATCAGGTTACCATCTGATTAAGTGATCGAGTTCGTCATCAACTTGTTACCCAAGATGATACTTGTGTCATCGGCACTTGTAGAGTAGCTCCTACAGAGTTGAAGAAATTGAGACTCAACTACAAGAGTTATTAGACAAGGGTTCTAATCGGCTAAGTATTGCATCATGGGAAGCGCCAATGCAATTCTTGAAGAAGAAGGATTGTAGTGTTGTCTGCATATAAACTATCAAGAATTTAACAAGCTCACGAACAAGAATCGAAATTCACAACCGTAGATTGATGACTTGTTTAAACAGTTGGAAGAAGCAAAGGTATTTTCTAAGATTGATCTTCGATCATGATATCATCAGCTAAAGAATTTAGATAGCGATATCTCGAAGATAGTTTTTAGAACTAGGATTGCCCAATTATGAGTTCTCGATTATGATGTTTGGATTAACCAATGACCTTACATCTTTTGTGGAACGGATGAATTGGGTGTTTCATGACATGTTGGACACGTCAGTCATAGTTTTCATAGATGATATTTTGGTTTAGTCCAAGAATGAAGCAACTCATACAACGGATCTTAGAACAGCTTCACAACAACTGACAAATGAAAAGCTTTACACAAAGTCCAAGAAATATGAGACCTGATTAAACAAAGTGATCTTCTTGGATCCCATAGCATCATATAAAGGGATCAAAGAGGACCCCTTTAAGATAAAAGTAATCGTATGGTAAGAAACACCTGAAGAGATTGTACTAGTAAAGAGGAATGATAACAAATGTGGTTTAGTGCGTGTTCCAATGTCTAAATTATCAGCAAGTAAAGGCTGAAAGACAAAGACCAACATGGCTTACCATAACCACTATCAGAGCTAGTCTGAAAGTGGAAGTGCAGTACAATGAACTATGCCAATAAATTCCCACTGACTCCCAGATCGGTTGACATGGTTTGGATGATTGTTGATCGCATTATGAAGATAGCTTATTCGATTGCGATACGACCTCGGTATGCTTTGGAGCGGCTAGCTAAGCTATATATGGATAATATTTCTAGATTGAATGGTGTATATAAGAGCCTTGTAACGGTCAGAAGCTCATGCTTTATTTCAATGTTTTGGGAGGATCTACATAAGACAATGGGGACAAAGTTGAAGTTTAGTACCGCATTTTACCTTAAACTGATGGATAGTTGGAGCGGACTATACAGATCCTAAGAGATATGCCCCAAATTGTAAAATTGATTTCAAGGAACGTGAGTTGAAATGTTACCGTAAATTGAAGTTGCTACGAAGCTACCATGTAAATGTCACCTATAAATCATGGTACGATAGAAATGTCAAACCCCTTTGTTTTGGAATGAAGTCGGTGAATGAAGAATTTTAAGACCTAAGTCTATGGAAGAAAACTATCGAGTGGCAGGCAAGATCAAAGAAAACGGGCCAGGAGAGACCCCAAGAACTTGAGTTCTCCATAAGTGACAAAATATTTTTGAAGATATCACTTATGCGCAGTTTGAGACGATTAGACAAGAAGGGAAAGTCATATTTTATTTATGTGTTGGATCTTATAAACTTCGGAGAGACGTAGAAAAGTTACATATCAATTAGCGTTACCGCTATCCATGTCTAGTGTGCATGATGTATTTCATGTGTCTCTATTGAAGAAGTACATTGGAGATCCATATCAAAGGTATTGACCACGGAATCATTGGATTAGATAGAATGTTTAACTATTGAAGGGGTACCAGCCTAGTTCACTAGTTGGAAGTTATAATGTATCCAAAACTGGGATAATTATTATATGAAGATAATCTGACGAAGACAATATGTGGAGAAGAGTGCATAGGAGGAAGAAGATGCAATACGGAAATAGAATTGCCACCTATTCACTCTGAAGTAAATTCAAATTTTGAGGACATAATTTATTTTAAGGATGGGGGAGTTGTAAGATCTGTACTGTAAGACCCATGTCAATCAAACCCGGTCTTACCACCTTAAACCAGGTTTACCCATTATGGTCGAGTGAAATGGACCAAGGGTGTGAAGGAGATCGAGATCCCAAGTATCAAATCGACCCAAAAACAATTAATTGGAAGGGAGGGTCGCATACCCAGCTAAGCAGGGTCGGACCTCCCAAAGCAGAAAGTCAGACCCTCAATTTTGAAGGGATGGTCGGACATCTTGAGCCCTAGGGTCGACGGGATCATCGACCCTCAAATCGACCCTCGGATTTTGCTAAAATAGAAATTAAGAAAATTTCCTAATTTTCGATTGGATTCTTTCCTAATCTTAAAGGGAATTATTTTAGGATGTTCATAGTTTATTTAAAGGACGTCCCTAAGCCACTTTCACTCCTTTCACAACCCTAATCGAATTAAGAGAAAGAGGAGAAGGAAAGAGGAAGAAGAAAGGGAAGGAAGAGAAATTAAGCCAAAAGAGAAGAGTTGCAGAGAAAGATTATTCTTCTCAGGTATGGATACTAATTCCATAAGTTTCTACAGACCTTAGGCTAGTTAATGTTGAGAGTGTGATCTCAGAGAAACCCAAACCATCAATCTATGGTTAGGTTTTCTTGGAAAATCATAGGAAAATGCATGAAAGCTATCTAGGTGGGTTATACATGGTTTCAGACCATGGAATGAATGTAGAATGGAATGTAGAAGCAAGCCATAGGATGCCAAGCCCAAAGAATGTATTAAAAGAGAAAACTGGAACAAAGTGCACCGAGGGTCGCACCAAGGGTCGATGAACATCCGACCCTAGGTGTTCCTGACCATCGACCATCAGTGTTCTGGAAGTTCAGAGTTAAGGGAGGGTCGCACCCAGGGTCGATCCTGACTCCGACCCTACCTCCGACCATCAGTTAACAGAATGGTTTTTAATTCCGAATAAATTCTAATTAAATTCTATCGACTTTGTTAGGTCTTCTAGCAATATAATAACAATATAAAGGTGATTATAAAGCTTGGAAAAACATCTATTAGCAAGCTAAGGTGAGGAACCAGAACTCCAAACTAAATTGGTTAATAACAAAAACTGTTTTCTATTTCTTGAGTCCTATGCGATGCATGATTCTATGCGAATATGTTTGTAATGTGCATACAACATGGCATCCAATATTTCTATTACTTGTTCATGTATATTTAATTTATTGTTTATAACATGATGATGATGATGATGATAGGAATAGGCATGTGCTTGTATGTGTGTGGTTGATGTACTTGATGCGAGCGAGTATCAGGGGAGGTGTGATGAGAACGTCAATAAACGTTAACCTTTGGCGGGTCTCAGCACTTTAGCTCTATCTCTAACTCAAGTCTTGTGCATTAGCATCGTCGTATCGCCATTACTTTAGCAGAACTATTATGTCGTAGAGTATCAAGGGGAGGTGGTCTCGGTCCTTGTAGTATCTAACTCTACCGGGGGGCCTTAGCTCTATCTCTATGGACATTCTGAGGGATGCTGGGGTGAGGCCTTGGATACACTGTTTGGCATTAGGATTGGTTAGTTGCGGGCCCAGTTTGCAGCCCTCGCCAATAGGGGCTTACGTGTTGGTATGGCACTATATAGCAATAAACATAACCTTTGTTATATAATGTTCATGATTGGGTGCATGTGAGTTGACGATACACGTGATCTTCAGGTAACGTCACACACTCGTGTATAGAGGCGGGGTCAATAAACGCGACCTTTAACTACCTAAACCTTTCTATTGCATACTGCAAACTATAAACCGGACCAAAGATATAAATTGATTTGCACGCATATGTATTGTTGCATTGTTTTGGCTACTCACTGAGCCGTGATGTGTGCTCACCCCTCGACGTCGAATATTTTTATTTGATGATGCAGGTTACCGTTGAAGACTACATGAACGTGTCTGCGTACGGGAACGTGGCAGCAGTGGAAGCTGGAGCTGAAGAGGATACACACGACTCCTCTTGCAAGTGCAACTCGTGTGTATTTGATTAGATATTTTATAGGTTTCTTTATTGGATTATTAAGACATGTATTTGGTATTTAAATATTTATGTCTCAGTTGAAAACAGAATAATTTACTATTAAATTATCGATATCATCTTAGTTTCTCAGTTCATGATATTCTAAGACTTCCGCTACTGTGTATTTACTCTGATTATGATTACGGATGTGTGTAAGTTTGGATAACGCGGGGATAGCCTATTTGAGATCCTGGTTGAACCGTTGGTTTATTAGCGGTTCATCAAACCATTCTGAGATGTGCGGAATTGGGGTGTGACAACTTGGTATCAGATCGTCTCAGGCCTTGCATGCCGAACTAACATACATTCAAGACAATTGTGAACAGAGATAAGATAAAAGTAAAAACAGTAATATAAACACACTGTAAGCACAGGTGATGATTGAGACCAAATTTAAAAAGTGAATAATGCATCTATTAAAGGGGAAACAAGTTACATACAATGAGTGAGAAAAACAAAATGTATATACATAACTAAAGCAGAGTACAGTCCACAACCCAGACAGTTACTCTGAAGTACAAGAAAATAAAGTACAATCAAGAAGCTGGAGGCGAAGGTGGAGGCGGGCCTCACGATCTCAATCATAGTCCTCAGCATAGACCCTAGTCAACCAGGCCACCTGGGTCTGGGTCATCTGGAGACTAGCTGTAAAATCGGCTACCCTCCTATCAGTCGCCCGCTGGACCGATAACAGCTCATCCACCCTCATACACTGAGCGTCTAGCAACTCCTCCATCCTCAGATCAGATCTGCACTGAGTCTCCCTGATCTCCTGCAGCATCTCCATCATGTCAGAAGGTGGGAGTGAAGGACCAGCCGCATGCAAAGGACCAGCCTCAAGTACAGGATCCGCCGCAGAGGAAGTACCAACACCAGCCGCATGTGTGGGTGATGGCGGTGGTATCGAGTCGACATCCATATACATACGTCATCATTGTTGACAGGATCCACTCGAGCTCTAGCAGCGGCAGCAGCAGCCTCAGCGTCAGCCATCTCGATACGAGTGTGAGGGCGCACCATCGCGTTCCTCTCCTAATCACTAACATGGGCATCCCGCATACCTGTGAGGACAATTGGGAAATCGACGTGATCCTCCTCGGGATGGAAATGTGTATCCTGTATCGATGAAGATCGATTTGTTCTGTTGGAGTCGCCACCTAGATTAAGGTCTAGGACCTCTAAAAATGTAGCCTCACCCTAAGGTAAGACTTCTATTGACTCGTGACCCAATGTTTCGGTTCTTTGGTCTGCAAGAGATCGGGTAAGTATTCAGGGTACGGTTATGGGAAGGTGTTAGGCACCCAAACCGCCCGATCAATATCGGCCTCCTAAACTTTCCTTAAATTCTAATTTTGACTGTGCTTGGTCAACTAGATGACTAGGGTTCAATGGGGGATGTCCTAAACCAAGTTGCTAAGTTATTCTAACCTAGGGTTTAGCCAATCATGTTTTGAAGCAAATAAACAAGCAAATGTAATGTACAATATTATACAGTGAACCGAACCAAAGATGGTTCGGTCTTGGACTGAATCTGAGATGTGTAAGACATCTCAAACTGCCTACGTATTCCAATCCTAGAAATCAAGTCCAAAAACGTAGTTCGAAATGTTTTGTGTGATTAATGATTATGGAAGAGATTTTTGCATTTGCTTCAATTAGATTTTTTGTGGTTCAAGTTGAAGTTTATGCTGGATGTATGGTTGATGGGTGGCTTTGTACCGTATTTGGGATTCCCAAATTGCCTACGTATTCTAGGGTTTGCCCTAGAAATCAGGTACGACGTAGTTTGAAAATTTGTAAGAATCGGATTTGGAATGTGTACCAAAATCCTTTCATTTTTTGTCAATAGGATCTAGGGATGAGACATAAATTCCTACCATTTTTATTTGGGATGTGTACCAAATTCTTTCTAATTTTGTTAATAGGATCTAGGGATGAGACCTAAATTCCTACCATTTTTAATTGGGATGTGTACCAAATTATTTCTAATTTTGTCAATAGGATCTAGGGATGAGACCTAAAATCCTACCATTTTTATTTGGGATGTGTACCAAATTCTTTCTATTTTTGTCAATAGGATCTAGGGATGAGACCTAAATTCCTACCATTTTTATTGTTTCCATTTTTAGGTTTCTAGGGTTTCCTATCCCTTTTCATTGTGATTTTCATTTTTTAGGGTTTCATACCCTAATTATTCTCTTTATTCTAGGGTTTATTTTGCCCTAATTATTCTTTCCATTTTTAGGGTTTCACTACCCTAATTGTTCAATTCTTTCCATCTTAGGGTGTATCTTGCCCTAGTTGTTGTACAATGTAAACAATCTAACAAAGCAATGTGAGCTTAAATATAGCAGTGTAAGCATCCAAATATAGCATGTTGGAAGTATATTCAAATTTAGCAACAAATCAGTTAAAGATGGAAAGTGAGCATGTGAATCAATACAAACATGGTAAGTGTGCATCCAAACATGGCAGTAATATGTGAGCAAGTGTAGTAGACAAATATGGCAATAAGCATGTGTAGCATTCCAATCATGGCAATGTGATTATTCCAATTATGGCAATGTGATCATTCCAATTATGGCAGTGTGACCATTCCAATTATAGTAGTGTATGCATACGAGCATCCGAACATAGCATAGCATCAAATATGGCATGTGAGAAACAACCAAAGCATATGAGAATCAATCAAAACATGATGGAACACGTAGCAAGATGACAACTTTGTCAGGTTGTACCAAAATGAATACATAGGGCATTGAACTTACTCAAAAAATTCTTAACAGATATCCCTGGAAAGAAGACTCAGAGGCCAACATTTTGTCTCAAGGAAGCTAATCCTAAAAGAGACCATAGGCAGGTCGAAAATATTCCCCAAGTACAGGCAAATACATTGGTCAGGTCTGTTCCATATTTTTGACCAGTCTCACCATAAATTTCAAATAAAATTCTATTCTTAATGAAAATTAAATACAGACATATATTTATGTAGATAACTGTCTGATCTAAGATTTCATTAAGAAAAACAAGTTAAAACAGTATATTTTCTTTGTGAAAAATGGCTCTTTTCAATCATCCAAATCAGAACATCATGACAGATCTGAAATCAAAGCACTATGCACTTAAAAGTTGATATCAAATCAACAAAAAATGAAAAAAATATGAAACCAGTGCCATTGTTTAGAAGACTTTCATGTCTAAAAAGTTCATGTTAAGTGGAGTTTCTGATTATGGCCATAAGGCTTTTGTCTAGAGACTTTCCGATGGAGGATTGCATTACATCCGAGAAAAATAGCAATGTCAAAGACAAATTTTTTGATATATTTCCCCAATTCCAAATGGAACGAAATTTGTAGGGTAGTCTTCTATCATATCAGAGAGATTCTCATAAAATGTTGGGCTTCAAAATCTTAGAAAAACTACATATGATGTACGTCCTAATTTTGAACCCTAAATCTGGAATTTTCAGATCAGAAAATCACTTTATGAAATTTACAAAAAACATTAAACATCATTGTATATCAATCAAAAATTTATCATTGAATAGCTTAAACAAATTATCATTCATGAAAAATGTTAGACATAGGAATCCTAACATTAACAAGCATGTAATAGAGCATTCATGATTGAGATTTCATGAAAATTAGCCTTTTTCAAGCAAAATTGGCATTTGGGCATTATAACGACCTCTAAATTTGTTTAGAGTACTAACCTTGGGCTCAAATGGAGCGAAACCGTTGATGAAGGGTGATTGGGGGTTGTATCAATTTCCTTTGAATGTGAATCCTCCTTCTCCTCTCTTCTGCTTCTTTTTCTCTTCTCTTTATCTCTTTTCTTCTTCTCTTTTCTTTCTTTTCTCTTTTCTCTCACTTTCTTTCTTCCTCTCTCACGTTTTCTCTCTCTCACTCACGTTTCTCTCTCTCACCCACGTTTCCCTCTCTCTCTGGTCTGGAAAAGGATCCCTCCTCTCCCCTATTTATAATTTTTCACTCATTTTCTAGAAAACCCTTCTTTCCTTTTCTTTTTTTTTCTAGAAAATCTTTTTTTCTCTCCATTTTTTCTTCTTTCCTTTCTTTTCTTCCTTCCCACATTTTTTCTTCTTCCTTTCTTTCCTTTTTCTCATTCTTCTTTTAGAAAACCCCTTCTCTCTTTCCTTTCTCTCTTCTTTACTTTTCTTCTTCATTCTTTTCCTTCCTTTTTTCTTTTCTCCCTCTCTTTCTTTCTTCACGTTTTCTTTCTAGAAAACGTGAAGGGGAATCTTTTTCCCCCTTTTTCTTTTTTTTTATTTTTTTATTTCTCCCTCTTTCCTTTTTTTCTTCTCAAGATCTTTTTGGATTATCTCAAAACCCTAAATCCCCTTCTCTTTCACGTTTTCTCTCTCCCCTCTTTCCTTTTTCTTCTCAAGATCTTTTTGGATTATCTCAAAACCCTAAATCCCCTTCTCTTTCACGTTTTCTCTCTCCCCTCTTTGATTTTTATTCTCAAAATCTTTTTGGATTATCTCAAAACCCTAAATCCCCTTCTCTTTCACGTTTTCTCTCTCCCCTCTTTCATTTTTCTTCTCAAAATCTTTTGGATTATCATTTACATATAATAATATATATTATATACATATATACACATATATTTTATAACATAAATACATATATATATATATATATATATATATATATATATATATATATATATATATATATATATATAAAATACTATGCACATGAATGAAGCCGGTTCGAAATGGGTTGAGACTGACTTAGGTTGACTGAGTTAAACTGATATGGGTTGAGCTAGGTTGGACCAAAACTGGCTTGAACTGAGTTGACTGGATTAATTGGAATTAACTGGTTTTTCTCTCCTTGTCATTTCATGGGTCATTTCCGTTGTCATCCCGCATGGAATTTTCCGATGGCCTCTATTCCAAATTTTTTACGTTCATTTTGTAGAACATTAAAAATGAGGAATATAGGAACTAGAATCACCTGAATCCGATGTAGAACGGAAAAGATATGCAGCTTTGAAGTTCTAACGATAATTTTGCATGCAAGTTTGCATGGGACCCACTGGTGACTTCTACCCGGGATTTTTTATGTCCACTTTGTAGAAAATCATGAATGAAGAATAATGGTCTTGGAATCATCTGAATCCGATGTCGGATGATCAAGATATGATGATTTGAAATTCAAACAATCCAACTTAGGATAATTTGCATGAAGGCCCCTAGGATTATTTATAATAATTTCATAAACCTCCCTCATATGTATGATCTGACTAAAATGCTCATATCTTCTTCATTTGATATGAGAATTGAGCAATTCTGGTCTCATTTCGAAGATAATTCTATGACCTTTGCATCCATGCAAAATTATAACCCATGACCTTGCTGTGGACCCATTGAAAACTTCCTCAAATTCACAGACCCATTGAAAACTTCCTCAAATTCACAGTCAAGAATCCAAACTTTCGATCACCTTCCTTCCTTTTGTTGTCCACACACTAGTAGGACTTTGTTTAGCTGGGATGGCAAAAATGGGGTGCTTACAGATGCCCCTCTTTGACCGAGATTGTGGGCAATTGAGGCCGAAGATAAAATTAGCCCATTTTTGCATTATTCTGCATTTGATCCGAATTCTACCATTGCTCTCTTGAACTGATGCTGTAACTACTCTCCTCCCCCCCCCCTTTTTTTTTTTTTTTTTTTTTTTTTGTTCACACTATACAACAAACAACTGTAGATGTTAAGCTCCTTGAGTAGCGACCTCATCAGGTCTGTGACTTTGGCTCAAGACCACTCATGATGTAACTGTAACTGTCAAGCTCCTTGAGTAGCGACCCCATCGGGTCTGTGACTTTAGCTCAAGACCGCTCATGATGTAACTGTAACTGTCAAGCTTCTTGAGTAGCGACCTCATCAGGTCTGTGACTTTGGCTCAAGACCGCTCGTGATGTAATTGTAACTGTGCTTTGTGCTCTGAATTTGTAACCTCTGAATGTATAGCCTTTGGCTGTGTAGCCTTTGGATGTGTAGCCTTTGGATGTGTAGCTTTTGGATGTGTAGCCTTTGGATGTGTAGCCTTTGGATGTGTATCCTTTGGATGTGTAGCCTTTGGATGTGTAGCCTTTGAATGTGTAGCCTTTGGATGTGTATCCTTTGGATGTGTAGCCTTTGGATGTGTAGCCTTTGAATGTGTAGCCTTTGGATGTGTAGCCTTTGGATGTGTAGCCTTTGGATGTGTAGCCTTTGGACCGAATTTTGGGTGTCCCAAATTGCCTACGTATCCTTTGGGATTTTCGTCCCTCCAGAATCAGGTTCCGCGTAGTTCGGGCTGGAGCTTTCTCTCTTTTCCCATGATCTTTCTTTCTTTTCTTTGCTTGTATCTTGTTCTCTTTTCCATTCTTATTCTGCTTTCATTCAGTCTTCTTTCTTCTCTGTACTTTCACCTTTCTTTCTTTTTCTCTTTTTTTTTTCATTTTTCTTTTTCTTTTTCTTGTTCTTTTCAATTTCTTTCTTCATCTTTCTTCATTCCCAAAATGGGTTGAACTTTCCATAAATATTGAGGTAGCCACAATGGTGCTCAGCATCTGCACTTTGTCCACTAACATTGCTCGAAATCCCAGAGGAACTAGCAATCATGATTTGATCAACTTTCCTTGACTTGACTTAATCTAGACTGAGAGAAACATGTTTCTTTTCTTTAAAAGCCAATCTTGATATGTGTTGCATTCCTGCCAAATTTATATGGGTTTCACTTTGATCAAAGGGCAATCAGGTCTTTTTAATGAGGGGCAAATGATGACAATGACTCATTTTTATTTCAATTTTTTTTGTAAATTTGTATGGGTCATTTTTCTCTTTCATTCAAATAAGCTCAGGTAGAGTTTCAAACAGGGGGCTCAACTAAACTCATGATGTTTGGATAAATGGGTGATTTTGCCCCAATGTCTAAGTTCAAGTTTGCACACATTGACAAGCAAGCGATTTTTGAGTCATCACTAGAAATAACCTTAAGGAGATGCAACCCTATACTAATATTTAGAAAAAACGTCAAAGATTGTTTTCTCCTCTTGGTATCACTCAGATAGAAAACGAGTTTCAACAAGCTATGCTCAGATGCTGAATCGGTTACAACCACATTTGGGCCCAAATCCTTTAAGTCTGTATACAAGTATGACGACGAAGGTCCAGATGGACAGATAAGAAACTGTCCAATGGGTCTGCCATTGGGAGAGTGATTGGTTGTTTATGTAGAATGGCTCGATCTCCACTAGGCGATGCCATTTTATTGGCTAGCAACAAAGGACTATGGAATTCTTGGACGCCGTCGAAATGATGAACGACAGATAGATATTCCAGTCAAATTTATTGAACAATATTTATGCATAAAAAGATGACATGTTCACAAGAAAGGATACCATAAAATGTTGTGACATTTAAAGTAAGGGCATGTAACGTAGACTCTGTGGAAGACCGTCAGATTGATGGACGGGAGAGAGAGTCTTTAGCCGAAAAGAAAAATCCTCTGATGACAACAAAGTGATGAGACCACCCCCTGTACGGGCGGGATGTAGTAACCAATATAAAAAATCCAGCTCAACACACAACGTGAATCACGACAAATGATCAGCTCTCCAATCAGGTTCTATGAAATGGTGTCTATATGTCATTATACGAAAACCAATTGTCTTATTGCTCTATAACTGAACTTGTCCATCGGCAGGGCTCCAAAGGAGTTGCCCCATGTATATGCCTTGTAATCGAACTCACTCATCATTAGTGTTTCAAAGTAGTTGCTCCATGTCTACGCACCATAGTTGAACTTCTCCACCATCATTGTTCCAATGTAGTATGCTAACCAACCTCATTATTTTGTATAGCTCTTTTTTTTTTTTTTTTTTTTTCCTTTTCCTTTTTTTTTTTTTCTCTTTTTTTTTTTTTTTTCTTTGAGCTCATCTTTGACTTTGAGGTTGATCCGTAGCATGTTTTATGTCTGTAGACTTCATGCACTTGTAAAAGACTTAATCATTTGAATGGTCCTTGTAGAAATATCCCAAAAAAAATTCTTTCTGTAAATTGATCAAATGGGATGACATTTTGGTGTACCAACTTGTATCTTTGAGAATGCTTGCATGATTTCAACTTAATCATCTATAACTTTCACGTGTGTGTTGAGCTTTCATTTCTATAAAGGCCGATGGAGTAGAAGTTCAGGTTGTGGCCCTTATCTCAATTGTCATCAGAGTTAGAATTAGCAACGGACATGGAAGAGGAAGAAATATCAAACTGGGAAGGAATTGATTGGAAGTAGTAAAGCACTGTTGTTGATGTCTCAAATGAGATAATTATTGTTCATTTTTTCAGAGCATTTTGGACTGGACCGTCTACAGACACATCGAACTTAAGCCCAAACATAGATGACCTATCAGATACCAATGGTAGCCACTTTAAACAAGTAATTCACCGAGTTACCCCAATTGGATACGACATCATTGATGCCAACTTATGATCGGTTGTAGGACTGAATTTCCGTTTAGATTTTCGCTAGTAAGACTCATTATGACTATCTATCGACATGTGTTTGACCCTTTCCAGCTTGAGCTAAACCCCTCTTGAGTCTATTATCATTTTGATTTATGCCCCAATTTGGGTTTGACATTCACTTGGCCAATGCCTCAATTTGGGTTAAATGTATTCCAATCTTATGCCCCAGTTTGGATGTCATGAAACTCTGACCTATACCCCAGTTGGTCCATCACCTTTTTTGTTTGCCCCACTTTGAATCCATTAACACTTTAATTATGCCCCAGTTTATGGTGCATTGATATTTTTGTTGTGCCCCAATTTAGGGTACACATGAAGTTCATTTTCAGGCTACCTTAATTTTGGGATGCAATTGACCACATGGTCCCCCTTTTCATCCTGGATTTTTGGAGGTGGGTGGGACATTCTTAAAGGGTCGAGGGCTGCTCCTTTGAGTTTGGGTCACCTTGGGTGATGAACGTAATTTGGGAGTCAGCACTTCATTGGTCAAAGTGGCTCAGTCGCCAAGGGTGAATGAAATGCTTTCCAATCTCAGTTTTTTCCATTTAAATTTGGCAGGTATGCTAGTATGGGGAAGAAACATATAATCTCCCGGAATCTATGATTCAGATTTCTACCCTCTTGGATTCCAACTCTGATCTTGAAATTGAATTCCGCTCTGTAATATTTGGGCTCTCAATATACTGTCTTCCAACCATTCCAGTACTTTGAGGTACAAAAGTCCTCCATATGAACATGAACCGAGACATGAACCGGTGATGATGAGACATTCTTATGAGTGGAAGTAATAAGAGTGGATGTTTTGTCTACTCACTCAGGTGTTCTCTTAAGTCTAGACAATCATATCCTCCCTAGTTCAACCTTTCTTTCTTTTTTTCTTCTTTTTTTTTTTTTTTTTTTTTTTTTTTTTTTTTTTTTTTTTTTTTTTTTTTTTTTTTTTTAATTTTAATTTTATATAAATAATGAACGAAGGTTAAGACTCAGAAGTGACTGGACACGAGAACGATGCACATTCACATACAAGCTGACTCGACTAAACAAAGTGAAAACCGACCATTAGACATCATCTGTAACAATTTATTTGTATTTGAATAACCCCATGATTGGTCTTGGGGCCTCAAGATTTTGAATGGATCATTGTAGCACCAAGGTTCGACCATGTGGTTCATCAAATTTCAAGAAATTGAAACGGATATGCTTATTTGTAGTTTTCATGAAGGATGACAAAAGCGGTTCATGATTGAAAAAACCGGTAAATTTCTACTTGATCATAGTATCTATACCGTGACGAAGATTTTCCGATCGTTTTTGAGATTGATGTATCAATATTGAACGGTCAACACAATGAGCTTTGTACGATGGAGGGCGTGTACAGACCGCCCACACTATTGTGTATGCGGGTATACGTAACCCTCACGCTCCCAACAAGTGGGAGACAAGAATACTCAAGTGTGGATCCAAACATGTTGACAAGTCAAGGACAAAAACGGGCAGAACTTCGATGTCTCGGATGTAAATATTATGATCGAGTAGATTTTACCATGTTGGTTTAAAGATGGACCAAAAATAACATACATATGACTCAAACTGGGTTAGGACAGAAAAGGCCACCTTGACGAGGACGGGGTAACCTATCACCGAATGCTCGATGAATAATGGGCCCCCATTCCCTTTATATACTATGTTGCAAGGATCCAAGCGACATGGAGTAGCATAACGCATTCCCAGCCGGACCCAAGAAACGCTCGTTAGAGGCTGCTCGCCAGTCGTGGTCTCACAAAGTACAGGCCAAGGCTGTGTGTTTCTCCTAGCGGGCTGCCCCACATGCATGGGACCCGGTTCAGCTACTCGCACGAAAGTGTGACTGAACCCATTCCCCCCAAAGCAATATGTACAAACAATAAATATAGTACCCTAGATCTAGCATCAAATGTCAAGCAAATCAATATAAGGAAAGTATCCTAGGAGTCTAAATATTAATCCCCAATGGAGTCACCACTGTGAGGACAATTGGGAAATCGACGTGATCCTCCTCGGGATGGAAATGTGTATCCTTTATCGATGAAGATCGATTTGTTCTGTTGGAGTCGCCACCTAGATTAAGGTCTAAGACCTCTAAAAATGTAGCCTCACCCTAAGGTAAGACTTCTATTGATTCGTGACCCAATGTTTCGGTTCTTTGGTCTGCAAGAGATCGGGTAAGTATTCAGGGGACGGTTATGGGAAGGTGTTAGGCACCCAAACCGCCCGATCAATATCGGCCTCCTAAACTTTCCTTAAATTCTAATTTTGACTGTGCTCGGTCAACTAGATGACTAGGGTTCAATGGGGGATGTCCTAAACCAAGTTGCTAAGTTATTCTAACCTAGGGTTTAGCCAATCATGTTTTGAAGCAAATAAACAAGCAAATGTAATGTACAATATTATACAGTGAACCGAACCAAAGATGGTTCGGTCTTGGACTGAATCTGAGATGTGTAAGACATCTCAAACTGCCTACGTATTCCAATCCTAGAAATCAAGTCCAAAAACGTAGTTCGAAATGGTTTGTGTGATTAATGATTATGGAAGTGATTTTTGCATTAGCTTCAATTAGATTTTTTGTGGTTCAAGTTGAAGTTTATGCTGGATGTATGGTTGATGGGTGGCTTTGTACCGTATTTGGGATTCCCAAATTGCCTACGTATTCTAGGGTTTGCCCTAGAAATCAGGTACGACGTAGTTTGAAAATTTGTGAGAGTCGGATTTGGAATGTGTACCAAAATCCTTTCATTTTTTGTCAATAGGATCTAGGGATGAGACCTAAATTCCTACCATTTTTATTTGGGATGTGTACCAAATTCTTTCTATTTTTGTTAATAGGATCTAGGGATGAGACCTAAATTCCTACCATTTTTAATTGGGATGTGTACCAAATTATTTCTAATTTTGTCAATAGGATCTAGGGATGAGACCTAAAATCCTACCATTTTTATTTGGGATGTGTACCAAATTCTTTCTATCTTTGTCAATAGGATCTAGGGATGAGACCTAAAATCCTACCATTTTTATTTGGGATGTGTACCAAATTCTTTCTATTTTTGTCAATAGGATCTAGGGATGAGACCTAAATTCCTACCATTTTTATTGTTTCCATTTTTAGGTTTCTAGGGTTTCCTATCCCTTTTCATTGTGATTTTCATTTTTTAGGGTTTCATACCCCAATTATTCTCTTTATTCTAGGGTTTATTTTGCCCTAATTATTCTTTCCATTTTTAGGGTTTCACTACCCTAATTGTTCAATTCTTTCCATCTTAGGGTGTATCTTGCCCTAGTTGTTGTACAATGTAAACAATCTAACAAAGCAATGTGAGCTTAAATATAGCAGTGTAAGCATCCAAATATAGCATGTTGGAAGTATATTCAAATTTAGCAACAAATCAGTCAAAGATGGAAAGTGAGCATGTGAATCAATACAAACATGGTAAGTGTGCATCCAAACATGGCAGTAATATGTGAGCAAGTGTAGTAGACAAATATGGCAATAAGCATGTGTAGCATTCCAATCATGGCAATGTGATTATTCCAATTATGGCAATGTGATCATTCCAATTATGGCAGTGTGACCATTCCAATTATAGTAGTGTATGCATACGAGCATCCGAACATAGCATAGCATCAAATATGGCATGTGAGAAACAACCAAAGCATATGAGAATCAATCAAAACATGATGGAACACGTAGCAAGATGACAACTTTGTCAGGCTGTACCAAAATGGACACATAGGGCACTGTACTTACTCAAAAAATTCTTAATAGATATCCCTAGAAAGAAGACTCAGAGGCCAACATTTTGTCTCAAGGAAGCTAATCCTAAAAGAGAACATAGGCATGTCGAAAATATTCCCCAAGTACAGGCAAATACACTGGTCAGGTCTGTTCCATATTTTTGACCAGTCTCACCATAAATTTCAAATAAAATTCTATTCTTAATGAAAATTAAATACAGACATATATTTATGTAGATAACTGTCTGATCTAAGATTTCATTAAGAAAAACAAGTTAAAACAGTATATTTTCTTTGTGAAAAATGACTCTTTTCAATCATCCAAATCAGCACATCATGACAGATCTGAAATCAAAGCACTATGCACTTAAAAATTGATATCAATTCAAAAAAAATGGAAAAAATATGAAACCAGTGCCATTGTTTAGAAGACTTTCATGTCTAAAAAGTTCATGTTAAGTGGAGTTTCTGATTATGGCCATAAGGCTTTTGTCTAGAGACTTTCCGATGGAGGATTGCATTACATCTGAGAAAAATAGCAATGTCAAAGACAAATTTTTTGATATATTTCCCCAATTCCAAATGGAACGAAATTTGTAGGGTAGTCTTCTATCATATCAGAGAGATTCCCATAAAATTTTGGGCTTCAAAATCTTAGAAAAAATACATATGATGTACGTCCTAAGTTTGAACCCTAAATCTGGAATTTTCAGATCAGAAAATCACTTTATGAAATTTACAAAAAACATTAAACATCATTGTATATCAATCAAAAATTTATCATTGAATAGCTTAAACAAATTATCATTCATGAAAAATGTTAGACATAGGCATCCTAACATTAACAAGCATGTAATAGAGCATTCATGATTGAGATTTCATGAAAATTAGCCTTTTTCAAGCAAAATTGGCATTTGGGCATTATAACGACCTCTAAATTTGTTTAGAGTACTAACCTTGGGCTCAAATGGAGCGAAACCGTTGATGAAGGGTGATTGGGGGTTGTATCAATTTCCTTTGAATGTGAATCCTCCTTCTCCTCTCTTCTGCTTCTTTTTCTCTTCTCTTTCTCTCTTTTCTTCTTCTCTTTTCTTTCTTTTCTCTTTTCTCTCTCTTTCTTTCTTCCTCTCTCACGTTTTCTCTCTCTCACTCACGTTTCTCTCTCTCACCCACGTTTCCCTCTCTCTCTGGTCTGGAAAAGGATCCCTCCTCTCTCCTATTTATAATTTTTCACTCATTTTCTAGAAGACCCTTCTTTCCTTTTCTTTTTTTTTCTAGAAAATCTTTTTTTCTCTCCATTTTTTCTTCTTTCCTTTCTTTTCTTCCTTCCCACATTTTTTCTTCTTCCTTTCTTTCCTTTTTCTCATTCTTCTTCTAGAAAACCCCTTCTCTCTTTCCTTTCTCTCTTCTTTCCTTTTCTTCTTCATTCTTTTCCTTCCTTTTTTTCTTTTCTCCCTCTCTTTCTTTCACGTTTTCTTTCTAGAAAACGTGAAGGGGAATCTTTTTCCCCCCTTTTTTTTTTTTTTTTTTTATTTCTCCCTCTTTCCTTTTTTCTTCTCAAGATCTTTTTGGATTATCTCAAAACCCTAAATCCCCTTCTCTTTCACGTTTTCTCTCTCCCCTCTTTCCTTTTTCTTCTCAAGATCTTTTTGGATTATCTCAAAACCCTAAATCCCCTTCTCTTTCACGTTTTCTCTCTCCCCTCTTTCATTTTTCTTCTCAAAATCTTTTTGGATTATCTCAAAACCCTAAATCCCCTTATCTTTCACGTTTTCTATCTCCCCTCTTTCATTTTTCTTCTCAAAATCTTTTGGATTATCATTAACATATAATAATATATATTATATACAGATATACACATATATTTTATAACATACATACATACATATATATATATATATATATATATATATATTTGAATGAACTAGGTTCGAAACGGGTTGAGACTGACTTAGGTTGACTGAGTTAAACTGATATGGGTTGAGCTAGGTTGGACCAAAACTGGCTTGAACTGAGTTGACTGGATTAATTGGAATTAACTGGTTTTTCTCTCCTTGTCATTTCATGGGTCATTTCCGTTGTCATCCCGCATGGAATTTTCCGATGGCCTCTATTCCAAATTTTTTGCGTTCATTTTGTAGAACATTAAAAATGAGGAATATATGAACTAGAATCACCTGAATCCGATGTAGAACGGAAAAGATATGCAGCTTTGAAGTTCTGACGATAATTTTGCATGCAAGTTTGCATGGGACCCACTGGTGACTTCTACCCGGGATTTTTTACGTCCACTATGTAGAACATCATGAATGAAGAATAATGGTCTTGGAATCATCTGAATCCGATGTCGGATGATCAAGATATGATGATTTGAAATTCAAACAATCCAACTTAGGATAATTTACATGAAGGCCCCTAGGATTATTTATAATAATTTCATAAACCTCCCTCATATGTATGATCTGACTAAAATGCTCATATCTTCTTCATTTGATATCAGAATTGAGCAATTCTGGTCTCATTTCGAAGATAATTCTATGACCTATGCATCCATGTAAAATTATAACCCATGACCTTGCTGTGGACCCATTGAAAACTTCCTCAAATTCACAGACCCATTGAAAACTTCCTCAAATTCATAGTCAAGAATCCAAACTTTCGATCACCTTCCTTCCTTTTGTTGTCCACACACCAGTAGGACTTTGTTTAGCTGGGATGGCAAAAATGGGGTGCTTACAATACCCATCTTGCAGATTGCCTCCCAATCTAGAGGCGACGAGATGGTCTTCTCCTGGATCTTCTCATCTACCAGGTCAACCCCTAGACGGGTCAGTAGCACTGTAATCATGCGTCCATAGGGTAGATTACCCCTATGACCGGACAATGTAGCACTAATCATAGTCCGCATGATGATGTATGGAAGGCAGACGGGCTGGCGAGTGTATATACTATATATCAGGAACTGGGTCAGCTGAGAAACTCTCTCATAGTGCCCACTCTGCGGGATCAGATTATGATGGATAATCTTGCAGAAGACCCGTGGAGCTGGACGCAAATAACAAGCTCTAATCTGCCATCGATCAGGATGGAGCAACTGATTGTCGATCTCTGCCCTCATCTCCATCTCAACAAACTGGGGCTCTCCAGGCACACAGGACACCATGGGGCCATCATAAGGAATGCCCAACAAGTCGGCTAGCTGCCGATAGTCGAAAGAAATATCTACCCCTTTGACGTTGCTGGTGATGCGCAACTCCTGACCATGCTCAACGTCATTATAATTCCCCACCACCTGGAGATTACAATAGAACTGGCGCACCAAATCTGGACATGTGCACGCATCATAGGTGATGACAGGAAGCCACCCCATGTCACCAAAGGCTCCCTCTACGTTGAACACGGCTAACTCAGCCAAGTTTACCATACGACCACCCTCAACCTTCTTACGGGCAAAGTCAGCATACCGTGCCTCGGCTTCATTAGAACGGAAGCGAAGGGGATCACGAACTCTGGGTACCTTGGTGAGAGCCATGGTATCTGCAAAACAAGAAGGAGAAGAAAAAATAAGGAAATTATGGGATAAAAATCCGAAATTGATTTAATAACGACGTAAGTTAACCATAAAGCCCCATTTCTCACCATATAAGTGGGCATGAGAACCTATGTAGGTTAAAATACATCCTACAACCCACATACAGTAGGAAATTTTAACTGACGAAGCCCAATTTGAAGAAATTCAAGAAAAATAAAAAATGTCGACAAATTAGGGGAAAAAGAGAAAATTTCAAGTTTCTCGATAACCAACCGATGAAACTCAAAAATTTTTTAGGGCTTTCGTTCCTCGAGACACCAATAACAAAAGCCCCCAATAAAAATCAAATTTTTACGATTGGAAAAAGTTTAATTTGGAAAATACAAGTTAAATGTGCGAAAACCTAGAAATGGAAACCTAAAAACAGGTAAAAATGGGAAGACGTACCAATATGCATGACGTGGACGTCGAAACCCGGAGTCAAACAGATCAAAAATGGTGGAGTAGCACCGTAGCAAATCAGAGAGGAGAGACGAGTCAAAATGGAGGAGAAATAGTGAGAAATGACCCAGAATCGGATCTTAAAAATCTGATTTTTGGTCCGAGGGTCGGACAATTCGACTAGAACCATCGACCCTCGAATCGACCCTCCCATCGACCCTCGGCTCTCGAAAACCTGACAGAAAACTAAGGGTCGGAACTGAGGGTCGGACACCCATCGACCCTCGCATCGACCCTTAGCTCTAGGGAATCTGACAGAAAATCAAGGGTCAGAACTGAGGGTCGGACACCCATCGACCCTCGCATTGACCCTTAGCTCTCGGGAAGAATAGGTCATTCCCAGGGTCGGATACCAAGGGTCGGACATACCATCGACCCTCACCATCGACCCTTCACAGAAAAGACAGTATTTTTTTATATATATGAGCTAGAATTGGAATTGATTATCGGTTAGCATGCCTACATGGAATATGAATGACTTTTCACCTATTTTAATGATTTCCAGGCACTACCAATCACAGAAAAGAATTATGCTTGGATGTAGGGTGACCCCACAGACCCGAAATGCAGTCCCACCACCACCACCTGTGGAGGAGACTAGTTAAGAGAATAATTATGCATCGGGTAATCCAGAATAGGCAAACCCTACAAATTTGCCACCTCCACCACCAGAGCTAGCAACAGTGGTAATGAATCTGGCACATCAGCTGCAGCAGATGCAACACGCACAGGCTCGGATGCAGGTTGCCATGGGAATTATGTTTCAAGCCACTCAGGCTGCACCCATGCACACAGGACAAGCCAGTGCAGCACCGGTGGGTAACCACCCAGCTCATCAGACACCTCCACAACCTGCTGCACAGATTTCAGTACAGGTTTCAAAAGCAGCTCAGGGTGATTACCAGTATCCACACCATATGTTTGGGGCAAACCCCCAAAACTAGTTGGACCACTCCCGACTAGTGGAGAGATTTTTGAAGTTAAAACCCAGAGAATTCAACGGCAAACCGTCTGATCCGTTGTGGCCAGCCCACAGGAAAGACGAGATGGAGACAAATTTCCTCATGATGACTATCACAGAGGAAGAGAAAGTATTATGCGCCACCTTCATGCTCAAGGGCGACGCACATCATTGGTGGAAAATCACGAAGGCATATCTACTGACCAAGCATGCCCTACTAACATGGGCTATATATAAAGAAGCCTTCTTTGAGAAACATTTTCCACGGAGCTTCAGAGATTCGATGGAGAAGGAGTTCCTGAGTCTTTATCAGGGACAGATGTCAGTGGATGAGTACCAACAGCTTTATGAAGAGCTGTTTTTCTTCGCACCACTGAGTATGCAAGAAGAAGAAACCAAAACCCGTAGGTTTGTCACGGGACTGAGAGGAAACATCAGAGAACATGTTCTGGGCTTAGAAAAGAGAATTTATAATGAAGCTTTCCACATTGCTCGAGTTATAGAATCGAGCCAGAAGGAGAGTTATTTTACTCAAAACAGAGGCATCAAAAGGCCAGCCGGAAATTCTTACAACGGAGGCAATAACAAGACATATAAGCCTTTCGATCCTCAGAATTTTACTGCTGCAACCAAGACTACTCCAGCAGCTCAACCTCAGCCAAAGCCAAATTCTGAAGTCCTAAAGTGTTTTAACTGCAACCAACCCAGACATATGGCAAAGGAGTGCCCAAAGCCCAAGAAGCAGTTACATCAGGGACGGGTATATGCTGTTACATCCAAGGATGCGGCCGCATCACCCGATGTGGACACAGGTATTACTGAAACTTTTAAAGTTATAATTACATTGAATGAGCATGTAGACTAAGTAAAGATAAATCACAGGTATTGTACCTATAAATGGCGTACCCGCCAGAGTACTCTTCGATTCCGGAGCTACTCATTCATTTATATCTGTGTCCTTTGAAAGAAGACGAAATTACCCATCAAAACGTTAGACTACAAATTACTTGTACGGTCACCGATGGGGTTAGAAGTGGAACTAGAGAAAGGTTATGGACCATGTCCAGTTCTCATTGGAGAGAAGACTTTAGGTGCAACCTTGATACAACTTGAGATGGCAGACTTTGATGTCATCTTGGGAATCGACTGGTTAGCTCGGCATTCTGCAAAACTATTATGCGCCGAAAAGAAGCTAACGATCAAAGACAAAGAAGGGGTAGAACTAAGTTTTTCAGGAACCAAACTTCCCCGAAGACGCAAGCTCATACTATCAGCACTAAAGGCTAAGAAGTGCCTTGAGAAGGGGGCAATCGGGTATCTAGTATCCGTGGTCGACCTAACCAAGGACGCACCACGAATGGAAGATATTGACGTTGTGTGGGACTATCCTGACGTATTTCCGAAGGAACTACCCGGATTACCACCCGACCGAGCCACAGAGTTTGTGATAGACCTTATACTTGGAGCCGCACCCGTATCAAAAGCACCCTATAGAATGGATCCTACAGAACTGAAGGAACTGAAGGAACTGAAGGTGCAACTACAAGAACTACTAGACAAGGGTTATATTCGACCCAATATATCCCCATGTGGGGCACCGATGTTGTTCGTAAAGAAGAAGGATGGTAGCGTTTGATTATGCATTGACTATCGGGAGTTGAATAAACTGACAATCAAGAATCGATATCCACTACCTCGCACCGATGACTTCTTCGATCAGTTACAAGGAGCAAGAGTATTTTCTAAGATCGATCTTCGATCAGGCTATCATCAGCTGAAGATTAAAGAAGGTGATATTCCAAAGATAGCATTCAGGACCAGATATGGACATTATGAATTTTTGGTTGTCTTTCGTATTAACTAATGCACCGACAATGTTCATGGAACTTATGAACCCAGTTTTCCACGATATGTTGGATACGTCGGTTATATTATTTATTGATGACATATTGGTATACTCCAAGGACAAGGAAACCCATATCAAGAACCTAAACGCAGCCCAACAGCGTTTAAGGAAAGAGAAGTTATATGCCAAATTTTCAAAGTGCGAGTTTTGGCTAAGTGAAGTCGCATTTCTAGGCCATGTAGTATCCGCTGAAGGAATCAAAGTAGACCCTAGCAAGATCGAGGCTATTGTGAAGTGGGAAGCACTAAAGAGCGTTTCAGAAATTAGAAGTTTTCTGGGGCTAGCTGGTTATTATCGGATATTCGTAGAAGACTATTCTCGGATTGCCGTACCTCTCACCAGTTTGACTAGGAAAGGTGAAAAGATTGTGTGGACTGACAAATGTGAGAAGAGTTTCCAAACACTGACGACCAGATTGATATCCGCCCCGATTTTGACTATTCCCGTTCCAGGACAGACATTTACTTTATACACTGATGCGTCAGGACTGGGACTAGGATGTGTGCTTATGCAAGGAGAGCAAGTAATTGCTTATGCTTCAAGACAGTTAAAGGTACATGAGAAAAATTATCCCACTCATGATCTGGAGCTAGCGGCAGTAGTACATGCTGTCGAGATATGGAGACATTATCTATACGGAGAGAAATTTCAGATTAAGTCGGACCATAAAAGTCTTACTTATTTATTTAATCAGAAGGAGTTGAATATGAGACAAAGAAGATGGCTGGGACTATTGAAAGACTATGATTGTAATATCCAGTATCATCCGAGAAAAGCAAATGTAATAGCGGATGCGTTAAGCAGAAAAGCAATGATAAAATCGCAAGGAGAAGTTAGCACAACTGCAGCAACGTGTACTACCGGAATGGTATTTAATCCCGGCAATGAGCAGTATGTGATAGATACAACGGATGAATCAGCCGACCAAGGGTTTATTCATCAGTTTTCAAATATGTTCGCGGCATTGAAGATTATACCGGATATAGTGGACGAAGTGAAGACAGCTATCAAAGCAGATCCTTATCTGAGAATAGTACAAGAAGATATCAAGAAAGGTAGGACCAACCCTGAGTTCACCTTGGATGACGAGAAAGTACTGAAATACAAAGGAAGAATATGTGTACCTGAAATAGAAAGTATGGACATTAGACACCGACTGATGAAAGAAGCCCATACCACCATCTATTCGATACATCCTGGAAGTACAAAAATGTATCATGATCTGAAGAAAACTATATTGGTGGAGGGGAATGAAAGCAGATGTAGCCAAGTTCGTGTCTCAATGCCTAAATTGTCAGAAAGTAAAGGTTGAACGACAAAAACCCGCAGGACTGTTGCAGCCATTACCGGAACCAGCATGGAAATGGGACTGCATCACTATGGATTTCATCACGGGACTACCATTGACTCCTCGAGTAGTTGACGCAGTTTGGGTGATTGTGGACCGTCAGACTAAAACAGCTCGCTTCATACCTATACGACCTCATTATATACTGGAAAGGTTAGCGAAGCTGTATGTGGATAACATTGTTCGATTACATGGTGTTCCAGAAAGCATTGTGTCCGATAGCGATCCACGATTTACTTCCATGTTTTGGGAGGGATTGCAAAAGGCTATGGGTACAACGTTAAAGTTCAGTATTGCATTCCACCCACAGACAGATGGACAGTCGAAGCGTATAATCCAGATTCTAGAAGATATGCTACGAGCATGTGTGATTGATTTTAAAGGATCATGGGACGAAGAGTTGCCATTGATCGAGTTCGCTTATAACAATAGCTATCAGGCTACTATACAGATGTCACCTTATGAAGCACTGTATGGCAGGAAGTGTTGAACTCCTTTGTTTTGGAATGAAGTTAGAGAACATAGTATTGTTGGACCGGAATTTCTTGAAGAGACTTGTCGAGTGGTCGACGTTATCAAGGAAAGAGTGAGAATGGCTCCGAACCGTCAGAAGCAATATGCCGATACTCGACGAAGAGATCTAGAGTTCGCTGTAGGTGATAAAGTATTTTTTAAGGTATCGCCTATGCGAGGATTGAAGAGGTTCGGACAGAAAGGGAAACTAACTCCAAGATATGTCGGACCATATGAAATTCTAGCTAAGCGTGGAAAAGTGGCTTATCAGTTAGCACTACCACCATCTATGTCAAGTATGCATGACGTATTTCACATTTCCCTATTGAAGAAGTATGTCAAAGACCCAACGCATGTTTTGACAGTTGATTTGCTGGAATTAACTGATGATATGATAGTTGAAGTAACACCAACAGAAATCACTGGTCGAAAGGTTCAACGTCTACGCAACAGAGATATCTACTATGTTAAGGTCACATGAAAAAGTAGAGACATAGAAGAGATTACATGGGAAGAAGATAATGCTATGCGAAAGCAATACCCTCATTTATTTAATTCAGAAGGTACGTACAATTTCGAGGATGAAATTTTTATAAGTTGAGGGGAGTTGTAAGACCCATGACAATCTAACCCGGTCTTCCCACTTTGAACCAGGTTTATCCATTATGGTCGAGTCAAATGGACCAAGGGCGTGAAGGAGATCGAGATCCCAGGTATCAAATCGACCCAAAAATACTTAATTGGAAGGGAGGGTCGCATACCCAACTAAGCAGGGTCAGACCTCCCAAAGAAGAAAGTCAGACCCTCAATTTTGAAGGGAGGGTCGGACATCCTGAGCCTTAGGGTCGACGGGATCATCGACCCTCCAATCGACCCTCGGATTCTGCCGAAATAGAAATTAGGAAAATTTCTTAATTTTCGATTGGATTCTTTCCTAATCTTAAAGGGACTTATTTTAGGATGTTCCTAGTCTATTTAAAGGATGTCCCTAAGCCACTTTCACTTCTTTCACAACCCTAATCGAATTGAGAGAAATAGAGGAGAAGGAAAGAGGAAGAAGAAAGGGAATGAAGAGAAATTAAGCCAAAAGAGAAGAGTTGCAGAGAAAGATTATTCTTCTCAGGTATGGATACTAATTCCATGAGTTTCTACAGACCTTAGGTTAGTTAATGTTGAGAGTGTGATCTCGGAGAAACCCAAACCATTAATCTATGGTTAGGTTTTCATGGAAAACCATAGGAAAACGCATGAAAGCTATCTAGGTGGGTTGTACATGGTTTCAGACCATGGAATGAATGTAGAATGGAATGTAGGAGCAAGCCATAGGATCCCAAGCACGAAGAATGGATTAAAAGAGAGAACTGGACCAAAGTGCATCGAGGGTCGCACCAAGGGTCGATGACCATCCGACCCTAGGTGTTCCTGACCATCGACCCTCAGTGTTCGGGAAGTTCAGAGTTAAGGGAGGGTCGCACCCAGGGTCGATCCTGACTCCGACCCTACCTCCGACCCTCAGTTAACAAAATGGTTTTTAATTCCGAATAAATTTTAATTAAATTCTATTGACTTTGTTAGGTCTTCTAGCAATATAATAACAATATAAAGGTGATTATAAAGCTTGGAAAAGTATCTATTAGCAAGCTATGGTGAGGAACCAGAACTCCAAACTAAATTGGTTAATAACAAAAACTGTTTTCTATTTCTTGAGTCCTATGCTATGCGTGATTCTATGCGAATATGTTTGTAATGTGCATATAGCATGCCATCCAATATTTCTATTACTTGTTCATGCATATTTACTTTATTGTTGATAACATGATGATGATGATGGTGATGATGATAGGAATAGGCATGTGCTTGTATGCGTGTGGTTGTTGTACTTGATGCGAGCGAGTATCAGGGGAGGTGTGATGAGAATGATAGTAAATGTTAACCTTTGGCGGGTCTCAGCACTTTAGCTCTATCTCTAACTCAAGTCTTGTGCATTAGCATCATCGTATCGCCATTACTTTAGCAGAACTATTATGTCGTAGAGTATAAGGGGAGGTGGTATCGGTCCTTATAGTCTCTGACTCTATCGGGGGGCCTTAGGTCTATCTCTGTGGACATTCTGAGGGATGCTGGGGTGAGGCCTTGGATACACTGTTTGGCATTAGGATTGCTTAGTTGCGAGCCCAGTTTGCAGCCCTCGCCAACAGGGGCTTACGTGTTGGTATAACACTATATAGCAATAAACGTAACCTTTGTTATATAATGTTCATGATTGGGTGCATGTAAGTTGACGATAAACGTGATCTTCGGGTAACGTCACACACTCATGTATAGAGGCGGGGTCAATAAACGCGACCTTTGACTACCTAAACTTTTCTATTGCATACTGCAAACATTAAACTGGAACAAAGATATAAATTGATTTGCACGCATATGTATTGTTGCATTGTTTTGGCTACTCACTGAGCCGTGATGTGTGCTCACCCCTCGACGTCGAATATTTTTAGTTGATGATGTAGGTTATACCGTCGATGACTACATGAACGCGTCTGCGTACGGGAACATGGCAACAATGGAAGCTGGAGCTGAAGAGGATACACATGACTCCTCTTGCGTGGGCAACTCATGTGTATTTGATTAGATATTTTATAGGTTTCTTTATTAAATTATTAAGGCTTGTATTTGGTATTTAAATATTTATGTCTCAGTTGAAAACAGAATAATTTGCTATAAAATTATCGATATCATCTTAGTTTCGCAGTTCATGTTATTATAAGACTTCCGCTATTGTGTATTTACTCTGATTATGATTACGGATGTGTGTAAGTTTGGATAACGCAGGGATAGCCTATTTGAGATCCTGGTTGAACCGTTGGTTTATTAGCAGTTCATCACACCATTCTGAGATGTGCGGAATTGGGGTGTGACATGTACTTTCAAATTTTGAGGACGAAATTTCTTTTAAGGGTGGTGGAGTTGTACGATCTGCACGCCACAAACCCGGCCTAACCTTATATTTTGTGTCGGGACCCGTCTACATATCATGGTCGAGCCAAGTGGACCAAGTGTGTGAAGAAAAACCAAGACCCAACATGAAAATTTACTCAAAAACAGTCAAAATGGGGGCAAGGTCGTAGGTTCTAACAGGTAGGTCCGACCCCCCCATCGACCCTCCCATCGACCCATGACCAGGGGTCGCAGGGGGTCTATGAATTGCCCGACCCTCCCATCGACCCTCCCATCGACCCTCGGTATTCGAGAAAAACAACACGAACCAAAAATTAGGAATCCTTCCTAATTTTAATTGGAGCCTTTCCTAAACTCAATGGGACTTATTTTGGGAGGTTTCACTCTATAAATAGGACGTCCCTAAGCCTCTTTCACTCCTTTTTACAATCCCAATTGGATTGAGAGAAAGAGAAGAGAAAGAAGAGAAGGATAGAAGGAATACTTAAAGAAAAGGCTAAGGAAGAAGAAGAAGTTCAGAGATATCTTAGAAATTCAGACTACAGAAGGTATGAACCTTAATCCCCATTTGAATTGAAAGCTTAGAATAGATTATTATGAAGTTAGATCTCGAAGAAACCCAAACCATCAACCCATGGTTAGGTTTCCATGGAAAACCATGGGAGAATATATAAAAGCTATATAGGTGGATGATTCATGGTTCTAGACCATGGAATGTATGTTGAATGGACTGTGGGAGCAAGCCATAGGACCCCAAACACGAAGAATGGACTAAAAGGAGGAAAATTGAGCAAAACCCATAGGGGGTCGTACAGAGGTTCGATGACCATCCGACCCTATGTGACCCTGAGTATCGACCCCCAGGGTTCTGGAAGTCCAGATTAGGGGAGGGTCGCACCAAGGGTCGGTCATAACTCAGACCCTACCTCCGACCCTCAGCTAACATAATGGTTTTAAAAATTAGAATAAATTCCAATTAAATTTTATCGACTTTGTTAGGTCTTCTAGCAATATAATAACATTATAAAGGTGATTCTAAAGCTTGGAAGAGGATCTATTAACAAGCTATGGTGAGGAAACAAGACCTACATTAACTGAATAATAACAAACTACTTTTATTTTCTTGAGTCCAATGCCATGCTTGATTCTATGCAAATATGCTTGTAATGTGCATTCAACATGTCATCCCATATTCCTGCTATTATTGTTCATGCATATTTAATTTTGTTTACTGATAACATGATGATGATGATTGATGCTAGGAATAGGCATGTGAATGTTTGTGTGTGCTTAGTGTGCTTGATGCGAGTACGGCATCAGAGGAAGTGTTAGGCGGTGTTTGATCCGGGCACTTTAGCTCTATCTCTGACTCAAGTCTTGTGCATTAGCATCGTCGTATCACCGTTACCTTAGCAGAACTATTGCAGCGTTGAGCATCAAGGAGGGTCTCGGTCCTTGAGTCCTATACTCTACTGGGAGGCCTTAGCTCTATCTCTACGGGTGCCATGAGGGATGCTGGGGTGAGGCCTTGGATACATTGTTTCACATTAGGATTGGTTAGTAGCGAGCCCCATTTGCAGCCCTAGCCATCAGGGGTTTATTTGTTGGTATGGAGTTGTGCAGCGATAAACGTGACCTTCATGTACAATGTCCATTGTGGGTGCTGTGGGTGACGGTGAGAGTTCGTCGGGCGTATCCACACTCTCGTGCATAGAGGTGCGGCGGCCACCTATCTTTTATATAGCACAGTGCAAACGTTAAACCAGACCAAAGATATGAATTGAATCGCACGCATATGTATTATTACATTGTTTTGTTTACTCACTGAGCTCAAGTTGGAGAGCTGACCCTCGTGCACACAAATCTTTTAGTTTCTGATGTTGCAGGTATTATGATTGATGATTATGTCAACACGCCATTATGAGCAAGCTATGGAGGAGGAACGTGATTCGTTAAGCGAGCATTTCAACGATGGATACGTTTAGTGTTTAGTTTTCGTATTTGAATATTGTAATATGTATTAAGTTTTGTTTTGGTTACTTGGAAATAAATGGAATATTAATTATTTATCATGAATAGAGCTTAGTTCATTATCTGTAAGCCTTCTGCTATTTACTTTATTACCTCTGATTATTGTGGAATGTGTTTTGGTTTATCATATGTAGGATAGCCTGAGTGAGATCCTGGTTGAACTGTTGGTTTATTGACGGTTCATCATATCATTCTGGTTAGTCCAGAATTGGGATGTGATAGATAGGATAAATGAAAAGAAAGTTTTCAGACTCTAAAGCAGAAGCTTGTCTCTGCCCCAGTTTTAACCATTCCATCTAAAAAAGGGGATATATTTATGGTCTATACAGATGCTTCAAATATGGACCTGGTTGTGTACTCATGAAGGATGATTATGTTGTAGCTTATGCTTCAAGGCAACTAAAGGTGCATGAAAAGAATTTTAACCATTCCATCTGAAAAAGGGGGTAGATTTATGGTCTATATAGATGCTTCAAAGTATGGACTTAGTTGTGTACTCATGTAGGATGATTATGTTGTAGCTTATGCTTCAAGGCAAGTAAAGTTGTATGAAAAGATTTATCCCACCCATGATCTGGAGCTTGCAGCAATCGTCTTCACCTTGAAGATATGGTAGCATTACCTATTTGGGGAGACGTTCTGTATAATGTTAGATCACAAGATTCTGACTCACTTATTCAATCAAAAGGAACTAAATATGAGGCAACAAAGGTGATTGAGCTACTAAAGGATTATGATTGCATCATTAAGTACCACCCTGGCAAGGCCAATGTGGTAACTGATGCTCTCAGTTGGAAGGCTATGGTTTTTGTAGATGGGGAAACCTATGAGACAGGGAAGCATAAGGAAGGGTGCAGTATGGCCCATGAACCTCCTTCTAAGATTAAACACTCTACCACTGATGATGTTGTATCGGAGTGGGTTGAGGCGACAGTGGCACTACTCGGTACATTGACTATTTGGCCTACCCTGCTTGATGTGATCAAAGATGTTATTGATAGTGATGTTCATTCGAAGACTCTCAAGCATGATCTTGAGAAAGGAAACCCAAACTTCTCTATGGACAGTATAGGGTTGGTAGGATACAGAGGAAGGACACGTGTACCAGAGTCTTCCCAATCATTGAAAGAAACCATCATGATGGAGGCACATTCCTCTCATTTCTTAGTGCACCCTGGCAGTACCAAAATATTCTAGGATTTAAAGAAAAACTATTGGGGGAGAGGTATGAAAGCTGATGCGGTAAGTTTTGCGTACAAGTGTCTGACTTGTCAGCAAGTGAAGGTAGATAGAACAAGACCAGCAGGGTTACTTCAGCCATTACCTATGCCAGAGTGGAAGTGGGATCATATCACCATGGATTTTGTGACAGGATTTCCCTTGTCACCAAACAATGTAGATGCGATTTGGGTAATCATCGATCGACTCACAAAGGTAGCACATTTTGTAGCTATTAGGCCAACATACATGTTAGACAGGTTGGCCAAGCTATATGTTGACAACATTGTGAGATTACATGGTGTGCCGGTGAGCATTGTGGCGAATAGGGATCCGAGGTTTACATCCAAGATTTGGGACGGTCTATAGAAGGCCATGGGAACACAATTAAATTTTAGTACTGCATTCCATCCAGGGACCAATGGACAATCTGAGCGCATGGTACAGATTCTGGAGGATATGCTCTGAGCATGTGCTTTAGATTTCAAAGGTAGCTAGGACAAGTATTTATCTTTGATAAAGTTCACCTACAACAATAGCTTCCAGGCTACTCTTCGCACTGTTCCTTATGAGGTACTATATGGTAGGCAATGTAGGACTTTGTTGTGTTGGAATGATGTAGGGGAGTGAAGAATAATGGGGCCTGATATTATCCAAGACACTTATGACAAGGTGGATCTGATCAGGAAGAGAATTAAGGCAGCTCAAAGTAGACAGAAGAGTTACGATAATGGGCGGCGTAAAGACTTGGAGTTTCAAGTTGGTGACAAGGTTTTCCTCAGAGTGTCGCCCATCGTGGTATTCAACGGTTTGGCAAGAAAGTGAAACTGAGGAGAAGCGGTAAAGTGGCATATTACTTAGCCTTACCTCCCACACTATCGAAAGTTCATGATATACTCCACATTTTACTTCTGAAGAAGTACATTCATGATCCATCCCATATCTTGAGTGTGGAAGTCCCTCAGATTGATAGAGACCTATCTTGCACCATGGAGCCGATGGCGATTTTGGACAGAAAAGTATAGCAGTTGCGGAACCATACTATCCCCTATGTGAAGGTTCATTGACATAGTTATGCTATTGAAGGAGCCACTTGGGAAAGTGAATATGTTAGGCGGCATAAGTATCCACATTTATTTGAAGACTCAGGTACACCTTAATTTCAGGGGCAAAAATCTTATAAATTTGTGAGACTTCCACCTGAAATCCCATTACTAACCCGGATTACTCCTATGCTAGGTCTCAACCCGACAATAAATAGGGCACCTAATGCGAACCATATGGTGGTATTTGGACCATAGGTTAGTCTTCCCTATGTATAGTGGGTATTGAATGGTGCTATAATAAACCTTGGGTGAAGGAGATATGCACCCCATAGTATTTTGTCCAAAGTGTTACCTGATAAAATGTGTTTTGGCCGAACTGGCAGTATGTAACAGTATAACGTTCACCTGGTTGAGTTCAACCGGTTGAAATTGAACCAATCACACTCTCTCTCTCAATGATTTCTTATAAAAGGGAATCATAGCCCTCATTTTCACTCTTCTTGCACCATGGATCTTTGGGAGAGGTTAGAGGAGAAGAGAAGAGAAGAAGTAGAAGAGGAGAGCTTGAGCTCAAGAAACTCAAACCCTAGCCATCTCTATGGAGGTAAGTATTCTTGATCTTCCTCCTTCTCCTTTGTGTAGTGGCTAGTAACCATGGTCGTTGAGCACCATTAATGGTGACCACCATTAATGATCTATAGGATCTAGGTTGGTTTTCTCCCACTCCTTAAGGAGTTAATGCGGTAGAGTTACCCTCCTTCCTCTCTTCCTTGGGGAAATGAATGCAAAAATGCTTGGTGGTTAGAGCTCCATTAATGGAGATCACATTATGACCTAGAAAACCTAGGGTTTATTCACCAACTCCATTAAGGGAACTATTGGAGCCATAAATGTCTCCCATTGTGAATATTAATGGTGGGAATGAGTTCCCCACCAACCAAAATGGAAATAATGAAGTGGAAACCAAGTTTCCCAAACTTGTAAACCTTGCTCCATTCATGTCCTAGTTCTGGTTCTGAAACGTTAGCATGTATCGGCCGGATGATCATGTTCATTCTTTTAGTTAGCCGAGACCATAGTATTTCCAAGGCAAAGGCCTTGGCTAATTGATAATGAACTAATCGGAGTATCAAACCAGAGGGATGTATCTCCATAATAGTCCCAACCCTTCGACCAGTAACCAGAAAATCCACTTGGTTTGGATTTCCAGTTAGGTTTAGTAGTTAAGCAGCGTGAATGCCGGATGAATGATCACCAGACAATGTTTCTGATAATGATACTAGAAGTTTAGGATTTATAACATCATAGGAAATGGATGATCAACCAGATGGTCAAGCGTCTGTGCCTTCTTCTGATGCTATGCATTGTAAAATACTCTAAGAGTTTACCGGTAGAACCCTCTACCTGTCACACCCCAATTACACCAACCAGAATGGTGTGATGAACCGTCAATAAACCAACGGTTCAACCAGGATCTTGTATAGGCTATCCCACGTTGTTAAACCAAAACACACTCCACATTAATCAGAGGTAATAAAGTAAATAGCGGAAGGCTTACAGATAATGAACTGAGGTCTAATCATGAAAAATAATTAATATTTCATTTATCTCCAAGTTACCAAAATATAATTTAATATAAATTACAATATCCAAATATGGAAATTAAACACTAAGCGTATCCATAGTTGAAACGCTAGCTTGACGAATCACAATAGTTTTCCATAGCTTGCTCATCATAGTCGCCACCCGTTTACATGTTGGCTTGTTGACATAATCTTCAACCGTAATACCTGCAACATCAAAAACTAAAAGAGTTGTGCGCACGAGCGTCAGCTCTCCAACTTGAGCTTAGTGAGAAAACAAAACAATGCAACAAACATATGCATGCATTCAATTCATATCTGTGGTCTGGTATATAAGTTTGCAATGCGCTATAGAAATATTCGGTAGCCGCCTCAACTCTATACACTAGTGTGTGAAGCCGCCCAATGAAAATGGCACTGTCATCCCACATGCACCCACCATGGACAATACACACCCCATGAAAATGGTATGGTTGTACCGGTTGAACATACCAACATGTAAGCCCCTGCTGGCGAGGGCTTGCAAACTGGACTCGTAAATAACCAATCCTAATGTTAAACAGTGTATCCAAAGCCTCACCCAGAATCCCTCAATACATCGAAAGAGATAGAGCTAAGGCCCCCCAGCAGAGTCAAATACTACACGATCCGAGACCACCGCCCCTGATACCCTATGACGTAATAGTTCTGCCAAGGTAATGGCGATACGACGACGTCAGTGGACATGACTTAAGTAGAACCATGGCACAATATACACCCCATGAAAATGGCATGGCTGTACCATTTGATACCATCCCCTACCCGCACCATATACACTAACCACACACATACATTCACATGCCTATTCTTAGCATCATCGTTATCATCATGTTACAAATAAATATAGTTAAATATGCATAAACAGTAATAGCAGGAATATTGGATGACATATTGAATGCACATACAAACATACACGCATAGAATCAGTCATGGTATTGGACTCAAGAAATAAAAACAATTTATTATTACCCAATTAGTTTAGGTCTTGTTCCCTCACCTTTGCTTGAGTGTAGATATTCTTTCAAGCTTTAAGAATCACTTTTATATCAATAAAAAAACCTAACAAGTCGATAGATTTTAGTTAGAAGTCATTCCGATAATTTTAGGCTTGTCTTTAAGCATGGGTCGCAGGACGGGTCGCAAGTAGGGTCGTAAGTTTCTACGACCCCCAGGGGTAGGGTCAATGCCAGGGTCGGATGTTTCATCGACCCTGGGTGCGACCACCCCATCCCTGGACTTCCCGAATGTTGGGGGTCGAACCTGTGGTCTGGTATGGTCAATTCCCAATCGACACCGCATGTGACCCCCCGTGGTTTGAGTCGACTTTTCCATTCCACAGTCCATTCTTTCATGTTTGGGACTTTTTGCTTACTTTTATAGTCCTCCATTCTATGATTGTTCAATGGCTCAAAACTCCAAGTTACTCACTTTTCATAGTTTTCCATGATTTACATTGGAATTCATCCATGGATGGATGGTATTAGGGTTTCTCCTAACCTTACTTATAATCTATTATAAGCTTTCAATTCAGATAGGGATTGAGGTTCATACCTTCTGATGTCTGAGTTTCAACGATATCTCTAAACTTCTTCTTCTTCCTTAGCCTTTTCTTCATGTTTTCCTTCTCTTCTTCTCTTCCTTCTCTTCTCTTTCTCCCACTTTCAATTAGGGTTCTAAAAGGAGTGAAAAAGGCTTAGGGATGTCTTATTTATATAGGGAAAACCACCAAAAATACGTCCTATTGAGTTTAGGAATTCGAAATTAGGAAAGTTTCCTAATTTCTGGTTCGTGCTGTTTTTTGCTGTTTTTCGGGGGTCGATGCTAGGGGGTCGATGGGGATGTCAGACAATCCGAGACCCCTGCGACCCCCCTGACCAAAAGTCAGGGTTGGACTCCTTTTGAGGTGGGGGTCGACCCTGCCTGTTTGGGCATGCGACCCCACCCTCATTTTGACTATTTTTTAGTACAATTTCATATTGGGTCTTGGTTTTCTTCACACACTTGGTCCACTTGCCTCGACCATGATATGTAAACTGGTCACGACACCAAATGTATGGTTAGACCATATTTGTGGCGTGCGGGTCTTACAACTCCACCACCTATAAAAGAAATTTCATCCTCGAAATTTGAATGTACGGATCTTATAACTCCCCCCTCCTTAAAATAAATTTTGTCCTCTTGAATTTACTTCGGAGTCAATAGGTGGGAATTCTGTTTCCGCATTGCATCTTCTTTCTCCCATGTAATCTTCTCCATGTCTTGTCTTCGCCAGATTATCTTTATATAATAATTATCCCCATTTTTGAGATGTTGTACCTTCCAACTAGTGAACTAGGCTGGTACCACTTCAATAGTTAAATCTTCTATCTAATCCAGTGGATCAGTGGTCAATACCTTTGATATGGATCTCCAATGTACTTCTTCAATAGAGACACGTGAAATACGTCATTCACACTAGACATGGACAACGGCAACGCTAGTTGATATACAACTTTTCTACATCTCTCCAAATTTTATGAGGTCCAAAACATATATCGGATACAACTTTCCCTTCTCATTGAATTATTTTTAATCCGTGCATAAGTGATATCTTCAAGAACACTTTGTCACTTATGGTGAACTCGAGGTCTTGGTGTCTCTTCTGACAACTTGAGCTATCCTGGACCTTTTCTTTGATCTTGTCTGCCACTCGATAGGTTTCTTCAATAGGCTCAGGTCATAAAACTCTTTATTCATCAACTTCATTCCAAAACAAAAGAATTTGACATTACTACCGTACCATGCCTTATAGGTGACATCTATGTAGTAGCTTGGTAGCAAATTCAATCCACATATAGCTTAGTTAGCCGCTCCAAAGCATACCGTGGTCGTATGGCAATGGAATGAGCTATCTTCATAAGACGATCAACAATCACCCAAACTGCGTCAACCGTTCTTGGAGTCAGTGGCAAATCAGTGATACAGTTCATTGTAAGGCAGTTTCATTTCCAGACTGGCTTCAATAGTGGTTATGGCAAGCCATGTTGGTCTTTATCATTCAACCTTTACTTGCTGATAATTCAGACAATGAAACATGCATCTAGCCACAACTACTTTCATTCCCTTCTACCAAAATAATCTCTTCATGTTTTGGTATATATTATACTCCTAGAATGTATCCAATATGGAATAGAATGGGCTTTTAACCTTATCTTATATCTTATGATCAGTATTTTTCACTTCGGTATACATAATCATCCTCTGCATCATAGGACCTTTTTCACATTCGGAGTAAGTCAGGGTTTGGTTTGCCTTTCTCTAAATCTGCTTACACCGTTCTTATATACAGATCTAACAAAATTGCTACTTTTACTTCGTCCATCAATTCAGAGATGATCTTTAATGCCACAAGCGCAGTCGATGAACTATTGCTCCATAAGTTCATCTATAAATTCTCGCTCAATTGGATCATCACGAGTTTCTATTATATGTTATTCTCCTTCCAAATCTGAATTTGTTGCTGTGAAACATAAGACAACATCTATACTGGTTCCTTCCTCGGACTTCATAATTCTCTTTTTGCTCAAGGCCTTAGCTACTACCTTAGCCTTGCTCGGATAACACTGTATATCACAGGCTTAATCCTTGAGCAATTCCAGTCATTTTCATATCTTTATGTTCAACTCTTTCTAATGAAGAGATAAGTAAAAATCTTGTAATCCGATTTAATTTGAAGTTCTTCTCTATATAGGTAATGTCTCGAAGTCTTCATTGCATAACTCATCACTGGTACTTCCAAGTCATGAGTGGGGTAACTCTTCTCATGCTCCTTCAGTTTTCTTAAAGCATATACAATTGCTTATTTACCTTGCATCAACCCACATCCTAGATTCAATCAGAAAGCTTCAATGTTTAGGGTAAACGGTTTCCCTGGTGTTTGAATGATAAAGATGGGAGTTGATATCAACCTTACTTTAGAATCTGGAAACATTTTTCACACTTGTCAGTCCAATTAAACTTCTCTCCCTTCCTGGTTAGCTTTGTAGGAGGTATTGCGATCCTAGAGTAGTCCTCTATGAATCGTTTGTAATAACGAGCTAAACCCAAGAAACTTCTGATCTTCGCAATATTCCTTAGGTGTTTCTCACCATATGATTACTTTTTCTTAATAGGGTTCACTTTAATCACTTTTTATGATGCTATGTGATCTAAGCAGATCACATTGTTTAATCGAGTATCATATTTCTTGGACTTGGCATAAATCTTTTCTCCTTTCAGCTGTTGTGAAGCTGTTCTAAAATCCATTGTATGGGTTGCTTCATTCTTAGAATAAACCAAAATATCATCTATGAAAACTATGACCGACGTGTCCAACATATCATGAAACACCCAGTTCATCAGCTCCATAAAAGATGTAGGGGTATTGGTTAATCCAAACGTCAACATCGAGAGCTCATAATGTCCAATCTCGATTCTAAAGGTATCTTCGAGATATCGCTGTCCAAATTCTTCACCTGTTGATACCTTGAAGATCAATCTTAGAAATTTTATTTTCTCTTTGCAACTGTTTAAACAAGTTATCGATCCGAGGTGATAGATCTCGATTCTTGATCGTGAGCTTGTTCGATAGTCTATATGCAGACAACACTATCATCCTTCTTCTTCACGACTTACATAGGCACTCCCCGTGATGCAATACTTACCCTATTAGGACGTTAGTCTAATAACTCTTGTAGTTGAGTCTTAGTTCCTTCAATTCTATAAGAGCTATTCATAGGTGCCTTTGACATAAGTATCGTCCTTGTTAACAAGTCGATGATGAATTCGGTCATATGATCAGATGGTAACCGAGGTAAGTCTCCTGGAAACACCTAAAAAAATTTATACATCACATCAATATCATCCATCTGCGGTGCTTCTTTGGCAACGGATACCACAGATATCATATATCTAACTTTTTTCTCTTCAAAGCATCTCTTTGCCTTTAGCATAGAGAGGATCGACTTCATTTCTTAGGAACATACTTCCAATAATACTAAATTATCTGCCATCTTTATTCTTGAATGATAACCTCTTTTATGCACATAAAAACTTTGTAGAGTGTTGAAACAACTAGTCTATTACCAAGATGATGTCAAAGTTTTTTCATCTCAAGTCGATTTAGGTTACATCAAAATTCTTTCCATCCATCTGATTCGAACATTGTTAATAACACTCATCCAATACAACATCTAGTCCAAAGGGCTTGAACTAGCAAAATCTGGTATAAGGTCTTAAGAGCTCGTGTAGTTCCTTCATCTCTTAGTTTTTCAAAGATTATTACTTGAAATCTCATATATCCCAAAAAAAAAAAAAACTCATTAGCTTACACCTTATTTATCATTGTTGTTCTACCCTGATCTCTCTTTTATATACCTCGAAAAACATCTTATGATTGTTACTTCATATCCCAAGTCTATCTATAAGCATTAGGGTATATGCTTATAAATTCATTAATCCAACCAAACTCTTTGGTCATTACTTAATCATCTCACTTGACATTTGGCATAACCCAGTATTACTTATAATAATCTGAATACTATCAATGCCACAATTTTGACTTTATCCTTGTATCTACTCTTAGATTTGCTTTTAGGAATCTTCTGCTTTGTCAAAATTCATACCGATATAGTCATCTTTAACTTTACTTGAGTGCTATCTACTCTTTCCTAGTTACTCTTGATAGTTTTCACTTTTGCTCATGCACTTTTTTATGACCATATCCATCAATTAGTAATCTCAAAATAGATTCTCCATTACATCATCTAAGGTTCATTGGTCATAGCATTTAATCTGAATCCAATTATCTTTCTTCCAATAATTCCATTATTCACTTAACATCTTATCAAGGGATGTAGAGAAATATAAGAATCAAAATATTTATTCAAAAGCAATTCATTTCCTTCTTTAAATTTAGTATGACGACAAACACTTTCTTTATCTAATGAACTTAAGTTTAAAGGATCAGGAGTAAATCTATGGTAATCCAACCGGCATTAAAAGGTCGTTAAGTTGCACGGTGGTCTAAATTCATGGAAATAGAGGATTTACAATTCTTAACCACATGGTTACAGGTTCTATTGAGTGTATAATGTAATGCCATTGGTCAAGGCACTATAAGAATAAAACTGGAGAAAGTTTTGGTACATCAATAAATCAGGTATAAATCAGAACATGTATGCTCAACATGATTAAATATTTAACTGTTCATTCAGTTCATATCTTTGTTTATGTTGTTGATCATGAGAGTAGCTCAGTTTGGTATAATTAGGACTAATACTAAAGAAACAATATCTATAACTCCAATTGATAGGTTAAATCAAGAAGGTATCCTATCAAGACACATGAAATTAAAATCTGGTATGTACATCATCTATAATCATAAGAGTAAATCAATAATGCACCGCATCCTATATAAACCTATCTAGATATATGGCCACAAATAAATTTAATCCTTTGCTGAAAACGTTTAAGGCTTCGTCTTCAGAAAATATTCCTCAATCCTTGGTCGGATCATTTTGTCATGATGCAGCTATCCCTTACATCGGTGGCTGATAAGGGTAGCTACCTTGATATACTGTTTGTTGTGCACCAAGGTTCTACACTGGGATGTGCATTACAGGGTCTTGCTGTATGGTAGGCACTGTGATATAGGTAACAGGTGCTGGGGGTACAGTGTTGCTACCAATTAGTACTGTACATGGCCGGACTCGGAGGTGTTGATGTAGCATTGGCAACTTGGATAGGGATTCAAATAGCAACTTGCATAGTCGGTTTCATCTGTTGTTGCTGATGTATTTTGTCTGGCTAAATTTATTATAATCTTAACCAAGGCACTTGGTAGTCCAGGTAGATTGACTGGAGTGGCCTGGTTGTTCACCTCCTTTGATTTGCTTTAATCTGATTATCATTATTTAGCATCTTCTCAGATGAGTTTTCACTACTCGTTCTCGACCCAGATAGTGGTGGGATCAAGTTGCAACATCTTCGTAATACTCAGCGGGCAATAGATCAGCGTATGGTGGATCTCATTCTGAGCTTCCATGTCACCCAGGAGTATAGCTTTATCTTCTTGTAGTTACTCATATTCTTAATGTATGACCATTATTCTCTTATCTCTGTTGGATTTAGCCCGAGATCTTTCTATTTGTCTCTACAGGGATTTTGACATTTCTAGCCATTTTCCTTCTTCCTCTGTCATACATCGAGTTTCACATTTTGTGAGTACCAACTCGATATTCTAACTTTTCTTCTTTACAGGTGCTCCCTTCTTGCTACTGTTCTACATCTTTTGTATACTTGGGTAACTGCCCGACTTATAGATAGTACCCTATATTATTTGTTTATCAGGATAAATTTTAGTCTTATCTTTCTGTTTGAGTGTATATATATGGTTTCACCTTTTATATGTACATTATTGTCTTATTTAAGTTCGGTCTCAACCAACACAGGTGCTTATGTGGGTTTTTATTAAAGCATTTAATTATCCTAACTGAGTTCATGAACTCCAATGGAAGTATTCAGGTTTCATGGGAAGGCCTGAGAGCTCTGATACCAAGTTGTCACACCCCAATTCTGCACCAATCAGAATGGTGTGATGACCCGTCAATAAACCAACGGTTCAACCAGGATCTCGTATAGGCTATCCCACGTTGTTAAACCAAAACACATTCCACATTAATCTGAGGTAATAAAGTAAATAGCAGAATGCTTACCGAGAATGAACTAAGGTCTAATCAAGATAAAAAATTAATATTCCATTTATCTCCAAGTAACCAAAACATAATTTAATAAATATTACAATATCCAAATATAGAAATTAAACACTAAGCGTATCCATAGTTGAAAGGCTAGCTTGACGAATCACAATAGTCCTCTATAGCTTTCTCATCATAGCCGCCACCCGTTTACATGTTGGCTTGTTGACATAATCTTCAACCGTAATACCTGCAACATAGGAAACTAAAAAATTTGTGCGCACGAGGGGCAGTTCTCCAACTTGAGCTCGGTGGGAGAACAAAACAATGCAACAAACATATGCATGCATTCAATTCCTATATGTGGTCTGGTATATAAGTTTGCAATGTGCTATAGAATGGTTTGATGGCCGCCTCACCACTATACATGAGTGTGTGAAGTCGCCCAATGAAAATGGCATTGTCGTCCCACATGCACCCACCATGGACAATATACACCCCATGAAAATGGCATGGCTGTACCAGTTGCCCATTGTAAGACCCATGTCAAACTAACCCGGTCATACCACCTTGAACCAGGTTTACCCATCATGGTCGAGTCAAATGGACCAAGGGCGTGAAGGAGATCGAGATCCCAGGTACCAAATCGACCCAAAAACACTTAATTGGAAGGGAGGGTCGCATACCCAGCTAAGCAGGGTCGGACCTCCCAAAGTAGAAAGTCAGACCCTCAATTTTGAAGGGAGGGTCGGACATTTTGAGCCCTAGGGTCGACGGGATCATCGACCCTCAGTTGTATCCGAAATTGAAATTAGGAAATTTCCTAATTTTCGATTGGGATTCTTTCCTAATCTCAGAGGGACTTATTTTAGAATGTTCCAACTCTATTTAAAGGACGTCCCTAAGCCACTTTCACTCCTTTCACAACCCTAACTGAATTGAGAGAAAGAGAGGAGAAGGAAAAGAGGAAGAAGAAAGACAAGGAAGAGAATTTAGCAAAAAGGAGAAGAACTTCAGAGAAAAAGTAATCTTCTCAGGTATGGATACTAATTCCATGAGTTTCTACAGACATTAGGTTAGTTATTGTTGAGAATGTGATCTCGGAGAAACCCAAACCATCAATCTATGGTTAGGTTTTCATGGAAAACCATAGGAAAATGCATGGAAGCTATCTAGGTGGGTTATACATGGTTTCAGACCATGGAATGAATGTAGAATGGAATGTAGGAGCAATCCATACGATCCCAAGCACAAAGAATGGATTAAAAGTGAGGACTGGACCAAAGTGCACCGAGGGTCGCACCGAGGTTCGATGACCATCCGACACTAAGTGTTCCTGACCATCGACCCCCAGTAGGTTTTAAATCTAGAATTAATTCTAATTAAATTCTAACGACTTTGTTTGGTCTTCTAGCAATATAATAACACTGTAAAGGTAATTCTAAAGCTTGGAAAAGTATCTTATAGCAACCTAAGGTGAGGAACCAGAACTCCAAATTAAATTGGTTAATAACAAAAACTGTTTTCAATTTCTTGAGTCCTATGCTATGCTTGATTCTATGCGAATATGTTTATAATGTGCATACAGCATGGCATCCAATATTTCTATTACTTGTTCATGCATATTTACTTTATTGTTTATAATATGATGATGATGATGATGATGATAGGAATAGGCATGTGCTTGTATGTGTATGGTTGATATACTTGATGCGAGCGAGTATCAGGGGAAGTGTGATGAGAACGTCAATAAACGTTAACCTTTGGCGGGTCTCAGCACTTTAGCTCTATCTCTAACTCAAATCTTGTGCATTGGCATCGTCGTATCGCCATTACTTTAGCAGAACTATTATGTCGTAGAGTATCAGGGGAGGTGGTCTCGGTCCTTGTAGTCTCTGACTCTACCGGGGGCCTTAGCTCTATCTCTATGGACATTCTGAGGGATGTTGGGGTGAGGCCTTGGATACATTGTTTGGCATTAGGATTGGTTGGTTGCGAGCCCAGTTTGCAGCCCTCGCCAACAGGGGCTTACGTGTTGGTATGGCACTATATAGCAATAAACGTAACCTTTGTTATATAATGTTCATGGTTGGGTGCATGTGAGTTGACGATAAACGTGATCTTCGGGTGACGTCACACACTCGTGTATAGAGGCAGGGTCAATAAACGTGACCTTTGACTACCTAAACCTTTCTATAGCATACTGCAAACTTTAAACCGGACCAAAGATATAAATTGATTTGCATGCATATTTATTGTTGCATTGTTTTGGTGACTCACTGAGCCGTGATGTGTGCTCACCCCTCGACGTCGAATATTTTAGTTGATGATGCAGGTTATACCGTTGAAAACTATTTGAATGCGTCTGGGTACGGGAACAGGGCAGCCATGGAAGCTGGAGCTGAAGAGGATACACACGACTCCTCTTGCGAGTACAACTCGTGTGTATTTGATTAGATATTTTATAGGTTTCTTTATTGGATTTATTAAGACATGAATTTGGTATTTAAATATTTATGTCTCGATTGAAACCAGAATAATTTGCTATTAAATTATTGATATCATCTTAGTTTCTCAGTTCATGTTATTATAAGACTTCTGCTATTGTGTATTTACTCTGATTATAATCACGGATGTGTGTAAGTTTGGATAACGCGGGGATACCCTATTTGAGATCCTGGTTGAACCGTTGGTTTATTAGTAGTTATCACACCATTCTGAGATGTGCGGAATAGTGGTGTGACAACTTGGTATCAGGGCGTCTCAGGCCTTGCCCGTCGAACTAACATACATTCAAGACAATTGTGAACTGAGATAGGATAAAAGTAAAAACAGTAATATAAACACACTGTAAGCACAAGTGATGATTGAGAACAAATTTGAAAAGAGAATAATACATCTATTAAAGGGGAAACAAGTTACATACAATGGGTGATAGAAACAAAATGTATATACATAACTAAAGCAGAGTACAGTCCACAACCCAGAGAGTTACTCTGTAGTACAAGAAAATAAAGTACAATCAAGAAGCTGGAGGCGAAGGAGGAGGGGGGGCCTCACGATCTCGGTCAAAGTCCTCAGCATAGACCCTAGTCAACCATGCCACCTGGGTCTGGGTCATCCGAAGACAAGCTGCAAGATCAGTTACTCTCCTATCAGTCGCCCGTTGGACCGATAACAGCTGATCCACCCTCATACGCTGAGCGTCTAGCAACTCCTCCATCCTCAGATCAGATCTGCGTTGAGCCTCCCTGATCTCTTGCAGCATCTCCATCATGTCAGAAGGTGGGAGTGAAGGACCAGCCGCATTCGAAGGACCAGCCTCAGGTACAGGATCCGCCACAGAAGAAGTACCAACACCAGCCGCATGTGTAGGTGTAGGCGGTGGTATCGAGTCGACGTCCATATACATATGGTCATCATCGTCGACAGGATCCACACAAGCTCTAGCAGCGACAGCAGCAGCCTCGGCATCAGCCTTCTCGATACGAGTGTGAGGGCGCACCATCTCGTTCCTCTCCTCATCACTGACTTGGGCATCCCGCATACCCATCTTGCAGGTTGCCTCCCAATCTAGAGGCGACCAGAAGGTCTTCTCCTGGATCTTCTCATCTACCAGGTCAACCCCCAGACGGGTCAGTAGCACTGTAATCATGCGTCCATAATAGATTACCCCTATGACCGGACAATGTAGCACTAATCATAGTCCGCATGATGATGTTTTTAAGGCAGACGGGCTGGCGAGTGCATATACTGTATATCAGGAACTGGGTCAGTTGAGAAACCCTCCCATAGTGCCCACTCTGTGGGATCCGATTATGCTAGATAATCTTGCAGAAGACCCATGGAGCTGGACACAAGTAACAGGCTCTCATCTGCCAGCAAACAGGGCGCAACAACTGGTTGTCGATCTCTGCCCTCGTCTCCATAAAAAGAAATTGTGGCTCTCCAGGCGCACAGTACACCATGGGGCCATCATAAGGTATACCCAACAGATCGGCCAGTTGCCGATAATCAAAAAAAATGTGCACCCCCTTGACATAACTGGTGATGCGCAACTCTTGACCATGCTCGACGTCATTGTAATTCCCTACCACCTGGAGATTACAATAGAACTGGCGGACCAAATCCAGACATGTGCACGCGTCATAGGTGATGATAGGGAGCCACCCCATATCATCAAATGCCCTTTCTACGTTGAACAAGGCTAGCTCAGCCAAGTTCACCATACGACCCCCTTCCACTTTCTTACGGGCAAAGTCGGCATACTGTGCCTCGACTTCATTGGAACGGAAGCGGAGTGGATCACGCACTCTGGGTATCTTGGTGTGAGCCATGGTATCTGCAAAACAAGAAAGAGAAGGAAAAATAAGGAAATTATGGGATAAAAATCCGAAATCCAATTTAATAATGACGTAAGTGATGATAAAGCCCTATTTCTCATCATACAAGTGGGCATGAGAACTTACGTGGGTTAAAATACATCCTACAACCCACATACAGTAGGAAATTTTAACTGACGAAGTCCAATTTGAAGAATTTCAAGAAAAATAAAAAATTTCGACAATTAGGGAAAAAAGAGAAAATTTCAAGTTTCTCGACAACCAACCGATGAAACTCAAAATTTTTTAAGGGCATTCGTTCCTCGAGACACCAATAACTAAAGCCCCCAATAAAAATCAAATTTTTATGGTTGAAAAAAGTTTAATTTGGAAAATACAAGTTAAATGTGCGAAAACCTTGAAATGGAAACCTAAAAACAGGTAAAAATGGGAAGACATACCTATATGGATGACGTGGACGTCGAAACCCTGAGTCAAACCGATCAAAAATAGTGGAGTAGCACTATAGCAACTCAGAGAAGAGAGACGAGTCGAAACGGAGGAGAAATAATAAGAAATGACCCAGAATCGGATCTTAAAAATCTGATTTTTGGTCCGAGGGTCGGACAATTCGACTAGAACCATCGACCCTCGGATCGACCCTCCCATCGACCCTCGGCTCTTGGGAACCTGACAGAAAACTAAGGGTCAGAACTGAGGGTCGGACACCCATCGACCCTCGCATCGACCCTCAGCTCTCGGGAAGAACAGGTCATTCCTTGGGTCGGATACCAAGGGTCGGACATACCATCGACCCTGCATAGAAAAGACAGTATTTGTTTTTAAATGAGCTAGAATTGGAATTGATTATCGGTTAACGTGCCTACATAAAATATGAATGACTTCTCACCTATTTTGACAATTTTCAGGCACCACCAATCACCGAAAGGAATTATGTCTGGACGTAGAGTAACCCGACGGACCCAAAGTGTAGTCCCACCACCACCACCCGTGGAGGAGACCAGTCAAGAAAATGATTATGCACCGGGTAATCTAGAACCGGCAAACCCTACAAATTTGCCACCCCTACCACCAGAGCTAGCAACAGTGTTGATGAATCTAGCACAACAGCTGCAGCAGATGCAACACGCATAGGCCCAGATGCAAGTTGCCATGGGCATTATGTTTCAAGCTACTCAGGCTGCACCCATGCACATAGGACAAGCCAGTGTAGCACCGGTGGGTAACCACCCAGCTCATCAAACACCTCCACAACCTACTGCATAGATTCCAGTATAGGTTCCAGAAGCAGCTCAGGGTGATTACCAGTATCCACACCATATGTTTGGGGCAAACCCCCAAAACCAGTTGGACCACTCCCGACTAGTGGAGAGATTTTTGAAGATGAAACCCAAAGAATTCAACGACAAACCGTCTGATCCGTTGTGTCCAGCCCACAGGATAGACGAGATGGAGAGAAATTTCCTAATGATGACTATCACAAAGGAAGAGAAAGTACTATGCGCCACCTTCATGCTCAAGGGCGACGCACATCATTGGTGGAAATCTACGAAGACATATCTACTGACCAAGCACGCCCTACAGACATGGGCTATATATAAAGAAGCCTTCTTTGAGAAATATTTTCCACGGAGCTTCAGAGATTCGATGGAGAAGGAGTTCCTGAGCCTATATTAGGGGCAGATGACTGTGACTCATATCAACAGCGCTACGAAGAGCTATTTTTCTTTGCACCGACTAGCATGCAAGAAGAAGATACCAAAACCCGTAGGTTCGTCATGGGACTCAGAAGAAGCATCAGGGAACATGTTCTGGGCTTAGAAAAGAAAATTTATAACGAAGCTATTTAGATTGCTCGAGTGATTGAATCGAGCCAAAAGGAGAGTTATTTTATTCAGAACAGAGGCATCAAAAGGCCAGCCGGAAATTCCTACAACAGAGCCAATAACAGGACGTATAAGCCTTTCCGTCCTCAGAATTTTACTGCTGCAACCAAGACTACTCCAGCAGCTCAACCTCAGCCAAAGCCAAATTTTGAAGTCCTGAAGTTTTTTAACTACAACCAACCCGGACATATGGCAAGGGAGTGCCCAAAGCCCAAGAAGCAGTTACATCAGGGACGGGTATATGCTGTTACATCCGAGGATGCGGCCGCATCACCCGATGTGGTCACAGGTATGACTGAAACTTTTAAATTTATAATTACATTGAATGAGCATGTAGACTAAGTAAAGATAAATCACAGGTATTGTACCTATAAATGGCGTACCCGCCATAGTACTCTTCGATTCCGGAGCTACTCATTCATTTATATCTGTGTCCTTTGGAAAGAAGGCAAAATTACCCATCAAAACATTAGACTACAAATTACTTGTACGGTCACCGATGGGGTTAGAAGTGGAACTAGAAAAAGTCTATGGACCATGTCCAGTTCTTATTGGAGAGAAGACTTTAGATGCAACCTTGATACAACTTGAGATGGTAGACTTTGATGTCATCTTGGGAATGAACTAGTTAGCTCGGCATTCTACAAATCTGTTATGCGCCAAAAAGAAGCTAACGCTCAAAGACAAAGAAGGAACATAATTCAGTTTCTCGGCAACCAAACTTCCCCGGAGACGTAAGCTCATACTTTCAGTACTAAAGGCTAAGAAGTGCCTTGAGAAGGGAGTAGTCGGGTATCTAGTGTCAGTGGTCGACCTAACCAAGGAAGCACCACGAATGGAAGATATTGAGGTCGTGCGGGACTATCCTGACGTATTTTCGGAGGAACTACCCGGATTACCACCCGACCAAGCCACAGAGTTTGTGATAGACCTTGTACCTAGAGCCGCACCCGTATCAAAAGCACCCTATAGAATGGCTCCTACGGAACTGAAGGAACTGAAGGTGCAACTACAAGAACTACTGGACAAGGGTTATATTGGACCCAGTATATCTCCATGGGGGGCACCGGTGTTGTTCATAAAGAAGAAGGATGGTAAAGTTCGATTATGCATCGACTATCGGGAGTTGAATAAACTGACAATCAAGAATCGATATCCACTACCTCGGATCAATGACTTGTTCGATCTGTTACAAGGAGCAAGAGTATTTTCTAAGATCGATCTTCAATCAGGCTATCATCAGCTGAAGATTAAAGAAGGTGATATTCCAAAGACAGCGTTCAGGACCAGATATGGACATTATGAATTTTTGGTTATGTCTTTCGGATTAAATAATGCACCGGCAACGTTCATGGAACTTATGAACCGAGTTTCCCACGATATGTTGGATACGTCGGTTATAGTATTTATTGATGACATATTAGTATATTCCAAAGACAAGGAAACCCATATCAAGAACCTAAACATAGCCTTACAGCGTTTAAGGAAAGAGAAGCTATATGCCAAATTTTCAAAGTGTGAGTTTTGGCTAAGTGAAGTCACATTTCTAGGCCATGTAGTATCCGCTGAAGGAATCAAAGTGGACCCTAGCAAGATCGAGACAATTGTGAAGTGGGATGCACCAAAGAGCGTTTCAGAAATTAGAAGTTTTCTGGGTCTATCTAGTTATTATCGGAGATTCGTAGAAGACTATTTTCGGATTGTCGTACCTCTCACCAGTTTGACTAAGAAAGGTGAAAAGTTTGTGTGGACTGACAAATGTGAGAAGAGTTTCCAAACACTGAAGACCAGATTGATATCCGCCCCGATTTTGACTATTCCCATTCCAGGACAGACATTTACTTTATACACTGATGCTTCGGGACTGGGACTAGGATGTGTGCTTATGCATGGAGTGAAACTAATTGCTTAAGCTTCAAGACAGTTAAAGGTACATGAGAAAAATTATCCCACTCATGATCTGGAGCTAGCGGCAGTAGTACATGCTGTCAAGATATGGAGACATTATCTATACGGAGAGAAATTTCAGATTAAGTCGGACCATAAAAGTCTTACTTATTTATTTAATTAGAAGGAGTTGAATATGAGACAAAGAAGAAGGCTAGAACTATTGAAAGACTATGATTGTGATATCCAGTATCATCCGGGAAAAGCGAACATAGTAGTGGACGCATTAACCAGAAAAGCAATGATAAAATCTCAAGCAGAAGTTAGCACGACTGCAGTAATGTGTACTACCGGAATGGTATTCAATCACGGCAACGAGCAGTATGTGATAGATACAATGGATGGATCAGCCAACCAAGGGTTTATTCATCGATTTTCGAATATGTTCGCGGCATTGAAGATTATACCGGATATAGTGGATGAAGTGAAGATAGCTATCAAAGCAGATCCTTATCTGATAACAGTACAAGAAGATATTGAGAAAGGTAGGACCAACCCTGAGTTCACCTTGGATGACGAGAAAGTACTGAAATACAAAGGAAGAATATGTGTACCTGAAACAGAAAGTATGTACATTAGACACCGATTGATGAAAGAAGCCCATACCACCATCTATTCGATACATCCTGGAAGTACAAAAATGTATCATGATCTGAAGAAACTATAATGGTGGAGGGGAATGAAAGCAGATGTAGCCAAGTTCGTGTCTTAATGCCAAAATTGTCAGAAAGTAAAGGCTGAACGACAAAGACCCGCAGGACTGTTGCAGCCATTAATGGAACCAGCATGGAAATGGGATTGCATCACTATGGATTTCGTCACGCGACTACCATTGACTCCTCGAGTAGTTGACGCAGTTTGGGTGATTGTGGACCATCAGACTAAAACAGCTCGTTTCATACCTATACGACCTCAGTATACACTGGAAAGGTTAGCGAAGCTGTATGTGGATAACATTGTTCGATTACATGGTGTTCCAAAAAGCATTGTGTCCGATAGAGATCCACGATTTACTTCCAAGTTTTGGGAAGGATTGCAAAAGGCTATGGGTACAATGCTAAAGTTCAGTACTGTATTCCACCCACAGACAGATGGACAGTCGGAGCATACAATCCAGATTCTAGAAGATATGCTACGAGCATGTGTGATTGATTTTAAAGGATCATGGGATGAAAAGTTACCATTGGTCGAGTTCGCTTATAACAATAGCTATCAGGCGACTATACAGATGTCACCTTATGAAGCACTGTATGGCAGGAAGTGTCGAACTCCCTTGTTTTGGAATGAAGTGGGAGAATGTAGTATAGTTGGACCGGAATTTATGGAAGAAACTTACCGAGTGGTCGACATCATCATGGAAAGAGTGAGAACAGCTCAGAACCGTCAGAAGCAACATGCCGATACTTGACGAAGAGATCTAGAGTTCGCTGTAGGTGATAAAGTATTTTTAAAGGTATCGCCTATGCGAGGATTGAAGAGGTTCGGACAGAAAGGGAAACTAAGTCCAAGATATGTCGGACCATATGAAATTCTAGCTAAGCTTGGAAAAGTGGCTTATCAGTTAGCTCTACCACCATCTATGTCAAGTGTGCATGACGTATTTCATATTTTCCTATTGAAGAAGTATGTCAAAGACCCAACGCTGTTTTGACAGTGGATTTGCTGGAATTGACTGATGATTTGACATTTGAAGTAACACCAGCAGAAATCACTAGTTGAAAGGTTCAACGTCTACGCAACAGAGATATCTACTATGTTAAGGTCACATGGAAAAGTAGAGACATGGAAGAGATTACATGGGAAGAAGAAAATGCTATGCCAAAGCAATACCCTCACTTATTTGATTAAGAAGGTACGTACAATTTCGAGGACAAAATTTTTATAAGTTGGGGGGAGTTGTAAGACCCATGTCAAACTAACCCGGTCTTATCACCTTGAACCAGGTTTACCCATCGTGGTCGAGTCAAATGGACCAAGGGCGTGAAGGAGATCGTGATCCCAGGTATCAAATCGACCCAAAAATACTTAATTGGAAGGGAGGGTCACATACCCAGCTAAGCAGGGTCGGACCTCCCAAAGCAGAAAGTCAGACTCTCAATTTTAAAGGGAGGGTCGGACATCTTCAGCCCTAGGGTCGAAGGGATCATCGACCCTCCCATCGACCCTCGGTTGTATCGAAAATTGAAATTCAGAAATTTGCTAATTTTCGATTGGGATTCTTTCCTAATCTCAGAGGGATTTATTTTTGGATGTTCCTACTCTATTTAAAGGATGTCCCTAAGCCACTTTCACTCCTTTCCCAACCCTAACTGAATTGAGAGAAAGAGAGGAGAAGGAAAAGAGGAAGAAGAAAGGCACGGAAGAGAATTTAGCAAAAAGGAGAAGAACTTCAGAGAAAAATTAATCTTCTCAGGTATGGATACTAATTCCATGAGTTTCTACAGACCTTAGGTTAGTTATTGTTGAGAATGTGATCTCGGAGAAACCCAAACCATCAATCTATGGTTAGGTTTTCATGGAAAACCATAGGAAAATGCCTGAAAGCTATCTAGGTGGGTTATACATGGTTTCAGACCATTGAATGAATGTAGAATTGAATGTAGGAGCATGCCATAGGATCCCAAGCACGAAGAATGGATTAAAAGAGAGGACTGGACCAAAGTGCACCGAGGGTCGCACCGAGGGTCGATGACCATCCGACCCTAGGTGTTCTTGACCATCGACCCTCAGTAGTTTTTAAATCTGGAATTAATTCTAATTAAATTCTATCGACTTTGTTAGGTCTTCTAGCAATATAATAACACTGTAAAATTGATTCTAAAGCTTGGAAAAGTATCATAAAGCAAGCTAAGGTGAGGAACCAGAACTCCAACTTAAATTGGTTAATAACAAAAACTGTTTTCTATTTCTTGAGTCCTATGCTATGCTTGATTCTATGCGAATATGTTTGTAATGTGCATACAACATGCCATCCAATATTTCTATTACTTGTTCATGCATATTTACTTTATTTTTTATAATATGTTGATGATGATGATAGGAATAGGCATGTGCTTGTATGTGTTTGGTTGATGTACTTGATGCGAGCAAGTATCAGGGGAGGTGTGATGAGAACGTCAATAAACGTTAACCTTTGGCGGGTCTCAGCACTTTAGCTCTATCTCTAACTCAAGTCTTGTGCATTGGCATCATCGTATCGCCATTACTTTAGCAGAACTATTATGTCGTAGAGTATCAGGGGAGGTGGTCTCGGTCCTTGTAGTCTCTGACTCTACCGGGGGGCCTTAGCTCTATCTCTACGGACATTCTGAGGAATGTTGGGGTGAGGCCTTGGATACATTGTTTGGCATTAGGATTGGTTAGTTGCGAGCCCAGTTCGCAGCCCTCGCCAACAGGGGCATACGTGTTGGTATGGCACTATATAGCAATAAACGTAACCTTTGTTATATAATGTTCATGGTTGGGTGCATGTGAGTTGATGATAAACGTGATCTTCGGGTGACATCACACACTCGTGTATAGAGGTGGGGTCAATAAACGCGAGCTTTGACTACCTAAACCTTTCTATAGCATACTGCAAACTTTAAACCGAACCATAGATATAAATTGATTTGCATGCATATGTATTGTTGCATTATTTTGGCTACTCACTGAGCCGTGATGTGTGCTCACCCCTCGACGTCGAATATTTTTAGTTGATGATGCAGGTTATACAATTGAAGACTATATGAATGCGTCTGCGTAAGGGAACATGGCAGCCATGGAAGCTGGAGCTGAAGAGGATAGACACGACTCCTCTTGCGAGTGCAACTCGTGTGTATTTGATTAGATATTTTATAGGTTTATTTATTGGATTTATTAAGACATGTATTTGGTATTTAAATATTTATGCCTCGGTTGAAACCAGAATAATTTCCTATTAAATTATTGATATCATCTTAGTTTCTCAGTTCATGTTATTATAAGACTTCCGCTATTGTTTATTTACTCTGATTATGATCACGGATGTGTATAAGTTTGGATAACGCGGGGATAGCCTATTTGAGATCCTGGTTGAACGGTCGGTTTATTAGCTCATCACACCATTCTGAGATGTGCGGAATTGGGGTGTGACACCCATACCAACACGTAAGCCCCTGCTGGGGAGGGCTTGCAAACTGGGCTCGCAACTAACCAATCCTAATGTCAAACAGTGTATCCAAGGCCTCACCCCAGCATCCCACAATACATCCATAGAGATAAAGCTAAGGCCCCCCAGCAGAGTCGAAGACTACACGGTCCGAGACCACCTCCCCTGATACCCTACGACGTAATAGTTCTGCTAAGGTAAGGGCGATACGACGATGTCAGTGGACATGACTTGAGTAAAACCATGGCACAATATACACCCCATGAAAATGGCATGGCTGTACCGGTTGATACCATCCCCTACCCGCACCATATACACTAACCACACACATACATTCACATGCCTATTCCTAGCATCATCATCATCATCATGTTATAAATAAATAGAATTAAATATGCATGAACAGTAATTGCAGGAATATTGGATGACATATTGAATGCACATACAAACATACAAGCATAGAATCAGTCATGGTATTGGACTCAAGAAATAAAAACAGTTTATTATTAGCCAAATACTTTAGGCCTTATTCCCTTACCTTTGCTTGAGTGTAGATCCTCTTTCAAGCTTTAAGAATCACTTTTATATCAATAGGAAAACCTAACAAGTCGATTGATTTTAGTTAGAAGTCATTCTAATAATTTTAGGCTTGTTTTTAAGCACGGATCTCAAGACAGGTCGCAAGTAGGGTCACAGGTTTCTGCGACCCCCAGGGGTAGGTTCGATGCGAGGGTCGGATGTTCCATCGACCCTGGATGCGACCACCCCATCCCTGGACTTCCCGAATGATGGAGGTCGATCCTGTGGTCTGGTAGGGTCGATTCCCAATCGACCCCATATGCGACCCCCCGTGGTTTGAGTCGACTTTTCCATTCTACAGTCCATTAATTCATGTTTGGGTGCTTTGGCTTACTTTTATAGTCCATTCTATGATTGTTCTATGTCTCAAAACCCCAAGTTACTCAGTTTTCATAGTTTTCCATGATTTCCATTGGAATTCATCCATGGATGGATGGTATTAGGGTTTCTCCTAACCTAACTTCATCATAATCTATTCTAAACTTTCAATTCAGATAGGGATTGAGGTTCATACCTTCTATAGTCTGAGTTTCAATCATATCTCTGAACTTCTTCTTCTTCCTTCACCTTTTCTTTAAGTTTTCCTTCTCTTTTTCTCTTCCTTCTATTCTCTTTCTCCCACTTTCAATTAGGGTTCTAAAAGGAGTGAAAGAGGCTTAGGGACGTCCTATTTATAGAGGAAAACCTCCCAAAATACGTCCCATTGAGTTTAGGAAAGTTTCCTAATTTCCGGTTCTTGCTGTTTTTTACTATTTTTCGGGGGTCGATGCTAGGTGGTCGATGGGGGGGCGGACAATCAGGGACCCCTGCGACCCCCCTAACCAAAAGTCAGGGTTGGACTTCTTTTGTGGTGGGGGTCGACCCTGCCTGTTTGGGCATGCGACCCTACCCTCATTTTGACTATTTTTTAGTACAATTTCATATTGGATCTTGATTTTCTTCACACACATGGTCCACTTTGCTCGACCATGATATGTAGACTGGTCATGACACGAAATATAAGGTTAGACCGGGTTCGTGGCGTGCAGGTCTTATACTACTGGTTCCATCTTTTGGTTCAGTAGTGTTGGCCTTTAAGCCTAATAATGATTAGGAAGACCATCCTTTTGGTCCCTAGCCTTCAATGGGACCCGTATATGGACATTTAAGCTTGTCCAGGTTGAATAAAAGCTTTAAAACCAATCTAATGAATCTTTATATGTTAAATAGGTATTGAACAAATTTGACTTACTGAAGCCTTCCGTGTAGCTTCATATTACTACTGCACCCTATTGTATAATCAGGTGAGGAGTCTAGTCCTTAGACATAGGACATATTAACAACATGCTTACATTCTTAGTAACTTGCCTAGGTTGTTATTTAATTGTATACTGTCACGATTGTTATGTATGAGCATGCATTTGTAATTTTATAACTATAAATGTTGTATGATTTTTTGGGTATTGTGGACATGTGGACTATGGGAGTATGATACACGGGTCACGTTGTTGATGCTAGGCTCTAGCAGGAGCACGGTGATGCATGGGATGGAGACAGAGTTCGCCATTAGAGTGTAATTTTATTTATAAATTGATGCGACCATGTATGATGGCTTACGTGACGCATATGAGTGTGGGTAGATGAGTCATGTTGGAATACAACCATGTATGGTGGTCGTGTGATGCATGGGAGTACGGTTACATAGATCACATTGGAATGTAAACACGCTAGTGGTAGACACAGTGATCCATGGGAGTGAAGCTGGGGTTCTCTGCTGTGGATAGCATGATGGTTAACTCAACTTGTTAGTGGAAGCACGATGAACCATGGGAGTAGGGATCCGGGGACCTCTTTTGGTGGGCAGCCAGAGTAAAATAAATGAACATAAATAGACATAAGTGGTGTCATTTCCTGATTCTTACGCTTCTCCGGTAGGGGTCAAGATACTAGCATAGCTTCGCACTCCCGAAGGTTGGGCAACCCTAGGGAAAGTTAGCGACATATGAGGGTACGGTAGCTGGCGTATGTCAAGCCTATGGTGGGATGTAAAAAACCCTGTAAAGATGGGTGTCCCCAAGGGGGGAGTCAACCTGTAAAAGTTGTTTTGCAGCTCGAGGTCATTTATTCTACTTCTATCTTTGCCCAGGATGTAGAAACACAAACCTGAGACCTAATATAAAATAAATTGCATCATCTCATCGATTGTTGTATGTGTATAGCATGTGATATTAGATTTCTTACTGAGCTAGGATGTAAGCTCACCCTCTTACTGACACTATTTTTCAGATCCTTCTGTAGGTGATTTATCCATTGCTGAGTTTATAGAGTCTCTTGTAGCTAGCGTGACTGCTGGCCCTAGTGATGATGTTGGTGGAGAGCACGTTGAGGGCTGCACTTGTTGTGACTGCATCTATGCATGACGTAGCCCTCCCCTTATTTTCTCCCTTCCTCGATATACTCTAGACTATTATGATTATTTTTTATGATGGACAAAGAGGTCTATCATGAACAATTTAACTAATTTACTCTTTTGGATTTGGGTATTTGTTTATTGATATTGTAGTAAATATTTTGATATAGAACAAATGGTTTGTAATAGATAACATGATACATAGTATGAGATATGATATCATTTAGATGCATCTGTCAATATTAAATGCTTTCACTTGTATTATTATTGTTTCTTGATTGTTATGGGTATTGCATGTGTGACTGTAAGATTTATTTGTAATCATTGTGGTAGCAATGTTGGATGTATCCTGGTGCTGCAAGGGTTGACCCAGATATCATGCCTGACTCCCCATAATGGGCTTTGACATGAAATGATAATAAATGACCTAGTGATTAGAAGTAAAGTAGACTAGGCCTACTGGACACACAATATATGGCCAAGAAGGGGACCTACCCTTTATCAAATGCCATGCTAAGCGGGTCCATATAAATGTGACTCAAAGGCATTGGGGTAATTCCAACTCATACCCTATGGATACCCCTGCATGAAGGGAATTAATGGCCCTGGTTTCCCTATTGCAAAAGATGGTTGGGCATAGAGTGGGGGTCTATGGGCAAGCAATGCCATTGAGGTGAGGTAATTCCACCAAATAAGGATGGAGTGAGATTGAAGTTAGGTCTAGTCAAGGGCAAAGGAAAGTTGCTAACTCCAATAAGTGGAAAGCCTTGTGTCTCTAGGCCAGGCACCCAAATAATGGGCAATTTTATGTAAAGGTCATGGGTTTTACCTAAGGCAAGTATAGTGCCTAGGGTGGCCAAATGATTTGATATGACCGTTTCCATTTCCTCTATATTGGGAATTGTGGGAGGCCAATGTGGTCTTTATTGTGCAGGGATGATGACATAAGCACAATAAGTCTAGGATACAAATTTATAGGATTCTTGCTTGGTTGAACTTGGTGCCCCACTAACGTGGGATTAGATTAAGACCATGTTCTGCCTAGGATAAGAACATTGTAGGTACCCGCACTAGGGGACTGGTGATCTACAAGTTATGATCCAACCTGGGTTTACGGTGGACCACAAAAAGTAGATAGTATAATGGTGCCCTAGCAAGGCCATTTAGGTTGGCAGACTCCACCAACTACATGGATGGTGTCTTAAACATAATGGGGACTTGTGGTGTTAGATCCACACTCCACTAACTTGGTCATGCCAGGTCTTCCCATCATTATGGACCAAGTGGACCGACCGTGTGAAGATGGATCACAAAAGTAGATATAAATTGAGTTAAAATGTTCAAAAGCATACATAGGGTTGCATAACTGGGTAGGTATGGTCAACCATAGGGATAGAAACAAAGGTCACTAATCAATGACCCTACGGTCGATGTTTTGACCCTACAGTCGATGGATTCTGCGACCGTAGGCCATCCATGGTGAGACCCTAGACCAGACTCTGAGTTAAAAACTTTCTTAATTTAAAGGGGATTTCTTTCCTAATGTTGCTGAACTCTATATGGAGAATTATTCTATATATAAAGGAGGTCTCTCAACCTTTTTCACTCTTTTGAAACATTAGTAATCCCTAGAGGAAGAGAATGAAAGGAAGGAGAAGAAGAGAAGAATAATGAGAAGGTTTTGTTGAGAAGATTTTAGCTCTCTATCATAGGCAAAGGTATAAACCTAATCCCTGAAGATGTAAATTATATGGAATAAGGCTTCTATGGGGATTAGAGATGTCAAACTAGTATAATCCATGTGATTCCATGAGTAAATCCCAAGGCTAATCATGAGGGGTAAGTTTGGTGATATTGGTTGATGAGAAACTACTAATGATGACCATAAGATAACCTAAGTTTGAACCCAAGAGAAAATCCAAGGAGTTGACCCAAGAAGAACTTTAATTGAATGTAGTTGCTGACCAAAAGTCTTAAGGTCATAGCTACAATCGACCATAGCATGACCAGCATGACCAGAGGATCGACCATAGGCATTCGAAAAGATTTCAAAAACCATATGGTCACAGCTATGGTCACACCATATGTTGTCACACCCAAATTCTACACCAACCAGAATGGTGTGATGAATCGTCTGTGATCCAATGGTTCAACCAGGATCTCGAATATGCCGTGTCCCTTTGCATAAACCATATACATCCACAACCATAATTTGAGTAAATAAACAATAGCAGAAGTCTTTAATATTAATGAACTGAGTATCTAATAGTCATAACATAAATAAGTATCCAATTATCTCCAAAAGACTAAGACATAAAATAAAATAAATTAATCAATTACATCTTCTAAATAACCCAAAAAATAATCTAATCAAAGATGTATGAGTTGCACTCGCACGACAAATCATGCGACTCCATCATAGCTTCTACATCCATCGCCGCAACATTCCCGTACATTGGAGCATTCATATAATCTTCTACTTTAAACCTGCATCATCAACTAAAAATATTCGACATCGAAAAGGTGAGCACATATCATGGCTCAGTGAGCAAACAAAAAAATGCAACAAACATTTGCATGCATTCAATTCATATCTTTGGTATAGTTCATAAGTTTGCAATGTGCAATAGAAAGGATTGGTGGCCTCCGCACCTCTATACACGAGTGTGTGAAGCTGCCCAATGGATCAAACACCATTGCCGTCCTACATGCACCCATCATGGAATAGAGATAGAGCTAAAGTGCCCGGATCAAACACCGCATGACACTTCCCCTGATGCCCTACCAATACCATCACGTAAGCCCCTATTAGCGAGGGGTTGCAAACTGGGCTCGCAACTAACCAGTCCTAATGTCAAACAGTGTATCCAAGGCCTCACCCCAGCATCCCTTAATACGTCCATAGAGATAGAGATAAGGTAATGGTAATACGACGATGTCAGTGGACAAGACTTGAGTAGAGATAGAGCTAGAGTCTGGTGACCAGGATGAACTACAGTGTCACATTCTCCCCCTGATGCCCCACTCACATCAAGTGCACTAACCGCACACAGACATTCACATGCCTATTCTTAGCATCATCATCTCATCATGTTATAAATAAATGGAATTAAATATGCATGAGAAATAATAATAGGAACATTGGATGACATGTGAAATGCACATTACAATCATACAAGCATAGAATCATTCATGGTATTGGACTCAATAAATAAAAACAGTTTATTATTAGCCAATTAATTTAGGACTTGTTCCCTCACCTTTGGTTGATAGTAGATCCTCGTTCAAGCTTTGTAATTCACTCTTATACCACTTAGAAACCTAACAAATTTATATATTTTAAATTAGAATTAATTTCCATGAATTTAGACTAACGAAAACTGAGGGGTGGCCGGTGTGGCAGAGGGTGTGTGGTGGCAGGGTGTGGTCGCATATCATGCGACCACACATGCGACCACACCCTCTCTGGAAACTTCCCAAGGGCATGTGGTCGGATATGTGTGTCTTGTGTGGTCGTACATCATGCGACCACACGTACGACCATACGTGTGATGATCGACTTTTTCAGCCTCAACTCCATTCCTTCATGTTTGGATCCCTCGGCTTTATCATCATGGTCCTTCCTATGATTGTTCTATGGCTCAGAAATATTATTTTATACACAATCCATTGTCCATATAATTTCCTCCGATGGTTTCACCTAAATCCTATCTCTTTCATGAACTATTCTAGGCTCTCAATTTAACAGGGGGAATGTTTTCATACCTTTAGCTTGTTGAAGATTCAGAGTTTTCTCTGAATTTTCTTCCTCCTTAGTCTTCCTCTTCAATTCTCCTTCTCTTCCTTCTCTTCTCCTTCTCTCACTTTCGGTTTGAGTTCTAAAAGGGTGAAGGAGGCTAAGGGACATCCTATTTATAGAAGAAAACCCTCCATAATAAGCCCTACTGAGTTTAATAAAGAATCCCCTTCTCATTAGGAAAGTTTCCTAAATTCAGTTATGTCTAGAATCCGTGTGGTTGGAGGTGGGGTCGCAGAACCTGTCGACCACACCTTCTGAAACATGCGACCAAAATACCAAAAATCTTGTGGTTGAACTATTTTGAGGTGTATTCGATCACACCTGTTTTGGTATGCGACCACACGCTCATAATTGACTGTTTTTGGGTTAAATTTCATTCCTGGTCTTGGGATTTCTTTATGCACTTGGTTCACTTGGCCCGACCATGATAGGAAGACCTGATACAAGGTGGTAAGACCGGTTAGATCGATACAGGTCTTACATATGTGACGGTAGGGTATCGAACGTTGGCAGTAAGGTCGACACAATATGAGACCATAGGACCAATCAGACACATATCAGTGCTCTATTTTGATTTCTGACTACTGTAACATGTTACATATGAACCCCAACTTAAATTAATATAACTTTTTATTAAATCAATTCAAAAAGAATTATAAGATTTGGAAGGAGAACATGTTTTGCTAACAGGTAAGGAAACAAGACGTAAACAAATTAGATAATAACAAACTATTTACTTTATTATATCAAATGCCATGAATGGTGCTATGTTTGTATGCTTGTAATGTGCATCTCACATGCCATCCAATATTCCTACTATTTCTGCTCAAGCATATTTATTTCTGCCTATTGATAATATGATGATGATGATGATGCTAGGAATAGTCATGTGATTATGTGTGTGTGGTTAGTGCGCTTGATGTGATTGGAGCATTAAGGGGAGGACGTGGCATGGTGGTCTTGACCTGGTCACCAGACTCTAGCTCTATCTCTACTCAAATCTGGCCCACTAACATCATCGTATCATCATTACCTTAGCAGAACTATTACGTTATAGGGCATCAGCGGAGGTGGTCTCAGACCATATAGTCTTCGACTCTGTCGGGGGGCCTTAGCTCTATCTCTGTGGATGTATTGAGGGATGCTGGGGTGAGGCTTTAGATACACTGGATGACATTTAGGATTGATTAGTTGCAAGCCCTGTTTGCAAACACTCGCCAATAGGAGATTTCATATTGGTATGGGTAGGGCATCAGGGGAAGTGTTTGCGGTGTTTGATCCAAACACTTTAGCTCTATCTCTACTACATGGTGGGTGCATGTAGGACGACAATGATGTTTGATCCATTGGGCAGATTCACACACTTGTGTATATGTACGGGGTCCACCAAACCATTGTATAGCATATTTCCATCTGAAAAACAAGACCAAAGATATGAATTGAATGCATGCATATGTTTGTTGCATTGTTTTTTTTTACTCACTGAGCCAGGATGTGTGCTCACCCTCTCAACGTCGAATATTTTAGTTGATGATGCAGGTCTTACTATTGAAGATTATGTGAATGCACCGATATATGGACACGTTGTGGCTATGGCCATTGAAACTGTTTATCCTTAATGCGAGTGCAACCAGTGCATTTGTTATTAGTTTAACTATATTTGGTTAATGGGACATGTAACTGATTATTTACCTCTATGTCTTGAGTTTTTGATAAATAATTAGATTAGATAATTATTATATCATTGTTAGACACTCAGTTCATTATCTATAAGACTTCTACTTATTTGTTATTTATCCCTGATTATTTTTGTGGAAGGTATGTGTGGTTGATATGGTGGGTACTACCTAATGGAGATCCTTGTTGAATCGTTGGTTTATTTATTGTTCATCATACTATTTTGGTTAGTCCAGAATTGGGGTGTGACAACTTGGTATCAGAGCTCTCCCAGGTTCTACCCATTTAACTATCTATTTTCACATGACTCATGAAGTATGTTACTATAAAATTTAAAAATTATAATAAGAACACACCATAAGCATCTATGTGGTTTGAGACATAAATTGAAAAGAGAATAATGCACATATGTGAATTGGAAACAAGTTTTATATATAAAAAGGGTAACAAGACAAATGTACATCCGAATCAGAGTACGGTCCATAATCCTGACAGTTACTCTGTAGTATAAAATGGAAACAGAAATAAATGGTATCATGGAGTTGGAAGTTTTGGAGGAGGAGGTGTCCCACGGTCTCTATCATAGTCCTCAACATATTCTATCGCAAGCCAGGCTACCTAAGTCTGGGTTACCTAGAGACTAGCTACCAGACTACCCGCTGGTTTGTAGCATGCTGAGCCTCTCGAATCTCACGTAGTTGCTCCATTATGTCATCTGATGGTGGGCTTGAAGGGCCAGCTGAGTGAAAAGTCCGAGAAGCACTAGCTCCAATAGAATGCTGAGGTGATGGAGGAGGTATGGCATCCACATCCATGTACATCCTATCATCATTCTCCTCATCATCACTCTTGTCTACCTCTGCTGCTACCGCTGCTGCCGTCTCTGCATCTGCTGCCACTACCTGAGTGAGAGGACGTCTCTTGGCATTTCTCTCGTCATAACTGACTTGTATCTCTCTCATGTCCATCCTACCGATGGCCTCCCAATCAAGGTCAGCTAAGAAGGTGTCTTCAAAAATCGTCTCATCCTCTAGGTTCACCTGTAGACGCGTCAGCAAATAAGAGATCAGCCATCCATAGGGCAAGTTACCTCTCCAGTCTGGCAACATAGCTCTATGCATGGTTCGAAGGATGATGTATGGGAGACAAACAGGTTGCCTAGTACAGATATAGTACAACATGTACTGAGTCAGCTGAGAGACCATTTCGTAGTGTCCACCCAGAGGGATCAGATTATGTTGGATAATCTTACAGTAGACATGTGGCTCTGGATGCAGGTTAACCGCCTTCATTCGCCAGCGGTCGTCCCAAAGAATCTGATTGTCTATCTCTACACGCACTTGTGTATATAGGAATTGGGGCTCCCTTGGTGCACAGTAAACCAACTGTCCATCGTTGGAATTGCCCAGGAGATCAGTCAACTCCTGACTGTTGAAAGAGATAAGAACCCCTTTTACCCAACTGGTGATCCGAAGCTCTCTACCCCTATCCACATCCTCTAGGTCACCCTCTACCTATAGGTGACAGTAGAATTGCTTTACCATGTCTGGATGGGTGGAAGCCTGGTACAGAATGACTGAAAGCCAGCCCTTATCTCTAAATGCCCTATACACATCAAACAGGGTATATGGGCTAAGTTCTCACATCGACCCCCTTCTACATTCTTTCGATCAAGCCGAGGATATTTAACTTCTGCTTCAATAAATCTGAAGTGATTATGGTCATGGACTCGAGAAACCTTGGTGCGAACAATGATAAATGCAAGAGAAGGAAATAAGGAAAACAAGTTAGAAAATTTAAAATTTTGGCAGCACAACAATGTAAAATGGGAAAAAGCCTCACTTTTCACCCAAACATTTGGGCAGGAGGACTTACATAGGTTCCAAATCATCCTGCAAGGCTCATACAATGGAAAATTTTAACTAGGTAAATTTGATTTGAAGAAATTTTGACAATTGGGAAAAAACCCCAAAATTTAAGTCAAAATTAGGAATTTCCAAATTTCTACCAAACTGACCGATGAAACCTAAATTTTCTTGAGGGCTTTCATCTGTTGGGTAGCCAATGGCAAAATCACCCAATAAAAATAAAAAATTTATGGTAAAAAAGATATTAATTTGATAAAAAAACCCTATAAAGAGTGAAAACCTAGGTATGGGAGCTTAAAAAGGGAAAAGCGTAGAGAAGATACCTTGAGGAATGGAAGGAAGATTAACGATCGATAGGAAAATCACCAAGTTCGTACGGTTGATACTGTAGCAACTCAGTAGTGGTGAGCTGAGTTGAGACCATAGGAAGAAGAAAGGGAAATGAGAGGGAAAATTTCAAAAAATAGGTTTTAAAACTTGATTTTGAATCTTACGGTCGCACAATTCGACCAAAACATGCTACTGTATGATCGACCGTATGATCAACCATAGGGTCCCGGGAAGTTGGCAGGGTTTTGATTGTCGAACTTATGGTCGCACAACATGCGATCGTAGGCCATCGACTGTATGACTGACTACTATCTGCCTTTTGATTCTATTTGAACTTTTGCTTGCTGCTTTTGTTTCTTCTCTCGCTTTTCATTGTGAGACTAACCAAATACTACCATTCTATTTTCTCATATGATCAACCTTTCCATGTACCATTTATCTAGGAATTTAAATGGCTGGGTGAAGAGATAGCCGAAGAAGACAGAATGCAAACCCACGTCCACCACCTATGGAGACCAAAGAGAGCGAAGGTCAACAAGGACAAGAAGGAAATGATGGGAATTAAGGTACTGTGCCTCAGAACGTTCACCCACAAGTCAACCCAACCAACTTACCCGCACCACCTATGGATTTGTCTACTGTAGTGTTGGATTTGGCAAAGCAAGTGCAACAGATATAGCAAATGCAAGCCAACATGTAAGCTGCTATGACAATTGCTTCCCCAGTTGCAAACACAACCCCTTTACCTGTAGGGTAAGCTAGTATCGTACCTAGTGGTAGCAACACGGTACCCCAAGCACCTCAAACGCTAGTGTTACAAGCTCAAGTGTAGAATATTGAGGCACAACAAGGCGGACATAACTAGGGTAACTATCAATACCAACCGCTATGTATGTAGCATACGCTCTGTATCAACATGATCACTCCAAATTGATGGAACATTTTCTGAAGATGAAGCCTAAGGAATTCAATGGCAAGCCATCGGATCCTCTATGGCCAGCTCACTGTATCGACGAGCTGGAAAGAAATTTTAAGATGATGATTGTAAATGAAGAGGAAAATGTGTTATGTCTGACTTTTATGCCGAAAGGTGATGTACATCATTGGTGGAAATCTACTCGAAGTTATCTATTGACAAAGGACACCCAATTGACTTGGGATATTTACAAAGAAGTTTTCTTCGAGAAGTATTTTCCTAAGAGTTTCAGAGACCAGATGGAAAAAGAATTTCTTAGTCTATATCAAGGACAAATGTTTGTAGATGCTTATCAGCATCGTTATAAAGAGCTATTTTTCTTTGTTCCCTCTAGCATGCAGGAGGAAAATACGAAAACCCCGAGGTTTGTCATGGGACTTAGGGGATGTCACTCCCCAATTCCGCACCATTCGGAACGGTGTGATGAACTGTCAATAAACCAACGGTTGAACAAGGATCTAACAATAGGTTATCCCACATATGATAAACAAAACACATTCCAAATTAATCAGAGGTAATAAAATAAATAGCGAAAGTCTTACAGATAATGAACTGAGGTCTAATCATGATAAATAATTAATATTTCATTTATTTCCAAGTAATCAAAACATAACTTAATACATATTACAATATCCAAATACGAAAACTAAACACTAAACGTATCTACCGTTGAAACGCTCACTTAACGAACCATGTTCGTTCTCCACAGCTTTCTCATTCATAGCCTCCACCAGTTCATATGTTGGCGTGTAGACAAAATCTTCAATCATAGTGCCTGCAACATCAGAAACTAAAAAGAATTGCGCGCGTGAGGGTCAGCTCTCCAACTTGAGCTCATTGAGTAAACAAAACAATGCAACAATACATATGCATGCAATCAATTCATATCTTTGGTCTGATTTAAAGTTTGCAATGCACAATAGAAAGGTTTAGGTGGTCAAAGGTTAACGTTTATTGACCCCGCCACTATACACAGGGTGTGGAAGTCCGCCCAAAGGTTAACGTTTATTTTCGTCCCCATCTACCCTACCATAACATTGTAAAACAAAGGTTAACGTTTATTGCTGTACAGTGTCATACCAACACGTAAGCCCCTGCTGGCGAGGGCTTGCAAACTGGGCTTGCAACTAACCAATCCTAATGCCAAACAGTGTATCCAAGGCCTCACCCCAGCATCCCTTAGAACGTCCATAGAGATAGAGCTAAGGCCCCCCGGTAGAGTCAGAGACTACAAGGACCGAGACCACCTCCCCTGATACTCTACGATGTAATAGTTCTGCTAAGGTAATGGCGTTATGATGATGCTAATGCACATGACTTGAGTTAGAGATAGAGATAATGTGCTGAGACCCGCCAAAGGTTAAAGTTTATTGATGTCCCCATCACACCCCCCTGATACTCGCTCGCATCACGTACACCAACCATACACATACATTCACATGCCTATTCTTATCATCATCATCACCATCATGTTGTAAACAAGAAAGTAAATATGCATAAACAAATAATAGAAATATTGGATGACATGTTGAATGCACATACAAGCATACACGCATAGAATCAATATGGCACTGGACTCAAGAAATAAAATAGTTTGTTATTAATCAATTAGTTTAGAGTACTGTTTCCTCACCTTTGATTATTTGTAGATCCTCTTTCAAGCCTTAAGAATCACTTTTATATCAATATTATATTGCTAGAAGACCTAACAAAGTCGATAGAATTTAGCTAGAATTTATTCTAATTTTTGCAACTTGCTGTTAACTGGGGGTCGATGCCTAGGGTCGGATGTTCCACGACCCTAGGTGCTACCCCTCCTATCCTGAACATCCCGAATGCTGGGGGTCGATGCTAGGGTCGGTTGTTCAATCGACCCTAGGTGCGACACCCCATGGTTTGAGTCGAAACTATCAAATTTTGTCCATTCATACATGTTTGGGGTCCTATGGCTTGCTTCTATAGTCCATTCCATACATGTTCAATGGTTGTGAACTATTCTTTATTCACCTACATGGTTTCAATGATCTCCTCCATGGTTTCCATTGAAATCTAATCATGGATGGGTGATTTGGATTTCTTCTAAGTCATACCCTCTTCATAAACCATTCTAAGATCTTAAATAGATCATGGGGAATGTATTCATACCTTAGGTTTGTTGTGATTCAGAGTTTCCTCTGAATTTCCTCCTCCTTGGTCTTCTTCTTCAATTCTCTTTCTCTTCTCCTTCTCTTCCTTCTCTTCTCTTTCTCTCAATCCAATTAAGATTGTAAAAGGAGTGAAGGAGGCTTAGGGATGTCCTATTTATGGAGTAAAACCTCCCAAAATAAGTCCCATTGAATTTAGGAAAGGTTCCAATTGAAATTAAGAAAGTTTCCTAATTTTTGGTTCGTGCTTTTTTTCCCGATTATCGGGGGTCGATGGGGGTCGATGGGGGGGTCGGACCTGCCTGTTAAAACCTGCGACCCTACCTTCATTTTGAGTATTTTTGAGTAAATTTTCATATTGGGTCTTGGTTTTTCTTCAAACACTTGGTCCACTTGGCTCGACCATGATATGTAGACGGGTCACGACACGAAATGTAAGGTTAGACCAGGTTCGTGGTGTGTGGGTCTTCCAGGGGAAGCATTCGTGAGCATGTACTAGGACTAGAAAAGAAGATTTATATTGAAGCGGTACAAATTGATAATTTTTTAGTCAAGCCAAAGGGAGAGTTATTTTGCTCAAAACAGGGGTATAAAGAGTCCGAATGGGAATACATTCAAAGGAGGGAACTCAAGAACATTCAAACCCTTCCGTACACAAGGCTTCAATGCTGCATCTAAGACTACTCCAATAACTCAACCACAATTAAAGCAGGCCAATGCTGGAGTCAAATGTTTTAACTGCAATCAAATAGGGCATCATTTTAGAGATTGTCCTAAGCCGAGGAAGCAGCTACTGCAAGGAAAAGTTTATGCAATCACTTCTGAGGATGTTGTCGCATCGCCTGATGTAGTCACAGGTACAATTCAACCTTTTGTTTTGAAATACCTTGTGTGACCATGTAGACTAAACTAAATCAAATCATAGGTATCGTACCTATTAATGGCATACCTACCAGAGTACTCTTTGACTCTGGGGCTACTCAATCGTTTATATCTATGTCGTTTGGAAAGAAGTTGAGTCTACCCCTCAGGTCTTTAGATTTCAAACTACTTGTACGATCACCTATGGGATTAAAAGTAGAACGAGACCATGGTTATTGTCACACCCCAATTCTGCACCATTCAGAATGGTGTGATGAACCGCTAATAAACCAACGGTTCAACTAGGATCTCTAGTAGGCGGTATCCATTAAAAATAAAACCATGCACATCCACAACCATAATCAGAATAAATACACAATAACAGAAGTCTTATAGTAAATGAACTGAGAACTCTAAATGTAATAATCATAATTAAAATATCAAGTTATTGTTGTATCAACTGAGACGTAAATAAATAAAATATCAATTACATCCTTTTATAAATTCAAATAAAATTCTAATAGAATACGCATGAGTTCCTCTCGCGTGAGGGGTCATGCATATCCTCCAAGTCTTCAGCTTCCATAACAGCAACACGCGCATACACCGGAGTATTTATATAATCATTAACTATAGTACCTGCATCATCAACTAAAAATATTCGACGTCGAGAGGGTGAGCACACATCATGGCTCAGTGAGCAAATAAAACAATGCAACAAACATATTCATGCATTTAATTCATATATCTTTGGTCTGGTAAATAAGTTTGCAATGTGCTATAGAAAGGATAGGTGGCCAAAGGTCACGTTTATTGACGCCGCACCTCTATACACAAGTGTGTGAAGCCGCCCAAAGGTAACGTTTATTGTCGACCCACATGCACCCACCATGGACAATGTACATGCAAAGGTCATGTTTATTGCTATACCCGTTGCCCATACCAACACGTAAGCCCCTACTGGCGAGGGCTCACAAACTGGGCTCGCAACTAACCAATCCTAATGCCAATCAGTGTATCCAAGGCCTCACCCCAGCATCCCTCAATACATCCATAAAGATAGGGCTAAAGCCCCCCGACAGAGTCAGAGACTACACGGTCCGAGACCACTTCCCCTCATACCCTATGACGTAATAATTTTGCTAAGGTAATGGCGATACGGCGATGTCAGTGGACAAGACTTGAGTTAGAGATAGAGCTAGAGTGCTGAGGCCCCGCCTATGACACCACCCCCTGATACTCGCTCGCATCAAGCACATAAACCACACACATACATCCACATGCCTATTCCTATCATAATCCTCATCATCATGTTATAAACAATAATTAAATATGCATGAACAGTAATAATAAAAATATTGGATGACTTGTTGAATGCACATAACAATCATACATGCCTAAAATCAATCATGGCATTGGACTCAAGAATAAAACACTTTATTATTAACCAATTAGTTTAGGTCTTGTTTCCTCACCTTTGCTTGATCGTAGGTCCTCTTTCAAGCTTTAAGAATCAACTATATATCGATATTATAACACTAGAACACCTATTCAAGTCGATAGAATTTAATTAGAATTAATTCAGACTTTAAAAAGCATGCTGTTAACTGGGGGTCGATGCCAGGGTCGGAGGTTCCATCAACCCACAGTCTGGACTTCCCGAACACTGGGGTCGATTGTTAGGTTCTGGTTGGGTCGATTGGCCATCGACCCCCCGTGCGACCCCCTGTGGATTTCGTCAAATTTTTATCCTTCAATCCATTCCTTCGTGTTTGGGGTCCTATGGCTTGCTTCTACAACTCATTACATACTTGTTCTATAGCGTAGAACCATAGTTTATTTACTTAGATGGTTTTTATGATTTTCCCCATAGTTTTCCATGAAAATCTAACCATGGATGAATGATTTGGGTTTCTCCTAGATTATTCTCTCTTCACTATCTATTCTAAGGTCTGTAGAATTACGTGGAGATCGTACCCATACTTGAGAATTAGGCTTGTCTCTCTGAAGCCTCTTCTATGATCTTCTTCTCCACTTTCATTCTCTTATCTTTCTCACAATCCAATTAGGGTTCTAAAAGAAGTGAAAGAGGCTTAGGGACGTCCTATTTATAGAGTAGAAACTCCAAAAATAAGTTCCATTGAGATTAGGAAAGAATCCCAATGAAATTTGGAATGTTTCCAAATCACAGTTTCTGTCGGCAGATTGGGGGTCGATGAAGGGGTCAGAGATCCCATCGACCCCTGGTTCAAAAATGTCTGCCCCCCGGTTAAAAACACAGGGTCTGACTTTCTATCTTGGGCGGTCCGACCCTGCCTAGCTGGGTGTGCGACCCTCCCCCTATTTTTAGTGTTTTTGGGTAAGTTTAATACTTGCGATCGCGATCTCCCTCATGTACTTGGTTCATTTGGCTCGACCATGATGGGTAGACCTGGTTCAAGGTGGTAAGACCGGGTTAGTCTAATATGGGTCTTACAACTCCCCCCTACTTATAAAAATTTCATCCTCGAAATTGTACATACCTTCTGAGTCAAATAAATGAGGGTATTGCCTTCGCATAGCATTATCTTCTTCCCATGTAATTTCTTCCATATCTCAACTTCTCCAGATGACCTTAACATAATAGATATCACGCTTGCGTAGTCGTTGAACCTTTCGGCTGGTGATTTCAGTTGTTGTTACCTCAAATGTCAAATCATCAGTCAAATCAGGTAAATCTACTGTCAGAACGTGCGTTGGATCCATGCCATACTTCTTAAATAAGGAAATATGAAATACGTCATGCACACTTGTCAAAGATGGGGGTAGTGCTAACTGGTACGCCACTTTCCCACGCTTAGCTAGAATCTCATATGGCCCGACATATCTTGGACATAGTTTCCCTTTCTGTCCGAACCGTTTCACTCCTCGCATAGCCGATACTTTTAAGAATACTTTATCACCCACGAGGAATTCAAGGTCTCAGCGTCGGGTATCTGCATATTGCTTCTGACGATTCTGAGCTGTTGTCACTCTTTCCTTGATAATGTCGACCACTCGACATGTCTCTTCAAGGAATTCCGGTCCAACAATACTAAGTTCTCCAACTTCATTCCAAAACAAACGAGTTCGATACTTTCGGCCATACAGTGCTTCATAGGGTGACATCTGTATAGTAGCCTGATAGCTATTGTTATAAGCGAACTCAATCAATGGTAACTTTTCATCCCATGATCCATTAAAATCAATCACACATGCTCGAATCATATCTTATAGAATCTGAATTATACGGTATGACTGTCCGTCTGTCTACGGATGGAATGCGGTACTAAACTTCAATGTTGTACCCATAGCCGTTTGCAATCCTTCCCAAAACTTTGTAGTAAATCATGGATCTCTATCGGACACAATGCTTTCAGGTACACCGTGTAATCGCACAATGTTATCCACATACATCTTAGCTAACCTCTCCAGTGTATACTGGGGTCGTATCGGTATAAAGCGAGCTGTTTTAGTCAGGCGGCCTACAATCACTCAAACTGTGTCAACTACTCGAGGAGTCAATGGTAATCCTGTGACGAAGTCCATAGTGATGCAGTCCCATTTCCATGCTGGTTCCGGTAACGGCTGTAACAGTCCTGCCGGTCTTTGTCGTTCAGCCTTTACTTTCAGACAATTTAAGTATTGAGACACGAACTTAGCTACATCTGCTTTCATTCCTCTCCACCAATATAATTTCTTTAGATCATGATAAATTTTTGTACTTCTAGGATGTATCGAATATATGGTGGTATGGGCTTCTTTCATCAATCGGTGTCTAATGTCCAAGTTTTTTGTTTCAGGTACACATATTCTTCCTTTGTACTTCAGTACCTTGTCTTCGTCCAAGGTGAACTCATTGTTAGTCCTGCCTTTTCGATGTCTTCTTGTACCGTTCTTATGTAAGGGTCTTATTTGATAGCTCTCTTCACTTCATCAACTATATCCGGTATAATCTTCAATGCGGCGAACATATTTGAAAACCGAAGAATAAACCCCTGGTTGGCTGATCTATCTGGTGCATCTATCACAATATGCTCATTACCGTACTTGAATACCTTTCTGGTAGTACACATTGCGGTAGTTGTGCTAACCTCTCCTTGAGATTTTATCATTGCCTTTCTACTCAACGCATCAGCTACTACATTAGCTTTCCCTGGATGGTACTGGATATCACAATCATAGCCTTTCAATAGTTCCAGCCATCTTTTTTGTCGCATATTCAGCTCCTTCTGATTAAATATATAAGTAAAACTTTTATGGTCTGATTTAATTTGAAACTTCTCCCCGTACAGATAATGTCTCCATATTTTGATAGCATGTACTACTGCCGCTAGTTCCAAATCATGTTTAGGATAGTTCTTCTCATGTGTCTTCAGTTGTCTTGAGGCATAAGCAATTACTTATTCTCCTTGCATAAGTACACATCCTAATCCCAGTCCTAACGCATCGATATACAAGATAAATGGTTATCCTGGAATCGGGATGGTCAAGATTAGAGATGATATCATTCTAGCCTTCAAGGTTTGGACACTCTTCTCGCATTTATCCATCCAAACATATTTCTCGCCCTTCTTAGTTAAACTGGTAAGAGGTATGGAAATTCGGGAATAGTCTTCCACAAATCGTCGATAATACCCAGCTAGACCCAAGAAACTTTTAATTTTTGCAATGCTCTTCGATGCTTCCCACATTACAATAGCCTCGATCTTGCTGGGATCCACTTTAATTCCTTCAGCGGATACTACATGGCCTAAAAATGCGACTTCCTTTAGCCAAAACTCACACTTTGAAAATTTGGCGTAGAGCTTTTCCTTCCGTAGTCGCTGCAGAGCGGCGTTTAGATTCTTAACAAATGTTTCCTTGTCCTTGGAGTATACTAATATATCATCAATGAATAAAATAACCGACGTATCCAACATGTCGTGGAAAACCCAGTTCATAATTTCCATAAAGGTTGCTGGTGCGTTTGTCAATCCAAAAGACATGACAAAAAATTCATAATGTCCATATCTGGTCCTGAATGCTGTCTTGGGGATATCACCATCCTTAATCTTCAGCTGATGGTAACCTGACCGAAGATCAATCTTTGAGAACACTTTGGCACCTTACAACTGATCGAATAGGTCATTGATCCGAGGCAATGGATATCGATTCTTGATTCTAAGTTTATTCAGTTCTCGGTAGTCTATACACAAGCGAACACTACCGTCCTTCTTCTTCACTAATAATACTGGCACTCCCCATGGTGATATGCTAGGGCGAATGTAACCCTTGTCCAGCAGTTCTTGTAGTTGTACTTTCAATTACTTCAGTTCAGTAGGAGCCATTCTATAAGGTGCTTTCGATACTGGTTCGACTCTAGGTATAAGATCTATAACAAACTTCGTGGCTCCGTTGGGTGGTAATCCTGGTAATTCTTCAGGAAATACATCAGGGAAGTTACGCACAACATCAATATCTTCCATTCGTGGTGCTTCTTTGGTAAGGTCAACAACAGATACTAATTATCTGACTGCTCATTTCTCAGGGAACTTCTTAGCCTTTAGCGCCGAGAGTATGATATTCCCTTTACGGGGAAGTCTAGTTCCCTTAAAACTGAACACTGCTCCTTCTTTGTCTTTAAAAGTCTGCTTCTTTTCGGCACATAATAAGTTTGTAGAATGCCAAACTAACCAGTCCATTCCCAAGATGATGTCCAAGGTCTTTTCACCAATAAGAACTGGACATGGTCCATAACCTTTTTCTAACTCCACTTCTAATCCCATAGGTGATCGTACAAGTAGTTTGTAGTCTAAGGATTTAAGGGGTAGATTAAACTTCTTACCAAACGTCACGGATATAAAGGAATGAGTAGCTCCTGAATCAAAGAGTACTCTGGCGGGAATGCCATTAATCGATACGTGTAATTTGTCTTGGTTTAGTCTACATGCTCATACAATGTAATACAACTAATTAAAAAAATGTAAGTCATTCCTGTGACTACATCAGGCGATGCGGCAGCATCCTCGGACGTAACCGCGTAAACTCGTCCTTGATGTAGCTGCTTTTTGGGCTTAGGACATTTCCTTACTATATGTCCCACTTGGTTGCAGTTAAAACATTTTATCCCTTCAGTAATTGGCTTCTGTTGCTGTTGAGCTACGGGAGTAGTCTTGGTTGCAATAGTAAAGCCTTGAGCACGGAAGTGTTTGAATGTCTTGTTATTCCCTCCATTATAAGAATTTCCTGCTGGCCTTTTGATACCTCTGTTTTGCATTAAATAACTCTCCTTCTGGCTTGATTCTATAACTCGAGCAATTTGTGTCGCTTCATTATAAATTTTCGTTTCATGTCCCAGAACGTGCTCGCTGATGCTTCCCCTAAGTCCCATGACGAACCATCGGGTCTTTGTGTTTTCCTCTTGCATACTAGTGGGTGCAAAGAAGAACAGCTCTTCATAACACTGTTGATATGCATCCACGGTCATCGGCCCCTGATATAAACTCAGGAACTCTGTTTCCATAGAATCTCTGAAAATTCTCAGAAAGTAATTCTTAAAGAACGCCTCTTTATAGATGTCCCAAGTCAGTTGGGCGTGCTTTGTAAGTAAATACGTCCTGGTAGACCTCCACCAATGGTGTGCATCTCCTTTCAGCATAAAGGTGGCGCACAACACTTTTTCTTCTTCATTTAGTGTCATCATCATAAAGTTTCTTTTTATTTTGTCAACCCAGTGTGCCGGCCATAAAGGATTTGCTGGCTTGCCATTGAATTCTCTGGGCTTTAGCTTCAGAAAATGGTCCACCAGTCTGGAGTGGTCTAGTTGCTACGGAACATATGCTCCATACATAGGTGGTTGGTATTGATATCTACTTGGAGCTATCTCAGGATTTTGTACTTGAGCCTGCATGATAGGAGTCTGAGGTGCATGGGATACTATGTTACTTCCCCCTGGTGCTGTGCTTGCCTGTCTGGCTGGCATTGAAGGTGTCTGTGCAGCTGGAAGAGTTATGCCTATGGAAGCTTGGATAGTAGCTTGTGCCTGTTGCATCTGTTGCAGCTGTTGAGCCAAGTTCATTACGACTGTGACAAAGTCTGTAGGTGGAGCTGGCAGATTGGTAGGATTTGCCTGCCCATTTATGACAGACGGTGCCGTGTTCATATTCCCTTGTGTTCCAGGTTGTGTTTGGTTATCTCCCCCCACAGGTGGTGGTGGTGGAATAGAGTTACGGCTCTATCTAGTTACTCTGCGTCCCGCCATTAATTAATTTGATAGTGGGATTTCCTGAAATCATTGAACATGAGAGACAATCATTAAATACTTCATTCTCATATTTTAAAACCACTAACAAATGCAAGTTTCAAAATTTTCCGGTCATTCTGTCGAAAATGCTATGTTTTCGTTGCAGGGTCGATGGTGGGGGTCGATGGGTGTCCGACCCTCAGTCTGTGACCCTGGGAAATCACCCATTCTTCCCAAGAGCCGGGGCTTGATGGGGGGGTCGGAGGATGTCCAACCCAGGGTGCGACCCCTGGTTCTCTATCAGATTCCCGAGAGCCGAGGGTCGATGCGGGGGTCGATTGTTTTAATCGAATTTTCCGACCCCTGGACTAAAAATCTGATTTTTAAGTCCGATTCAAAGTCCATTTCTCATTCTTTCTTCTCCGCTTCGACTCAACTCATCCCTCTGAGTTCCTACAGTGACAACTCCGATTCGTTGGTGGTTTGCACTCCTTATTTCGTCGTCTACACCTCCGTTACAGGTATGTCTTCTACCTTTTTATGTTTTTAGGTTTCTTTACCTAGGTTTTTTCTCGTTTATCTCGTATTTTTCAAATTAAACTTTTTCCAATAGTAAAAATTCGATTTTTATTGGGGGATTTTGTTGTTGGTGACTCGAGGAACGAAAGCCCTAAAAAATATTCAAGTTTCATCGGTTGGTTATCGAGAAAATCAGAATTTACACTTTTTGCCCTAATTTTGTCGAGATTTTAAATTTCTTGAAATTTCTTGCAATTCAATCTAATTAGTCAAAATTTTCAAATGTATGAGTCTCACAGGATAGTCTAGGATCTATGTAAGTCCTGTTGCCCACGTGTATGGGTGAAAATTGAGGCTTTTGATCAAATTACGTCGTTATTATGTCAAAATTTTGGGTTTTTACTCTCTACTAATCCATTATTTGTTTTCATTATTATTTGCATATACTATGGCTCGTACCAAGGTACCCAGAGTTCGCAACTGTCTTTGCTTCCGTTCCAATGAAGCTGAGGCACAGTATGCCCACTATGCTCGCAAGAATGTAGAGGGCGGCCGCAAAGTGGACTTGGCTAGCTTAGCCTTGTTCAATGTGGAGGGGGCCTTTGGTGATATGGGATGGCTCCCCATCATCACCTATGATGCGTGTACCCGTCCTAACTTGGTACGCCAGTTCTACTGTAATCTCTAGGTGGTGGGAGATTACAATGATGTTGAGAGGGGTGGTGAGCTTCGGATCACCAGCTACGTCAAGGGGGTTGACGTTTTATTTGAATATCGGCAGCTGGATGACTTGTTGGGCATTTCCTCTGCTGGCCCCTTGGTATTCTGTGCCCCTGGAGAGCCCCAGTTCTTTTCTCTACAGATGAGGGCTGAGATCAATAGCCAGCTCATCAGACCTGATCGCTGGCAGATGTGAGCGAGTTATCTGCGCTCAGATCCACGGGTATACTGCAAGATCAATCAGCATAACATGATACCGTAGAGTGGTCATTACGAGAGGGTCTCCCAGTTGACCTAGTATCTATTATACTGCATATCCACTAGGCAGCCCGTCTGCCTTCCTACATCATCATGCGTACGATGATCAGTGCCACGTTGCCCAGTCACACTGGCAACCTTCCTTACGGACGCATGATCACTACCTTGCTTACCCGCCTAGGCGTTGACTTATTGGATGAGAAGATTCAGGAGAAATCCTTCTCATCACCTCTGGATTGGGAGGCTATTTTCATGATGGGCATGCAGGATGCCCAAGTCAGCGATGAGAAGAGAGGAACGCGATGGTGTGCCCTCACACTCGACTGGAGATGGCTGACGCTGAGGCAGCAGCAGCAGCCGCTGGATCAGGGGTTCAGGGGGATGATGACGACCGACTATACATGGATGTAGATGGCATACTTCCTCCATCACCTACTCATGCTATTGGAGCTGGTCCGTCTTCTTCGGCTGGTCCTTCGTATACAGCTGGTCCTTCGTATGCTCCTTGGGACAACATGATGGGGATATTGCACAAGTTACGAGAGGCTCAGCGTATGTCTGACTTAAGGATGGGAGAGCTTCTAGAGGTTCAGCGCTCGTTCGATCAACGGGTAGGAGAGCTTCTGGTTGCTCAGTGCGTATCTGATCAGCGGATGGGAGAGTTGAGGGATGCTCAGCATGTGACTAACCAGTGGGTGGCTGATCTCACAGCTAGTCTACAGATGACCCAGACTCAGATAGCTTGGTTGACCAGAATCTACGCTGAGGACTATGATAGAGACCGTGAGGCACCGCCTCCCCCATCACCTCCAGCTTCTTGATGTACTTCTTTTATTTTTCTTTTTGTAATTCAGAGTAACAGCCCAGACTGTGGACTGTACTCTACTTTAATCATATATATATATATATATATATAAACATTTGTTCTTCCTTTTGGTTGTATATAAATTTGTTTCTCATTTAATAGATGCATTATTCTCTTTCAGTTCATTCTCAAACAACACAGATGCTTATGGTGTGTTATTATTACATCTTTTAAATTTTTATCCTATCTCAGTTCATGACTTTTTGTGGAAGAATACAGTTTTACAGATAAAGCCTGAGATACTCTGATACCAAGTTGTCACACCCCAATTCTGCACCATTCAGAACGGTGTGATGAACCGCTAATAAACCAACGGTTCAACCAGGATCTCTAGTAGGCGGTATCCATTAAAAATAAAACCATGCACATCCACAACCATAATCAGAATAAATACACAATAACGGAAGTCTTATAGTAAAAGAACTGAGAACTCCAAATGTAATAATCATAATTAAAATATCAAGTTATTGTTGTATCAAATGAAACGTAAATAAATAAAATATCAATTACATCCTTTTATAAATTCAAATAAAATTCTAATAGAATACGCATGAGTTGCACTCGCATGAGGGGTCATGCGTATCTTCCAAGTCTTCAGCTTCCATTGCAGCAACACGCGCATACACCGGAGTATTCATATAATCTTCAACTGTAGTACTTGCATCATCAACTAAAAATATTCGACGTTGATAGGGTGACCACACATCATGGCTCAGTGAGCAAACAAAACAATGCAACAAACATATGCATGCATTCAATTCATATCTTTGGTCTAGTAAATAAGTTTGCAATGTGCTATAGAAGGATAGGTGGCCAAAGGTCAGGTTTATTGATGCCGCACGTCTATACACGAGTGTGGGAAGCCGCCCAATGGTAACGTTTATTGTTGACCCACATGCACCCACCATCGACAATGTACACGCAAAGGTCACATTTATTGTTGTACCCCTTGCCCATACCAATACGTAAGCCCCTGTTGGCGAGGGCTCGCAATTACTGCTCGCAACTAATCAATCCTAATGCCAATCAGTGTATCCAAGGCCTCACCCCAGCATCCCACAACACATCCATAGAGATTGGGCTAAAGCCCCCTGGCAGAGTCAGAGACTACACGGTCCGAGACCACTTCCCCTGATACCCTACGACGTAATAGTTCTGCTAAGGTAATGGCGATACGACGATGTCAGTCGACAAGACCTAAGTTAGGGATAGAGCTAGAGTGCTGAGGCCCCGCCTATGACGCCTCCCCCTGATACTCGCTCGCATCAAGCACACCAACCACACACATACATCCACATGCCTATTCCTATCATCATCCTCATCATCATGTTATAAAAAATAATTAAATATGCATGAGAAGAAATAATAGAAATATTGGATGACATGTTGAATGCACATAACAATCATACACGCATAAAATCAATCACGACATTGGACTCAAGAATAAAATAGTTTATTATTAACCAATTAGTTTAGGTCTTGTTCCCTCACCTTTGCTTGATCGTATGTCCTCTTTCAAGCTTTAAGAATCAACTATATATCGATATTATAACACTAGAAGACCTAATCAAGTTGGTAGAATTTAATTAGAATTAATTCAGACTTTAAATAGCATGCTGTTAACTGGGGGTCAATGCCAGGGTCGGAGGTTCAATCAACCCTGGGTGCGACCACCCATAGTCTGGACTTCCCGAACACTGGGGGTCGATTCTTAGGGTCTGGTGGGGTCGATTGGCCATCGACCCACCATGCGACCCTCTGTGGGTTTCATCAAATTTTCATCCTTCAGTCCATTCCTTCATGTTTTGGGGTCCTATGGCTTGCTTCTACAACTCATTACATACCTATTCTATGGCTTAGAACCATAGTTTATTCACTTATATGGTTTTTATGATTTTCCCCAAGATTTTCCATGAAAACCTAACCATGGATGAATGATTTTGGTTTCTCCTAGTTAATTCTCTCTTCACTATCTATTTTAAGGTCTATAGAATTACATGGAGATAGTACCCATACCTGAAAATTAGGCTTGTCTCTTTGAAGCCTTCTCTTTGATCTTCTTCTCCACTTTCCTTCTCTACTATTTCTCTTCTCCTTCTCTTCTCTTTCTCTCAATCCAGTTAGGGTTCTAAAAGGAGTGAAAGAGGCTTAGGTACATCCTATTTATAGAGTAGAAACTTCAAAATAAGTCCCACTGAGATTAGCAAAGATTCCAATTGAAATTTGGAATGTTTCCAAATCACGGTTTCTGTCGACAAACTGGGGGTCGATGAAAGGGTCAGAGATCCCATCGACCCGTGCTTCTAAAATGTTTGACCCCCAGTTAAAAACTCAAAGTATGACTTTCTATCTTGGGGGGTCCGACCTTGCCTAGCTGGTTATGCGAGTGTTTTTGGGTCAGTTCAATACCTGGGATAACGACCTCCCTCACGTGCTTGATCCATTTGGCTTGACCATGATGGGCAGACCTGGTTCAAGGTTGTAAGATCGGGTTACTTTAATACGGGTTTTATAGTTATGAACCTTGTCCAGTTATTATTGGTAACAAGACTATGGATGCAACCTTAATCCAACTCGAGATGCCAGTCTTTGACGTCACCCTAGGGATGGACTGGTTATCCCAGCATTTTACGAGTTTGATTTGTGCTGAGAAGAACAAATCATTTAAAGACACGAAAGGCACAAAGTTTAGTTTTACGAGAACCAAACTTCCCAATAAACGAAAACTCATTCTTTTGGCATTAAAAACTAGAAGATGCCTTGAGAAATGAGGAGTTGCGTACCTAGTGTTTGTGGTCGACCTCACCCAGGAAGCACTATGAATAGAGGATATTAAAGTTGTACGTGAATTTCTAGATGTATTTCTTGAGGAATTATCTGGATTGCCACCTAATCGAGCGACAGAGTTCATTATAGAACTTATACTCGGAGCCCTACCATTATCTATGGCACCCTATCAAACGGCTCCTACTGAACTGAAGGAACTAAAGGTACAATTAGATGAACTACTGGACCCAATATATCACCATGGGGAGCGTCGGTATTATTGGTTAAAAAAAAGATGGTAGTATTTGGCTTTGTATAGATTATCAAAAAATGAATAAGCTCAAGATCAAGAATAGGTATCTGTTACCTCGGATCGATGACTTATTCAATCAGTTGCAAGGTGCCAACGTGTTCTCCAAAATTGATCTTCGATTGGGATACCATCAATTGATGATTAAGGAAGGTGATATTCTGAAGAGAGCTTTCAGAACCAGATATAGACATTATTAATTTTTAGTTATGTCTTTTGGATTGACTAACGCACCTCTAACTTTTATGAAACTTATTAATCGGGTATTCCATGATATGTTTGATACATCAGTCATCGTATTCATTGATGACATACTAGTTTACTCCAAGGATAAAGAAACTCATATCACAAATCTAAGAGCCGCTCTACAGTGACTAATAAAAGAGAAGCTTTACGCTAGATTTACAAACTGTAAATTATAGCTAAATGAAGTCACTTTCTTAGGCCATGTTGTATCCGCTGAAGGACTCAAAGTGGATCCCGGCAAGATTGAAGCCATGATAAAATGGGAAGCACCTAATAATGTTGCCAAAATCAAAAGTTTCTTAGGTTTCGCTGGTAATTAACGATGATTCATGGAAGATTATTGTAGAAGCACAGTACCACTCACCAGTCTGACTGAGAAAGGAGAAACATTTGTTTGTACCGATAAATGTAAAAAGTGTATCCAAACATTGATGACAAGATTAATATCAGCTCCCATGTTGACTATTTTCGATTCTAAGATAACCATTTATCTTGTACACCGATGCATCTGGATTAGGTTTGGGATGTGTGCTCATGCAAAGAGAACAAGTAATTACGTATGCTTCCAGGCAATTAAAGACACATGAGAAAAATTACCCAACTAATGACTTTGAACTAGCAGCAGTAGTACATGATATTAAGATATGAAGACATGATTTGTATGGAGAGAAATTTCAAATTAAATCCGATCATAAGAGTCTCACTCATTTTTTTCAATCAGAAGGAGTTGAACATGAGATAGAGGAGATGGTTGGAATTACTAAAGGATTATGATTGTAATATCCAGTATCATCCAGGGAAGGCTAATGTAGTTGCTGATGCACTAAGTAGAAAAGCAATGGCAAGACCTCAGGAAGAAGCTAATACCAAGCTGCAATGTGTGATGCCAAAAAAGTATTCAATTGTGGCAATGAGCAGTTCGTGATTGATACTTTGGATGGACCAACCAACTGGGAGTTTATTCATCGATTCTCGAACATGTTTGCTACATTGAAGATTGTACCCGATCTGATAGATGAAGCAAAAACAGCTATTTAATCAGACTCCTATATGAGAATAATAAGAAAAGACCTTGAAAATGGTAGGACTACTCCTGACTTCACCTTGGACCTTGAAATGGTACTACGATACAAAGGGAGTGTATGTGTCCCTAAAAGTGAAGACTCAGATATTAGACACAGACTAATGAAGGAAGCCCACACCATCGCTTATTCGGTAAATCTTGGGAGTAAAAAAAAGTACCATGATCAAAAGAAGCTATACTAGTGGAGGAAAATGAAAGCTAATGTAACTAAGTTTGTGTTACAATGCCTGAATTATCAACGGGTAAAGGCTAAAAGGCAAAGATGTACAGGCTTGTTGCAACCACTACTAGAACCAGCATTGTAATGGGACTGTATCACTATGGACATTCTCACCGGGCTACCATTGACATTCAGAGTAGTTGACGTAGTCTGGGTGATCATAGATCGTTTGACTAAGAGAGCTCGTTTCATAACTATACGACCTCAGAATACATTAAAGAGGTTAGCTAAGTTATATGTGGATAATATTGTCAGATTACATGGTGTACCTGAAAGCATTGTGTTTGATAGAGTACAACATTTTTTTTATCTAAATTTTTTGGGAAGGATTACAGAAGGGTGTGGGTACAACATTAAGTTTAGTACCGCATTCCATCCTCAGACAGACAGACAGTCAGAGCGCACCATTTAAATTTTAAAAGACATGTTCCGAGCTTGTGTAATTGATTTTATGGGATCATAGGATGAGAAGTTACCATTGGTCGAGTTCGTTATAAGAACAGCTATCAAGTTACGATACAGATGTCAGCCTATGAAGCACTGTATGGTAGAATGTATCGAACTCTTTTATTTCAGAACAAAGTTGGAGAGTGTAGTGTTATTGGACCAGAGTTTGTTGAAGAGACATCTTGAGTGGTCAACATCATCAAAGAAAGTGTTCGAACAGCTCAGAACCATCTGAAGCAATATGCAAACAATCGATGAAGAGATCTTGAATTTACCATAAGTGATAAATTATTTTTGAAAATATCTCCTATGCAAGATTTAAAAAGGTTTGGACAAAAGGGAATGTTGTGTCCCAGATATATTGGACCTTATGAGATTCTGGCAAGGTGTGGAAAGGTAGCATATCGGTTAGCAGTACCACCATCAATGTCAAGTGTACATTATGTATTCCATGTCTCACAACTAAAGAAGTATGTTAGAAATCCAACACACGTGTTAACAATGGATCCATCAGATTTAGTTGAAGACTTGACGTTCAAAGTGGTACCTTTTGAAATCATTAGCCGAAAAGTTCAACGTTTGTGCAACCGCGACATTTACTATGTTAAAGTTATTTGGAGAAGCCAAAATGTGGAAGAAATTACATGGGAAGAAGAAAATGCTATACATAAGCAATATCCTCACCTGTTCGACTCAGATGTATGTGCATATTTTAAAGCCAAAATTTATATAAAGGGGGGGGGGGAATTGTAAGACCCGCACTCCACTAACTTGGTATCACCGTGTTGTGCCAGGTCTTCCCATCATTATTGAACCAATTGGACTGACCGTGTGATGATGGATCACAAAACTAGGTATGAATCAAGTTAAAATACTCAAAAGTGTACGTAGGGTCGCATACCTAGGTAGGTACGGTCGACCATATGGATGAAACAAAGGTCACTAATCAATGACCCTACGGTGGATGATTTTAACCCTATGGTCGACAGATTCTACGACCGTAGGTCATCGATCTTGAGACCCCAGACCAGACTCTGAGTTGGAACTTTCCTAATTTAAGGGGGATTTCTTTCCTAATATTGGAAAACAATATATGGAGAATTTTCCTCTACATAAAGGACGTCCTTCACATTTTTCACTCTTTTAGAACATTAGTAAACTATAGAGGAAGAGAAGGAAAGGAAGGAAAAGAAGAGAAGACTAAGGAGAAGGTTTTGCTGAGAAGATTTTAGCACTCTACCATTGGCAAAGGTATGAACCTAATCCCTGAGGATGTAAATTCTATGGAATAAGACTTCTATGGGGATTGGAGATGTGAAACTAGTATGATCCATGTGATTCCTTGAGTAAATTCGAAGGCTAATAATGAGGGGTGAGTTTGGTGATAATGGTTGATGAGAAACTATTAATGATAACCATAGGATAACCTTAGTATGAACCCAAGAGAAAAGCCGAGGAGTTAACCCAAGAAGAACTCGAATTGAATGTAGTTGGTGACCAGAGGTCTTAAAGTCATAGCTACGGTCGACCATAGCATGACCAGCATGACCAGAGGATCGACCATAGGCATTCGAAAAGATTTTAGAAACCATATGGTTGTAGCTACAGTCGCACCATATGCTACCATAGGGTATCGACTGTAGGCAGTAAGGTTGACACAGTATGATACCATAGGACCAATCAGACACATATCAATACTCTATTTCGATTTTTAACTATTGTAACATCTTACATATGAACCCTAACTTAAATTCATATAACTTTTAGGTTATTAAATCAATTTAAAGAGAATTACAAGGCTTGAAAGGAGATCAAGTTTTGCTAACAGGTGAGGAAACAAGACCTAAACCAATTGGATAATAACAAACTGTTTACTTTATTGTGTTCAATGCCATCAATGATTCTATGTTTGTATTCTTGTAATGTGTATCTCACATGACATCCAATATTCCTACTATTACTGCTCATGCATATATATTTATGTCTTTATAATATGATGATGATGATGATGCTAGGAATAGGCATGTGATTATGTATGTGTAGTTAATGTTCTCGATGCGAGTAGAGCATCAAGGGGAGGACGTGGCATGGTGGTTTTGACCTGGTCACCAAACTCAGCTCTATCTTTACTCATGTCTTACCCACTGTCATCGACATATCGCCATTACCTTAGCAGTTGTATTACGTCATCGGGCATCAGGGGAGGTGGTCTTGGACCGTGTAGTCTTCTACTCTATCCTTAGCTCTCTCTTTATGGATGTATTAAGGGATGCTGGGGCGAGTCCTTGGACACACTAGATGACATTTAGAATTGGTTAGTTGCGAGCCCAGTTTGCAAGCCATCGCCAATAGGGGCATACATATTGGTATGGGTAGGACATCAAGAGAAGTGTTGACGGTGTTTGATTCGAACACTTTAGCTCTATCTCTACTCCATTGTGGGTGCATGTGGGATGACAATGTTGTTTGATCCATTGGGCTGATTCACACACTTATGTATAGAGGTGCAGGGACCACCAAACCTTTCTATAGCATATTGTAATCTTTAAAATCAGACCAAAGATATGAATTAAATGCATGCATATGTTTGTTGCATTGTATTGTTTGCTCACTGAGCCATCATGTGTGCTCACATTTTCGACGTCGAATATTTTAGTTAATGATGCAGGTCTTACTATTGAAGATTATGTGAATGGGCCGATGTATGGACACGTTGCGGCCCTGGACGTAGAAGCTATTGAAGATGCACATGATCCTTCATGCGAGTGCGACCAGTGCATTTTTTTATTAATTTAGCTATATTTGGTTGTTGGGACATGTAACAGATTATTTACCTTTATGTCTTGAGTTTGTAGAAATTAACTGGATTAGATAATTATTATATCATTGTTAGACACTGTTCATTATCTATAACACATCCGCTTATCTGTTATTTATCTCTGATCATTTATGTGGAAGGTGTATGTGGTTGATATGGTGGATACTACCTAATCGAGATCCTAGTTGAACCGTTGGATATTTATGGTTCATCACACTATTCTGGTTAGTGTAGAATTGGGGTGTGACATGCTGATTCCTTCAACAGTAGGGAACAACCATTCACACAACTTCCCCATTCCAGTGAGTAACTGTCACACCCCAATTCTGCACCATTCAGAACGGTGTAATGAACCACTAATAAACCAACGGTTCAACCAGGATCTCTAATAGGCTGTGTCCATTGAAAATAAAACCATACACATCCACAACCATAATCAGAATAAATACACAATAGCAGATGTCTTAATAATAAATGAACAGAGGAATCTAGCTGTGATAATCATAAATAAAGTATCAAATTATGTTATATCAATTGAGACATAAGTAAATAAAATATCAATTACATTTCCTTAATAATTCAATCAAAATCTAATCGGAAATGAATGCGTTGCACTCGCATGAAGAGTCATGCGTTTCCACTAAGTCTTCAGCTTCCATCGCAGCGACGTGCCCGTACACAGAAGCATTCATATAATCTTCTACCGTTGTCCCTGCATCATCAACTAAAAATATTCAACGTCGAAAGAGTGAGCACACATCACGGCTCAGTGAGCAAACAAAACAATGCAACAAACATATGCATGCATTCAATTCATATCTGTGGTCTGGTTTATAAGTTTGCAATGTGCTATAGAAAGGTTCGGTGGCCGCCTCACCTCTATACACGAGTATGTGAATCCACCCAATGAGTATCGGCACTGTCGTCCTACATGCACCCACTAGGGACAATATACACCCCATGAAAACGGCATGGCTGTATCGGTTGCCCATACCAACACGCAAGCCCCTGCTGGTGAGGGCTTGCAAACTGGGCTCGCAACTAACCAATCCTAATGTCAAACAGTGTATCCAAGGCCTCACCCCAGCATCCCACAATACATCCATAGAGATAGAGCTAAGGCCCCCCGGCAGAGTCGAAGACTACAAGGTCCGAGACCACCTCCCCGGATACCCTACGACGTAATAGTTCTGCTAAGGTAGTGACGATATGACGATGTCCGTGGACATGACTTGAGTAGAACCATGGCACAATATACACCCCATGAAAACGGCATGGCTGTACCGATTGATACCATCCCCTACCCGCACCATGTACACTAACCACATACATACATTCACATGCCTATTCCTAGCATTATCAACATCATCATGTTATAAATAAATAGAATTAAATATGCATGAACAGTAATAGTAGGAATATTGGATGACATATTGAATGCACATACAAGCATACATGCATAGAATCAGTCATGGCATTGGACTCAAGAAATAAAAACAATTTATTATTACCCAATTAGTTTAGGTCTTGTTCCCACACCTTTGCTTCAGTGTAGATCCTTTTTTAAGCTTTAAGAATCAGTTTTATATCAATAGAAAAACCTAACAAGTTGATAGATTTGGGTTAAAAGTCATTCTGGCATCATTAGGCTTGTTTTTAAGCACGGGTCGCAGGGTGGGTCGCAGGTAGGGTAGCAGTCTACATCGACCCCCAGGGTAGGGTCGATGCTAGGGTCGGATGTTCCATCGACCCTGGGTGCGACCACCCTTATTCTGGACTTCCCGAATACTGGGGGCCGATCCTGTGGTCTGGTGGGGTCGATTCCCAATCGACCTCACGTGCGACCCCCAGTGGGTTGAGTCGAGATTTTCATTCTACAGTCCATTCTTTCACGTTTGGGTCCTATGGCATACTTCCACAATCCATTATAGGCTTGTTCTATGGCTAAGGACACTAGGTTTCTTCCTTACCTTGTCTACCATGATTTCTCAATGTATTTCATTGAAATCTTCCCTTGGGTGTATGATTTGGGTTTCTCCTAGACCATACTCTCTTCATGAACTATTCTATGGTCTTAGACTATCAAATAGAATGCTTGCCCATACCATAGGTTTGCTGAGATTCAGAGATTTCTCTGAATTCTTCAATTCGATCCTCTTCTCCAACATTCATTCTCTTCTTCTTCTCTTATCTTTCTCTCACTCTCAATTAGGGTTTCAAAAGGAGTGAAAGAGGCTCAGGGACATCCTATTTATAGAGTAGAATCTCCAAAAATATATTCCATTGACATTAGGAAGGAATCCTATTGAAATTTGGAAAGTTTCCTATTTGCGATTTCTGACGGTAAATAAGGGGTCAATGAGGGGGTCGGAGATCCCGTCGACCCTCAGTTCCTAAGTTGTTCGACCCTCAGTGGAAAATCAGGGGTCTGACATCTATCTGAGGAAGGTTCGACCCTGCCTACATAGGTATGCGACCCTGCCCTCTAATTCAATGTTTTTGGGTTAGTTTAGTACCTGGTTTCACCATTTCTTTCACACACTTGGTCCATTTGGCTCGACCATGATGGGTAGACCTGGTACAAGGTAGTAAGAATGGTTAGTTCGATACGGGTCTTACAATAACCATACCAAAAGACCCTACAAGTGGTATTGAAAAACTAGGAAAAAAAAGAAGGAAAGGGGCATAACATGTTTTGGCATAAAAGGGAAGAAGGAAGCCTTGAAACCGCCAAAAATTTGAGCAGAATCAAGGGGATGTTTACCAGAGCCCTAGGATTTCCTTGTTAGTCCTCTGCTTGAAGTGTATGTGGATTCAAATGAGAACCCATGTGCCCTTTTATAATAATAAAAAATTTACGGATCCGCGGGACCGGTCACGTAAAACTACCTCCAGATCAATCCTCCAATCAGGCCAAGACTCGCGTCCTTTAGAATTTTGGTGCCCAAATGACCAAGGCATGAGGATAGCCAGTAAGTTGTCCCTAGACTTATGTCCTTTGGCAATAATTAGGTTTAATATAGCGGAGGCTTGTCCAAATATTCAATCATCCATTTTTACCTCCGTTTTACTCTCAGAAAGTGTTAACTAATAACAGTCTGATAAGCTGGATGGTTGTATGATCGGATGAATGGGCATCCGTCTGATCATCCTCTTTACCCATGGATGGGTTAAGGCATTAACTAGAGGTTGTACCGGATGATCTGCCCCTAGTACATACGGTCAGTATCCTTATAAATTGGGGTTACCCCAAGCAGATTATGTGTTAACCGACTGGTGCATACTGGATGGTGTATCACCCGATTGTTGTAGTCGTTACACCACTGGTTGAGTGTGTGTCTCGCAAGATTAAGGGATTCATTGATTTAATTCTTCCATCCTTATATATGTTGTTATGACGTTTCTTCCCTTAGATTATTAAGGTAATTTGGCATTAATCTTAGGTGTGCACATTCTTTCTTTTCTAGATTTACCCAAGGCTAGTTGAGATGTCACCACCCATGCACACTAATGTGAAAATCCACGTATAAGGCGCTCACATCCAGAAGTAAATTAGAACAGCATCGACATGTCATTTTCAATGAGTTGGCAAATCACTCATGCACCACAACCAATAATCCTAGTGAGTCAAGTGGGGAGCTACGACCTTTCTCCCCCTTTGCTAGAGTAAATCAGACAATACATACAACACCATGGTCAGTTTCCAATAGCTGAACCCAGAACGATTTACTGGAACGCATGGAAATTTCACCCAACCCATGGATTGGACCCGAATCATGGAGGGGAATATCGACAATCTCTATTATTCTGATACACAAACAATGTATGACCCAGGCCTGGAATCCTTGCCAGTTGGAATCCCTCTATATCTGGTTTTGCTGTGCCAACACTTGGCACCTTGACTTCTAACCCTCCATATGATTCGGGGTCAACTTCTTGGATCACATAATGATAGTAGAACTTGTGGGAAGAGATATATGGAACCTAGGGAGCATCCCCACCAAGCTGGGCCCATAAAACTAAGCCTAAACCTATTTTTAAGCACAATCGGATGCATAATCAAATGATGCATTACCTGATTGACAGCATCCGATTATGTGTGAGTTGCACATTTTCTTTCTCCACGTGAGTATGGGAGTGCTTGAGAGGAGACTTGGAACTTGAAGCTTGGAGCTCAAACTCAGTGCTTCCTTAAGGTAGGTCTCATCCACTCTTTCCCATTCATTCCTAGTGGATAATGTGTGCAAGACCATGGTGAAGCTCCACCATTAATGGTCTCCAACAATGGAGACCAAATCCTAACCTAGAATCCTAGGTCATCATTTCCTCCATGTATGGAGATGATAATGGGGTACAAATGACTCCCATTATGTGTAATATTGGTAGTAGTGTCACACTCCATTTCTGCACCAACCAGAATGGTGTGATGAACCGTCAATAAACCAACAGTTCAATCAGGATCTCGTATAGGCAACGCCAACCATGTTAAACCAAAACACATTCCACATTAATCAGAGATTGTAAAGTAAATAGCAGAAGCCTTATTAATAATGAACTGAGGTCCAATCATGATAAATAATTAATATTCTAGTTATCTCCAAATAACAAAAATGTAATTTAATACATATTACAAGTATCCAAATACGAAAGTTAAACACTAAGCGTATCCATAGTTGAAATAATAGCTGGATGACCCATATTCGTCCACCATAGCTTATACATCCATATCTACTTCCTGTTCATATGTTGATGTGTCGACATAATCTTCAATGGTAATACCTACAACATCAGAAACTAAAAAGAATTATGTATGCGAGGGTCAGCTCTCCAACTTGAGCTCAGTGAGTAACAAAACAAAGCAACAAACATATGCATGCATTCAATTCATATCTTTGTTCTGGTTCATAAGTTTATAATATGCAATAGAAAGGATTGGTGGCCACCGCACCACTATACACGAGTGTATGAAGCCGCCTAAAGGATCAAACACCAATGCCGTCCCACATGCACCCATCATGGAATAGAGATAGAGCTAAAGTGCCCGGATCAAACACCGCATGACACTTCCCCTAATGCCCTACCCATACCAACACGTAAGCCACTATTGGCGAGGGCTTACAAACTGGGCTCGCAACTAACCAATCCTAATGTCAAATAGTGTATCCAAAGCCTCACCCCAGCATCCCTTAATACGTCCATAGAGATAGAGCTAAGGCCCCCTGACAGAGTCAGAGACTACACAGTCCGAGACCACCTCCCCTAATGCCCTACGACGTAATAGTTTTGCTAAGGCAATGGCGATACGACGATGTCAGTGGGCAAGACATGAGTAGAGATAGAGCTAGAGTCTAGTGACTAGGATGAACCACAATGTCACGTCCTCCCCCTGATGCCCCACTCGCATCAAGTACACTAACCACACACAAACATTTACATGCCTATTCGTAGCATCATCATCATCATCATCATATTATAATTAAATGAAAATTAAATATGCATGAACAGTAATAGCAGGAATATTGGATGACATGTTAAATGTATATTACAACCATACAACCATAAAATCGATCATGGCATTGGACTCAATAAGTAAAAAATAGTTTATTATTAGCCAATTATTTTAGGTCTTGTTCCCTTACTTTGATTGATAATAGATCCTTGCTCAAACTTTTTAATTCACTTTTAAACCACTTGAAAACCTAACAAATTTATAGATTTTAAATTAGTATTAATTTCCATGAGTTTAGACTACTAGAAACTGAGGGGCCGCAGGTGTGGCAGCACCTGTGGTCTCAATTTCTGTGACCACAGGGCGTGGGGTTGCATGGTGGGGTCGGACATAGTTTAACCACCCATGCGACCATACCATCCCTGGAAACTTCCCTAGGGCATGTTGTCGGACATCTGTGTCTTGTGGGGTCGGACATCATGCGACCTCAAGTGCGACCACACGTGTTATGGACGACCTTTCACTCTTAATTCCATTCCTTCATGTTTGAATCCTTTGGATTATCATCTCGGTCCTTCCTATGATTGTTCTATGGCTCAAAACTATTATTTTATACACCATCCATTGTCCACAAAATTTCCTCCATGGATTCTCTTGGAATTTATCCATGGATAGATGATTTGGGTTTCTCCTAAATCCTATCTTCTTCATGAACTATTTTAGGCTCTCAATTTAACATGGAGAATATGTTCATACCTTAAGCTTGCTGAAGATTCAGAGTTTTCTTTGAATTTTCCTCCTCCATAGTCATCCTCTTCAATTCTCCTTCTCTTTCTTCTCTTATCTTTCTCTCACTTTCCATTGGAGTTTTAAAAGGGTGAAAGAGGCTAAGGGATGACCTATTTATAGAGAAAAACCCTCCATAATATGCCCTAATGAGTTTAGGAAAGACCCCCCTTCAGATTAGGAAGGTTTCCTAATTTTGGTTTCTGACTGGGTTTAGTGGGGTCGAAGGTGGGGTCGCAGAATCCGTCGACCACACCTTTTAAAATGTCCGACCATACGACCTAAATTTGTATGGTTGGACTCTTTTGAGGTGTGGTCGGTCACCCCTGTTTAGGTATGCGACCACACGCTCGTAGTGGACTATTTTTGGGTTGATTTCATACCTGGTTTTGTGGTTTCTTCACGCACTTGGTCCACTTGGCTCGACCATGATCGAAAGACCGGATACAAGGTGGTAAGACCGGTTAGTTCGATATATGTCTTACAACTCCTCCCCTCTTATTAAAAATTTCATCCTCAAAATTTTCACATACCTTTCGAGTTGAAAAGGTGAGGATATTGCTTTCGCATAGCATTCTTGTATTCCCATGTGATCTCTTCTATATCTCGGCTCCTCCAAGTGACCTTAACATAATAAATGTCATATTTGTGTATAAGTTGAACCTTTTGGCTTGTGATTTCAGTTAGTGCTACTTCGAATGTCAAATCATTAGTTAGACTCGATGGATCCATTGTTAAATCGTGTGTTGGATCTCTGACGTACTTCTTCAGTAATGAGATATGAAATACATCATGCACACTTGACATAGATAAAGGTAGTGCTAACTGATATGCCACTTTTCCATGTTTAACGAGAATCTCATATGGCCCGACATATCTCAGACTTAGCTTCCCTTTCTGCCTGAATCGTTTTAAGCCTGGCATAGGTGATACTTTCAAGAATACCTTATCACCTACAACGAATTCAAGGTCTCGACGTCGAGTATCTGCATATTGTTTCTGACGATTCTGAGCTATTATAATTCTTTCCATGATAATTTTGACTACTCGATAAGTGTCTTCAACAAATTCTGGTCCAACGATACTCCGTTCACTAACTTCATTCCAAAACAAAGGAGTTCAACACTTCCCACCATATAGTGCTTCATAGGGTGACATCTGTATAGTAGCCTGATAGCTGTTGTTATAGGAGAACTCGATCAATGGTAGTTTCTCATCCCATGATCCCTTGAAATCAATAACACAAGCTTAAAGCAAGTCTTCTAAAATCTGAATGGTACGCTCTGACTATCCGTCTATCTCAAGATGGAATGCAGTACTGAATTTCAGTATGGTACCCATAGCCTTCTGTAATCCTTCCCAAAACATGAAGTAAAGCATGGGTCTCTATCAGACACAATGCTTTCAGGTACACCATGTAATCTGACAACGTTATCAACATATAGCTTGGCTAACCTCTCCAGGGTATACTGAGGTCGTATAGCTATGAAGCGAGTTGTCTTAGTTAGACGATCTACAATCACCCAGACCGCGTTAACTACTCGGGGAGTCAATGGTAACCCGATGACGAAGTCTATAGTGATGCAGTCCTATTTCCATGCTGGTTCTGACAGTGGCTGCAACAATCCTATAGGTCTTTCGCTTTCAGCCTTTACCCTCTGACAATTTAGGCATTGAGACACAAATTTAGCTACATCTGCTTTCATCCCTTTCCACCAATATAATTTCTTTAATTCATGATACATCTTTGTACTTTTAGGATGTACCGAATAAGCGGTGGTGTGAGCTTCCTTCATTAGTCTGTGTCTAATGTCCAAGTTTTTTGTTTCAGGATCACATACTCTCCCTTTGTACATCTGTACCTTTTCAACGTCCAAGGTGAACTCAGGAGTAGTCCTACCTTTTTCGATGTCTTCTTGTACCGTTCACAGATAAGGGTCTGATTTAGTAGCGGATTTCACTTCATTATTATATCCAGTACAATCTTCAATGTTGCAAACATATTTGATAATCGATGAATAAACCCTTGGTTGGTTGATCCGCCCAGTGCATCTATCAGGAACTGCTCATTACCATGATTGAATACTTTTCCTATAACACACATTGCCACAGTCGTGTTAACCTCTCCTTGAGATTTTGTCATTGCTTTTCTGCTTAGCGCATCAGCATCCACATTAGCTTTCCCTGGATGATACTAAATTTGGCAATCATAATCCTTCAATAATTTCAGCCATCTTCTTTGTCTCATGTTCAACTCCTTTTGATAAAAAAGATAAGTGAGACTCTTATGATCTGATTTAATCTAAAATTTCTCTCCATACAAATAATGTCTTCATATCCTGACAGCATGTACTACTGCTGCTAATTCCAAGTCATGAGTGGGATAGTTCATCACATATGTTGCAATTATCTTGTAACATATGCAATCGCTTGTTTACCTTACATTAATCCGCATCCTAGATCTAATCCGAAAGTTTCGATGTATAGGGTAGAAGGTTTCCCTCGTGTTAGAACAGTCAAGATGGGAGTTGATATCAACCTTGTTTTTAGAGTTTCGAAACATTCTTCAAACTTGTCAGTCTAATTAAAGTCCTCTCCCTTCCTGGTTAGCTTGGTAAGAGATTTTACGATCTTAGAGTGGTCCTCCACCAATAGTTTGTAATAGACAGCTAAACCCAAGAAACTTTTCATCTCTGCAATGTTCATTAGGTGTTTCTTACCATACAATTACTTCTATCTTCCTAGGGTCCACTTTAATCCCTTTTTATGATGCTATGTGATCTAAGAAGATGACTTTGTTTAATCAGTTCTCATAATTCTTGGACTTGGCACAAAGCTTTTCCCTTCCCAGCTATTGTGAAGCTGTTTTAAGATCCATTGTATGAGTTGCTTCATTCTTGGAATAAACCAAAATATCATCTATGAAAACTATGACCGATGTATCCAATATGTCATCAATCACCCAGTTCATCAACTCCATAAAAGATGTAAGGCCATTGGTTAATCAAAACATCATAATCGAGAACTCATAATGTCCAATCCCGATTCGAAAAGCTATCTTTGAGATTTCACTGTCCAAATTCTTCAGCTGATGATATCTTGACTGAAGATCAATCTTAGAAAATATCTTTGCTCCTTGCAATGGTTTAAACAAGTCGTCAATCTGAGGTAGTAGATATCGATTCTTGATCGTGAGCTTGTGTAGTTCCCGGTAGTCTATAAATCATATGAAACTACTGTCCTTCTTCTTCACGAAGTGCATTGGCGCTCCCCGTGATGCAATACTTAGCCAATTAGAACCCTTGTCTAATAACTCCCGTAGTTGAGTGTCAATCCCTTCAACTTCGTAGGAGCTACTCTATAGGTGCCTTTGACATAGATATCGTCATTGGTAACAAGTCGATAACGAACTCGATCGCACGACTAGACAGTAAACCAGGTAAATCTCTTGGAAACACATCAAAAAATTTATGCATCACATCAATATCTTCCATCTATGGTGCTTCTTTGGTAACGTATACCACAGATACCATATATCAAACTCCTTTCTCTTCAAAGCATCTCTTCGCCTTTAGCATATTGAGGATCAGCTTTCACTTCTTAGGCAACATGCTTCCAAAAAAATTAAATTATATGTCATCTTTATTCTTGGCTGATAACCTCTTCTATGCACATAACAACTTTGTAGTGTCTGGAGACAACCAGTCTATTCCTAAGATGACGTCAAAGTCTGTCATCTCAAGTCGAATTAGGTTGCATCAAAATTCTGTCCATCCATGTGATTCGGACATTGTTCATAACACTCATTTAACACAACATCTAATCCAAAAGGGCATGAACTAGCAAGATCTAGTGTAAAGGTCTTAAGAGCTGGTCTAGTTCCTTCATCTCTTATGATTTCTCAAAGACTATCGTCAAAATCTCAAATTGCACTTAGTAGCTTATATTTCTTTTATCATTACGGTTCTACCCTGATCTCTCTTTCATATACCTCAAAATATATCTTATGATTGTTACTTCATATCCCAAGTCTACCTCTAAGCATTAGGGTATATGCTTATAATTTCATTAATTCTGCCAAACTTTCAAGGTCTTTACTTAATCATTTCATTTAACATTGGGCATAACTCAATATTACTTGTACTAATCTGAATACTATTAATGCCATGATTTTTGACTTTGTCCTTGTATCCCACTCTTAGATTTGCCTTTAAAAATCTTCTTCCTTATCAACTTCATAATGATATAACCATCATTAACTTTACTTGAGTGCTATCTACTCTTTCCTAGTTACTCTTGATAGTTGTCACTTTTTGCTCATACACTCTTTTATAGACATAACTCATATCCATACATTCAGCAATCTCGAAACAGATCCTCAATTACTTCGTCTGAGGTTCCTTGGCTATAGAATCTAATCAAAATTTAATCATCTTACATCCCATAATAGCTTATTCACTAAACATCTTATCAATGGATGTCAAGAAATGTAAGAATCAGAATGTTTGTCTAAAAGTAATTCATTTCCTTCTTTCGAATTCAGTATAATGATGAACAATTACTTTATCTAATGAACTTAGGTTTAAAGGATCAGGAGTAAATCTATGGTAATCCCACCAGCATTAAAAGGTTGTTAAGTTACACGGTGGTCCAAATACATAAAAATAGAGATTTTATAGTTCTTAGCCTCATGGGTATAGGTTTTATCGAGTATATAATGCCATTGGTCAAGCCACTACAGGAGTAAATCTGGAGAAGTTTTGGTACATCAATAAATCAAGTATAAATCGAAAGATGTACGCTCAACATGATTAAACATTTAACAGTTCATTCAGTTCATATTTCTGTTCATGTTGTCGATCATGAGAGTAGCTCAGAGTGGTATAATCAGGACTAATACTAAAGAAACAATATCTATATCTCCAATTGATAGGTTGAATCAAGAAGGTATCCTGTCAAGACACGAGAATTTAAAATCAGGTATGTGCATCCTCTATAATCATAAAAGTAAATCAATAATGCATTGCATCCTATCTAGTTATATGACCACAATATATTTGATCCTTTGCTAAAAACATTTGACGCTTCATCATTAAAAAATATTCCTCAACCCTTGTTGGATCATTCTGCCATGATGCAGCAATCCCATAAATCGGTGGCTCATAAGGGTAACCACGTTGATACACTATTTGTTGTGCACTAAGCTTCTGCACTAAGGTGTGCATAACAGGGAACTGTTGTATGGTAGGCACTGTATTATAGCTAATAAGTGTTGGGGGTAGAGTATTGCTATCAATCGGTACCGTGCTTGGTTTGACTCAGAGGTGTTGATGTTGCATTGACAACTTGGGTAGTGATTCACATAGAAACTTACATAATCAGTCTCATCTGTTGTTGCTCTTGTATTTTGTCAGGCCAAGTTTTATTAGTTTTATTACAATCGTAGCTTAGGCACTTGGTAGTCCAGGTAGATTGGCTAGAGTGGTATGATTGTTTACCTCTTTTGATTTGCTCTAATCTGATTACCATTATTTAGCATCTGCTTAGATGAGTTTTCACTACACGTTCTCGACCCAAATAGTGATGGGGTCAAGTTGCAAGCTCTTCTTAATACTCAACGGCCAATGGATCATCTCACACTCCAATTTTGTACATCTCAGAATGGTGTGATGAACCGCTAATAAACCAATGGTTTAACCAGGATCTCGCGTAGGCTATATCCGTGTTATCTAAACTTTCACACATCCATAATGATAATAAGAGTAAATACACCATAGCGGAAATCTTATAATAAAATCAACTGAGAATCTACTGTGATATAAATATTAAATAGCAAATTATTTTGTATCAACTGAGACATAAATAATTATCAAATACATGTCTTTATTAAATTCAAATAAAGAAACCTAAGAAAAATCTACTCAAATACACACGAGTTGCACTCACAAGAAGAGTCGTGTGTATCCTCTTCAGCTCCGGCTTCCATGGCCGCTACCGTCTCGTATGTGGAGGCATTTATATAATCTTCAACGGTATAACCTGCATCATCAATTAAAAATATTCGACGTCGAGGGGTGAGCACACATCACGGCTCAGTGAGTAGCCAAAACAATGCAACATTACATATGCATGCAAAAAGTCAATTTATATCTTTGGTCCGGTTTAAAGTTTATAGTATGCAATAGAAAGGTTTAGGTAGCCAAAGGTCGCGTTTATTGACTCCGCCTCTATACACGAGGGTGTGACGTTACCCAAAGATCACGTTTATCGTCAACTCACATGCACCCAATCATGAACAATATATAACAAAGGTTACGTTTATTGCTATATAGTGCCATACCAACACGTAAGCCCCTGTTGGCGAGGGCTACAAACTGGGCTCGCAATTAACCAATCCTAATGCCAAACAGTGTATCCAAGGCCTCACCCCAGCATCCCTCAGAATGTCCATAGAGATAGAGCTAAGGCCCCCCGGTAGAGTCAGAGACTACAAGGACCGAGACCACCTCCCCTGATACCCTACGACATAATAGTTCTGCTAAAGTAATGGTGATACGACGATGCCAATGCACAAGACTTGAGTTAGAGATAGAGCTAAAGTGCTGAGACCCACCAAAGGTTAACGTTTATTGACGTTCTCATCACACCTCCCCTGATACTCTCTCGCATCAAGCACATTAACCACACACATACAAGCACATGCCTATTCCTATCATCATCATCATCATGTTATAACAATAAAGTAAATATGCATGAACAAGTAATAGAAATATTGGATGGCATGCTGTATGCACATTACAAACATATTCGCATAGAATCAAGCATAGCATAGGACTCAAGAAATAGACAACAGTTTATTATTAACCAATTTAGTTTGGAGTTAAGGTTCCTCACCTTAGCTTGCTAATAGATACTTTTACAAGCTTTAGAATCACCTTTATAATGTTATTATATTGCTAGAAGACCTAACAAAGTCGATAAAATTTAATTAGAATTTATTTGGAATTTAAAAACCATTCTGTTAACTAAGGGTCGGTGCTAGGGTCGATGCTAGGGTCGATGGGTCTATCGACCCTCCCCTCTTTCTGGACTTCCCGAATGCTGAGGGTCGATGGTCAGGAATACGTAGGGTCGGATGGCCTATCGACCCTAGGTGCGACCCTCGATGCACTTTGGTCCAATTTCCACTTTTTAGTCCATTCTTCGTGTTTGAAATCCTATGGCTTGCTCCTACATTCCATTCTACATTCATTCCACGGTCTGAAACCAGGAACCATCCACCTAGATAGCTTTCATGCCTTTTCCTATGGTTTCCCATGAAAACCTAACCATAGCTTGATGGTTTGGGTTTCTCCGAGATCACATTCTCATCAATAACTAACCTAAGGTCTGTAGAAACTCATGGAGTTAATATCCATACCTGAGAAGATTACTTTTCTCTACAATTCTTCTCCTTTTTGCTAAGTTCTCTTCCATGCCTTTCTTCTTCCTCTTTTCCTTCTCTTCTCTTTCTCTCAATTTAATTAGGGTTGTGAAAGGAGTGAAAGTGGCTTAGGGATGTCCTTTAAATAGACTAGGAAAATCATAAAATAAGTCCCCTTGAGATTAGGAAAGAACCCAATCAAAAAATATAGAAATTTCCTAATTTCTATATTCGGCAGAATCCGAGGGTCGATGATCCCGTCGACCCTAGGGTCTTAAGCTGTTCGACCCTCCCTTCAAAACTGAGGGTCTGACTTTCTGTTTTGGGAGGTCCGACCCTGCTTAGCTGGGTATGCCACCCTTCCCTTATTTTAAGTGTTTTTAGGTCGATTGAATACCTGGGATCTCGATCTCCTTTACGCCCTTGGTCCACTTGACTCGACCATGATGGGTAAACCTGCTTCAAGGTGGTAAGGCCGGGTTTGATTGACATGGGTCTTACAACTCCCCCCAACTTATAAAATTTTTGTCCTCGAAATTGTACGTACCTTCTGAATCAAATAAGTGAGGGTATTGCTTTCGCATAGCATTCACTTCTTCCCATGTAATCTCTTCCATGTCCCTATTTTTCCATGTGACCTTAACATAGTAGATATCTCTGTTGCGTAGACGTTGATTCTTTCGACTAGTGATTTCTGTTGGTGTTACTTCAAACGTCAAATCATAAGTCTATTCCGGCAAATCTACTGTCAAAACATGCGTTGGGTCTTTGACATACTTTTTCAATAGGGAAATGTGAAATACGTCCTGCACATTTGACATAGATGGTGGTAGTGCTAACTGATAAGCCACTTTTCCATGCTTAGCTAGAATTTCATATGGCCCGACATATCTTGGACTTAGTTTCATTTTCTGTCCGAACCTCTTCAATCCTCGCATAGGCGATACCTTCAAAATACCTTATCACCTACGGCGAACTCCAGCTCTCTTCGTCGAGTATCCGCATATTGTTTCTGACGGTTCTGAGCTGTTCTCACTCTTTCCTTGATGATTTCGACCACTTGACTAGTCTCTTCAACAAATTCTAGTCCAATAATACTATGTTCTCCAACTTCATTCCAAAACAAGGGAGTTCGACACTTTCGGCCATACAGTGCTTCATATGGTGATATCTGTATTGTGGCCTGATAGCTATTGTTATAAGCGAACTCGATCAATGGTAACTTTTCATCCCATGATCCCTTGAAATCAATTACAGATGCTCGTAGCATATCTTCTAGAATCTGAATTGTACACTCTGACTGTCCATCTGTCTGTGGGTGGAATGCAGTACTGAACTTTAACGTTGTACCCATAGCCTTTTGCAATCCTTCCCAAAATTTGGAAGTAAATCATGGGTCTCTATCCGACACAATACTTTCTGGAACTCCATGTAATCGAACAATATTATCCACATACAGCTTCGCTAACCTTTCTAGTGTATACTGAGGTCGTATAGGTATGAAGCGAGCTGTTTTAGTCCGAAGATCCACAATCACCCAAACTGCGTCAACTACTCGAGGGGTCAATGGTAGTCCCGTGACAAAGTCCATAGTGATGCAGTCCCATTTCCATGTTGGTTCCCGTAATGGCTGCAACAATCCAGCGGCTCTTTGTCGTTCACCCTTTACTTTCTGACAATTTAGGCATTGAGACACGAACTTAGCTACATCTGCTTTCATTCCCCTCCACCAATATAGTTTCTTCAGATCATGATACTTTTTTGTACTCCCAGGATGTATCAAATAGATGGTGGTATGGGCTTCTTTCATCAGTCGGTATCTAATGTCCATACTTTCTGTTTTAGGTACACATATTCTTCCTTTGTATTTTAGTACTTTCTCATCATCCATGGTGAACTCAGTGTTGGTCCTACCTTTCTCAATATCTTCTTGTACTGTTCTCAGATAAGGATCTACTTTGATAGCTGTCTTCACTTCATCCACTATATCCGGTATAATCTTCAATGCCGCGAACGTATTCAAAAACCGATGAATAAACCCTTGGTTAGATGATTCATCCGTTGTATCTATCACATACTACTCGTTGCCGTAATTGAATACCATTCCGTTGGTACACATTGCTGCAGTCGTGCTAAATTTTCCTTGAGATTTTATCATTGCTTTTCTACTCAATGCATCCGCTACCACGTTCACTTTTCCCGGATGATACTGGATATCACAATCATAGTCTTTCAATAGTTCTAGCCATCTTCTTTGTAAGACCCGTGCAAATCTAACCTGGTCTTACCACCTTGAACCAGGTTCACCCATCATGGCCGAGTGAAATGGACCAAGGGCGTGAAGGAGATCGAGATCCCAGGTATCAAATCGACCCAAAAACACTTAAAATAGGGGAAGGGTCGCACACCTAGCTAAGCAGGGTCGGACCTCCCAAAACAGAAAGTCAGACCCTCAGTTTTGGAGGAGGGTCGGATAGCTTAAGACCCTAGGGTCGACGGGATCATCGACCCTCCCATCGACCCTCGGTTCCTGCCGAATATAGAAATTAGGAAATTTCTATATTTTTTGATTGGGATTCTTTCCAAATCTTAATGGGACTTATTCAGGATGTTCCTAGTCTATTTAAAGGATGTCCCTAAGCCACTTTCACTCCTTTCACAACCCTAATTGAATTGAGAGAAAGAGAGGAGAAGGAAAAGAGGAAGAAGAGAGGCAAGGAAGAGAACCTAGCAAAAAGGAGAAGAGTTACAGAGAAAGATTAATCTTCTCAGGTATGGATACTAATTCCATGAGTTTCTATAGACCTTAGGATAGTTATTGGAGAGAGAGTGATCTTAGAGAAACCCAAACCATCCATCCATGGTTAGGTTTTCATGGAAAACCATAGGTGGATGCATGAAAACTATTTAGATGGATTATACATGGTTTCAGACCATGGAATGGATGTAGAATGGAATGTAGGAGCAAGCCTTAGGACCCCAAACACGAAGAAAGGATTAAAAAGTGGAAATTGGGCCAAAGTGCACCAAGGGTCGCACCGAGGGTCGATGACCATCCGACCCTAGGTGTTTCTGACCATCGATCCTCAGCATTCGGGAAATCCAGAAAGAGTGGAGGGTCGATAGACCCATCGACCCTAGCATCGACCCTAGCATCGACCCTCAGTTGACAGAATGGTTTTTAAATTCAAAATTAATTCTAATTAATTCTATCGACTTTGTTAGGTTTGCTAGCAATATAATAACATTATAATGGTGATTCTAAAGCTTGGAAAAGTATCTATTAGCAAGCTAAGGTGAGGAACCTTAACCCCAAACTGAATTGGTTAATAATAAACTATTTTCTATTTCTTGAGTCCTATGCCATGCTTGATTCTATGCGAATATGTTTGTAATGTGCATACAGCATGCCATCCAATATTTCTATTACTTGTTCATGCATATTTATTTTATTGTTTATAACATGATGATGATGATGATGATAGGAATAGGCATGTGCTTGTATGTGTGTGGTTGATGTGCTTGATGCGAGCGAGTGTCAGGGGAGGTGTGATGAGGACGTCAATAAACGTTAACCTTTGGCGGGTCTCAGCACTTTAGCTCTATCTCTAACTCAAGTCTTGTGCATTGGCATCGTCGCATCGCCATTACTTTAGCAGAACTATTATGTCGTAGGGTATCAGTGGAGGTGGTCTCGGTCCTTGTAGTCTCTGACTCTCTATCGGGGGGCCTTAGCTCTATCTCTATGGACATTCTGAGGGATGCTGGGGTGAGACCTTGGATACACTGTTTGGCATTAGGATTGGTTAGTTGCGAGACCAGTTTGCAGCCCTCGCCAACAGGGGCTTACGTGTTGGTATGGCACTATATAGCAATAAACGTAACCTTTGTTATATAATGTTCATGGTTGGGTGCATGTGAGTTGACGATAAACGTGATCTTCGGGTAACGTCACACACTCGTGTGTAGAGGCGGAGTCAATAAACGCGACCTTTGGCTACCTAAACCTTTCTATTGTATACTGCAAACTTTAAACCGGACCAAAGATATAAATTGATTTTTGCATGCATATGTATTGTTGCATTGTTTTGGCTACTCACTGAGCCATGATGTGTGCTCACCCCTCGACGTCGAATATTTTTAGTTGATGATGCAGGTTATACCGTTGAAGACTATATGAACGCGTCTGCGTACGGGAACGTGGAAGCTATGGAAGTTGGAGCTGAAGATGATACGCACGACTCCTCTTGCGAGTGCAACTCGTGTGTATTTGATTAGATATTTTATAGGTTTCTTTATTTGGATTTATTAAAGACTTGTATTGATATTTACTTATGTCTCGGTTGATACAGAATAAATTTCTATTAAATTATTAATATCATCTTAGTTTCTCAGTTCATTTTATTATAAGACTTCCGCTATTGTGTATTTACTCTGATTATGATTATGGATGTGTGTAGATTTAGATAACGCGGGGATAGCCTATTAGAGATCCTGGTTGAACCGTTGGTTATTTAGCGGTCATCACATCATTCTGAATAGACCAGAATTGGGGTGTAACAACTTGGTATCAGAGCATCTCTGGCCTTGTCCGCTGAACTAGGATACATTCAACACAATTGTGAACTGATATAGGATAAATTAAAAGCTTTAATATAAACACACTGTAAGCACAAGTGATGATTGAGACCAAATTTAAAGAGAATAATATATCTATTAAAGGGGAAACAAGTTACATACAATGATAGAGAGAAACAAAATGTATACACATAATGAAAGCAGAGTACAATCCACAACCTGGACAGTTACTCTATAGTACAAAGAAAAATAAAAGTACGCTCAGGAAGCTGGAGGCGAAGGAGGATGCGGTGCCTCACGGTCTCTGTCGTAGTCCTCAGCATAGACTCTAGTCAACCATGCCACCTGAGTCTGAGTCGCCTACAGACTAGCTGTGAGATCAGCCACCCACTGATCAGTCCGACGCTGGGCGTCTAGGAGCTCCCCTATCCTCAGATCCGATGCGCGCTGAGCCTCTCTAATTTCATGAAACATACTCAGCACGTCATCAGCTGGTAGGCGTGAAGGACCAGCCTCATGAGAAGGACCAGCCTCCAGAGCAGGAGCCGCCGCATAGGAAGTACCAACTCTAGCCGCATGTGTAGGTGAAGGCGTTGGTATCGAGTCGACGTCCATATACATACGATCGTCATCGTCGATCGGATCCACACGAGCTCTAGCAGCAGCAGCAGCCTCAGCATCAGCCATCTCGACCCGAGTGTGAGGGCGCACCATCGCCTTCCTCTCCTCATCACTAACCTCAGCATCTCGCAGCCCCATCTTGTAGATAGCCTCCCAATCTAGAGGCGACGAGAAGGTCTTCTCCAGGATTTTATCATCTACTAGATCCGCCCCCAGACGGGTCAGTAGAACTGTAATCATGCGTCCATAGGGTAGATTACCCCTATGACCGGACAATGTAGCACTAATCATCGTTCGCATGATAATGTAAGGAAGGCAGACTGGCTGGCGAGTGCAGATACTGTATATCAGAAACTGTGTCAACTGAGATACCCTCTCATAGTGCCCACTCTGCGGGATCAGATTATGCTGGATAATCTTATAGAAGACCTGTGGAGCTGGACGTAAGTAACAGGCTCTCATCTGCCAGTGATCAGGGCGTAACAGCTGGTTGTCGATCTCTGCTCTCATCTCCATCTCAACAAACTGTGGCTCTCCAGGCGCACAGTACACCATGGGGCCATCATAGGGAATGCCCAACAAGTCGGCCAATTTCCGATAATCAAAGGAGATGTGCACCCCCTTGATGTAACTGGTGATGCGCAACTCCTGACCATGCTCAACATCATTGTAATTCCCCACCACCTGGAGATTACAATAGAACTGGCGTACCAAGTCTGGACAGGTGCATGCGTCGTATGTGATGACAGGGAGCCAACCCATATCACCAAACGCTTCCTCTAAATTGAACAAGGCTAGCTCAGCCAAGTTCACCAAGCGACCCCCTTCATCCTTCTTATGGGCATAGTCAGCATACTGTGCCTCGGCTTCATTCGAACGGAAGAGAAGCGGATCACGCACTCTGGGTATTTTGGTATGAGCCATGGTATCTGCAGAATAAGAAAGAAAAAGGAAACAAGGAGTTTGCAGGGTAGAAATCCAGAATTTGAGGTAATAACGATGTAAGTTGACCATAAAGCCCATTCCTCACCATACAAGTGGGCATAAGGACTTACGTAAGTTAAAACATATCCTACAATCCACATACAGTAGGAAATTTTAACTGATGATGTCCAATTTGAAGAAATTCAAGAAAAATCAAAATTTTGACAAATTAGTGCAAAAAGAGAAAATTTTAAGTTTCTCGATAACCAACCGATGAAACTCAAAAAATTTTGAGGGCTTTCGTTCCTTGAGACACCAATAACAAAAGCCCCCAATAAAAATCGAATTTTTACGGTTGGAAAAAGTTTAATTTGGAAAATACAAGTTAAATGTGCAAAAACCTAGAAAGGAAAACCTAAAAACAGGTGAAGATGAGTGGACATACCTGTAGTGATGACGTGGACGTCGAAACCCAGAGTTAAACCGACCAAAAACAGTGGAGTAGCACTGTAGCAACTCAGAGAGTAGAGACGAGTCGAAACGGAGGAGGAATAGTGAGTAATGACCCAGAATCGGATCTTAAAAATCTGATTTTTGGTCCGAGGGTCTGACAATTCGACTGACACCATCGACCCTCGGATCGACCCTCCAATCGACCCTCGGCTCTCGGGAATCTGACAGAAAAATTGAGGGTCGGAACTGAGGGTCGAATACCCATCGACCCTCAGCTCTCGGGAAGAACAGGTCATTCCCAGGGTCGGATACCAAGGGTCGGACACACCATCGACCCTTACCATCGACCCTGCATAGAAAAGACAATATTTTTTTTTATAAAATGAGCTAGAATTGGAATTGATTATTG